>JAYESA010000008.1:46353991-46798991 GCA_036927795.1 Iris macrosiphon
TATATACACTTACACACTTATGCACATATATATAGGTACACACACACATATATATACAAACACACATACTCATATATATATATATATATATATATATATATATATATATATATATATATATATATATATATATATATATATATATATATATATATATAATATATATATATATATTCACACACATATATACACACACACACACACTCATACATACATACATACATACATACATACATATATATATATATATATATATATATATATATATATATATATATATATATATATATATATATATATATATATATATATATATATAGATAGATAGATACACTTACATAAACACATATACACACTCATATACATATATATAAACACACTTATATATATATATAGAGACACACACACACACACACACACACACACACACACACACACACACATATATATATATATATATATATATATATATATATATATATATATAGACACACATACATATATACATAAATACCACACACACAACACACCACCCAACAACCACACACGCACGCACAACCACCCCTATACCTATAAATATATATCAATATATAAAATATAACTCGAAAACTCTAGCACACACTCCCCGAAGTTAAATCAACGCGCGCACAAGCCCGAAACCTAGAAACCAAGTCGAAATGGCCATTCGGTCATTTCGACGAACACGTGGAGTGCGGTTCGCGAAACCTCATGAAACGCACACCAAACCTACTCGAAATCGGTCCAAAATTTACCCACGAGTTTTAATCGAGGTCTAGAACCTAGAAAAAAATGCTAACTCGCAGATTCTAGGTCCGTGGCAAAAATGCGCACGCACATAGAACCTACGACGACAAAAATCTCCAAATTGCCCGAAACGCCCATTTCTTTGCGACACGACCTCACGTGTCCGAACGGAGACACGTACTAACCCTCAAGACACCCAAGCATGTCTACCTAGGTCCGTCTAACCTAGAACATCACCCAAAATTGGGCCAATCTCGGATTTTACCTAAAATTGACACAAAACCTAATGTCAAAGTCTCCAAACACAACCAAACAAGTTCTAACTTCCTCCCACGGGTAGCCTTAAGGTCTAAGAAGGTTCTAAACCACTAATTATATTATATAAGTGTAATTACTAAGAGAAAAGTTAGGGTTACCTCTAGGGAGTTGGAATCCCAAGGCCAAAGTCTCCAAAACCCTTAAAATCACCACCCTTAAGCTCCAAGCCTCCAAAACAAGCCTCTACACTAGGTCTAGGCTCTACACACCTAGGTTAGGGAAAATCAAATGGTTAGGGTTAATATTTATGGAAGAAATAGAAGAAGGAGCAGAAGAAATGAAGAAATACTTACTTGAAACTTGTTGGAAGAAGGAAAAAGAAGAAAATGGAGAATGGAGAAGAAGAAGAAAGAGAAGAAGGAATGAAGAAGAGGAGGGAGGGGGGGGGGTTCGGCCAGGTCTGGAATAGGGTTAGAAAAAGGGCCGGCCAAGTGTAATATACGGGTTACATCTATGGAAAATGACTTAAACACCCTCCTAATTAGTCATGCAACTTGGGTTTAGGTTTAGGGTTCACTAAATACTCTCCAACTAATCCAAAACAACCCAACTAACTAAAATAAAATATAATAATTATTCTAAACCCAAAAATAGGTCTGACAACGGTGTTGGTTGGGGCTGACATGGGTCCACTAGGGTCTGACATGGGTCCAGACTAGCCAAAATCCTAAAACAACCAAAAAATAATAATTCAATCAACAATTAAATATAAATACAATTAATTATGATCAATACACAATTTACCAAAATAAAAAAAAATCCTATTTTCTTGAATTGGGTAGTGACACCTGATTTTAAAGTTAAACCTAAATTTTGGTCCAAAGAAATCTAGTTTACAAATTCCGGATCCTTGGCACTCAAATTGAGGCATTCCGTTGACTAAAAAGTCAACCAACACAAAACCTAGATTTGAGTATCCAAACTTGTAGATTTTAGCGCAATAAGAATGCTAGAATCGATGGTTTCATCAAATCTCGAATCGATAAAAAGATATTGCTGATATGGCATATATATTATAATTTTATTGGTTCACTTGTTACCTTATGTTCAACAAAGTAAACAGAATATGAAATTAACCTAGTAAATTCTAGAAAATTCATATGTGATAGATTTTTGTTTTATCTTTCCAAAACTTCAAACGGTTCATAAAAACAAGTTCGGGATCTCCCAAAATCTCAAAAATACCAAAATGCGTCAGATTCTAGACAACCGACACTTAATGAATTTTCTAGAAATAAGTTCAGAATTTATGAAAAAAAATTGATATTCAGAAAACTAATCTCAAAATGGTTCCAACACAAAAAACGGGATACGTTTGGATTCTGGAGCTAGGAGTAATGCCTCCGCAAAGATGAAGGAACCCCAGGAACAATTCTCCTTAAAAATCGGCTGAATATATAGAATCCTAAAATAATTCTATACTCATATATATATATATATATATATATATATATATATATATATATATATATATATATATATATATGAGAGGGATCAGGTGCAGCTCACTGCTCTGCCATGTGGCAGCATCTGGGCGGTTCCCGCCCAGATCGAATGGCCCTGGATGCAGTCGGCTTGAGCCCGAGCTCGGCTCGGCTTAAGATTTTTAAGTCGTCTCGAACTTAGAATTGTAACCCCCCCCCCCCCCCCCCCGAGAGGCTGATAGGTGGGCCTGAATGCTGACTGGGTTGGCTGATTGTGTTGTTAACTGTGTAAATAGTTATATCTATTGTAGAAATTCATTTTTTAATTATTTTTAACCTAAATAACTCCAAATAAATATGTATAAATATCAAAAAAATCCAAAAAATTCTAAAAATATATAAAATAATAGTATAAATCCTAGAAAAATACTTGGGGCCATATTATGGTCATAGGCTTGCACAATAAATTCTAAAAGTTATAAAAAATTAGTTATTAACCTATTTTAAAACCAAATAAATCTAAATAAATTCTAAAAAATTCCAAATAAATTACCAAAAATATAGTTAAGCATTTTAACCCTAAAATAAATGTTTGGTAGAAAAATATTCAAGTAATGTCTCATAATAAATTATGGAAGCCCTAAAAAATTATGTTTTTTATTTTTTAATTATCCAAAAATTCTAGAAAAACCAAAAAAATTTCAAAATTGCCTAAAAATGATTGTAAGTCCTAATATGATTCCCTTTGAGCCATATGAACCTTAGTGTATGTTAGTGTTATATTATTATCCTTACAAAACTATACTTAGTATTTCAAAGCAAAAATTCTCATAAAATTACAAGTGTATTCTAACTGTTATTCTTATACGGTATTTTGGATAGTGAATGCTACAAACTATGTTGACACAAAGTAATCACGGTCAACCTGATTATGATAATTGATAAAATATCAGACCAAATACAAGAAAGCAGATACCAGATGTGAAGTATCTGGTGGGAGGTTGATGCATCAGACGTTGGCGACAACTGTTTTGTTATCAAAATCTAAGGTGTGGGCCTTGGTGTGGAGCAGACGTTGGATGTACTGCTTCAGTGTGTAGCAATCCTGCGTTGCTTGGTGGACGTATCGATGGTAATAGAAGTACTTCAGATTATTTATCTTGCCTGCCTCAACGGGGCGCTTGACGTAGGGGAGCCGAAGCTTGTTTCCTTTTATTAGCACGTCAAAGATTGCCATGACGTCATCATCTTTGAAGGAATAAGTTTTCTTTAGTTTTGGAGCCTCTGCGGGCTTTTGCTCAGGCTTCTTGGTTATATTGGCGACATGAGCCTGCTTCCCCTTGCTATCTTGGGTGTTATTGTCGGTATTTTTGTTGCTATTGTAGGGGTGTTTTCCCTATCATCAGCGATGGGGATATGTATCCCTAAGAGACGGGCGTCGTTTACCTTCTTCTCAGCACCAATAATATTTATGATGAACATGGTCCAGTCTTTAAACTGAGAGTTGCCCATCCAGAATCTTACTGTGGGAATGAGATTTCTCTGGCAGGTATCCATCAACGTGGACCCAGGATTATTGGAGGATAACTTTAGTACCGCTTACTTGTACCACTTGATGTATTTCTATACAGAATCTTTCTCCCTTTGCGTGATATCCATTAAAGAGGGCATCATCTTATCATTTCCTCCGTCGTAGAACCGAGTAAGAAAAAGACCCTTGAGATCGTCGAACGACAAAATACAGTTATCCTGGAGGCTGCAGAACCAATCGAAGGCTATTCCAGATAATGTCCCGACAAAGATCTTGGTTAAGAGAGCATCATTGCGAGGTAGATGCCATGTTACTGTCTTTAAGTCATGAACTGACGGGGAGATATCTTTCCATCAAAAGGAATCAAGTTAAAGGTCTTGTACTTTGGCGGGTATGATACATCTCTCCACTCGAGGGGATACGATTGTCGGATCCCGAGCTCGCACAGTGAGTCCTGATTGCCCATTTAGTCTAGGCAGGCCCGGAGTTCTCGTACTTCCCATATTGCTTTCTGGGCTTCATCGACTATGGAAGGAGCAGATGATCTGAGCAGAGGATGACTGACACCCGCGGGTAGAGCAGTTACATTTGAATCCTTACTGGTTGTGAGGCTATGCTTGCCTTGATCTCCAGCATAGTATGGGTCAAGGCTTGCATTAACTCATTTATGGTATGCATTATGGCCTCGAGGGTTTCGAGGTATTATCGATCATTGGGGGCCTCGTGATCGTCCCCTTCCATGTATGTTATTCTCACATAGGGAGAAATGGACAGGACGGTGGACATTGCACTTTCTGCCTCAGACTCCTGCAGTGAATTATCCTCCGAGAAAGTTGGCAGCATTATATCACCTTAAGATTCGGAGGGAACACTACCCCAACGAATCAAGCTGTGTCCTCTTGACGTGGGTGGCTACCCCAGGGATCTCCGTATCTGTTTATTGGGAATCACTGTCTTCTTTGAACGCTGGGTTGTCATAGAGGTCTGGGGGATTACATATCCCATCTTGCCTAGCCACCTGGGGTCCTGAGAAAGAACTAACCCCAGTGGCTGACAGCTTCTTCTTTAAGCGGGTGCCTAGGAAGACACCTTCTGCAGGTCCCGTTGCATGTCTTCCTTGGACCCATCTTTTTGACACGCTGGCCGAGAACGACGGACTAAAGGTACAGGACTTCCGATATCCCTTTATGGAGAGGCCTTTCGAGCGGAATAACATGAGGCAAATATGTCACGACCCGCACCCGAAATAAGGACATGAGTAGTGAACAACACCCAGCCTACACCGCAACATCGACGGTAAAACATTGTCTGGGTCAACTATACTATCTAAATATCTCATACAATATATATACATGGTACCTGACAATATTATCTCAACTCCAAACAGAGGAACAATATGGTATACGATAATGATAAACTATACTCAATCATATAGCAAACTAAGGAAGATAAAGCACGATATTGAATAACAAAGTAAAATAGTTACAATACATCCACAAGTAAGAGATAATATATATATATATATATATATATATATATATATATATATATATATATATATATATATATGCCAATCCTCAATAAAGTCTAGTACAAGTCTAAACAATTCGTCTAAGCCTCTTAAGACTCTAGTACTAGGTCCTCCTACTATAAAGGAGTATCCTCTAATGGTACGCTATCCTACGGTCCGTAGTAGGTGGGACACTGGTCCACAAGCCAATCATCTAAAGAATATATCCAGTAAGGATTAGAATGAAGTACATACCTCTGAAAACAGTTTAAAATACATAATCGAGCATATATAATAGATAATAGAAAAGAATACAAGATAACTAAATATTAGAATGTAATAAACTAGAGTGAACAAGTAGTGTACTAGAATGAAGAACATGCAATAGAATAACTGCAATTTAAATAGAAATGATAAAACTAACTAATGTGCCATAGAGTACAAGTATATTATGTGATCAATTTTGGGTTGAACACGAATACAATTTGGTAACTCGATTGTATGTGTGATATGCAATCGACATGTACACGAATACACTTAGCTTGATCACATAACCAACTTCTACTCCCCTAACCCCAACCCCAACCCCAACCTATACCAATGGATCCAATCACGACATGTTACGAACACAAATATGGCACACTGAATACGAGCAGTGTATGAACATGAAGTACACTAAAATTAATACCCGATATATATAATAAAATACATGTGTGAACATGAAGTACACGAGCAGTTTCAAATACATGAAGTACATGAGCAGCTTTAGTCAACCTCTTCTTTAGCTCCTTAAAAGCAGCATGGAAATCCTTAGTCCAGATAAACTCCACATTCTTCCTGGTTAGTCTTGTCATCGACTTCGCAATCCTGGAAAAATCCTGAACAAATCTTCGATAATAGCCTGCTAATCCAAGAAAACTCCTTATCTTTGCCACTAAACTTAGGGTAGACCACGACTCAACTGCTATTTTTTTTTCCTGGTCTACTGAGATTCTGTCTCCTGTAATCACATGCCCGAGAAATTCAACCTTATCAAGAAAGAACTTATACTTCGAAAGCTTTTCATAAAGCTTCTCCTTTCTGAGGGTCTCCAGAACTATCTTTAGGTGTTTCTCATGCTCCTCTGGGGTCTTCGAATAAATTAGTATATCATCAATGAATACTACCATAAACTGATCCAAGTACTGATAAAATACCTTATTCATCAGGTTCATGAATACTGTTGGGGCATTGGTCAACCCAAATGACATTAACAAGAACTCAAACTACCCATACCGAGTCCTAAAAGCTGTCTTCGAAATGTCCTCCTTCTTGACTTTCACCTGGTGGTACCCCGACCTCAAGTCTATCTTCGAGAATACCTTTGCTCCGCTCAACTGATTAAATAAATCATCAATCCATGGCAAAAGATATTTGTTCTTGATAGTGAGGTTATTGAGTGTCCTATAGTCGATATACATGCGTATCGACCCATTCTTCTTTGGTACAAATAATATCGGAGTACCCTACGATAATAAACTGGAGCAGATGAAGCCCTTGTCTTGCAACTCATCCACCTGCTTCTTTAATTCCACCAGTTCACTGTTGTTCACTCTATAGACGTGTTGTGATATCGGTTCTGCGCCTTACACCAAGTCTATAGAGAACTCCACATCTCTGTCTGGTGGCAACCCCGGTAACTCCTCTAGAAAACTCTGCAATCAATGGATGTGACAGTTCTTGCTCTTCCACCATAGCTCCATAGAAATCTTCCTTGCTCTACTCTGCCGATCCTCTGATGAACTTAAACTCAGGCTCTTCTGGTGTCTAAAATAAAACTTTGCCTCCATGATAATCAATACTAGCATGATGCCTACTCAACCAATCCATCCCGAGTACCATATCGTAGCTCAGAAGTGGTATTACGAGTAGACACATGCTCAACTCTCGGCCTTCAAAAGAAACTCTCTGATCCTTGTAAACATCACTGACAAGGATAATGCCACCCCCGGTCATGATCTTGTAAGTCCTTGCCAACGGTTCAGTCTCAAGGTGATATTTCAGAGCAAAAGATATAGATACGATACTATGTGAAGCATCAGAATCAAATAAAGTATGAGCTTGAAAAGAATCAAGATAAACTGAACCTGAAATAACATCACCGACTGGATCCTACTCCTCAACGGACAAAGCAAAAGCTTGCCCCTATCGCTGGGCACCTCTTTGTTGAAGCTAGTGCTAAATGAACTAATGTTGTTATGGTGGCAACATAGGTCCTCTCTACTGTCCCGCTGGTGGTCTCATGGGTGCTCTTTGTGCCTGGGCCCGATCCTGAGCTGGAGCTTTAGGACAAGCCCTCAACTGATGAACTCCTGATCCAAAGAATAAGTACTGGCTCAATCTCATCCTATAGGCATCCCATCTATGTCCCTGCTTCTTACAGAATTAGCAAGGAATAACTGGCCTCTGGATATAGTGCATCTGCTGTACTGGTGCTCTAGCTGGTCTCGGGTACTGCTGCCTCGGCTGTTTGAAGTGCCTCTGATGCTGCTGTTGAAAGTGATGCTGCTTTATTGGACCTTTGTTAGTATTGGATCCTCCTATGTCCCTCAGCCTCTTGGAGCCAAGTTCTAGATCATCCTTTGCCCGCTGTTCCTGCCTCAGAATCTTCTCAAAAGTAGTGGTGGGATCTCCATTCGTATAAGATTTGATCTCCTTGTTCAGGCCCTTTCTGAACCTCCTTGATCTTCCTATAGGGTTCTTTCCCTCCTTGCTGGTATCACACAATCCTATTTTGGCAATATTAAGTTAAATTGTGTATAAATAAGAAAATGGTTAAAATATACTAATGCATGCTTCTAGGTTAATTTCTAAGTTACACTAGGTCAATGTAGTCAAACTAGCTACTCATAGGTCTACACTAAGGTTTTAGGCTCAATACTAGTTAATTAGCCTATAAGGGCCACTAACTAACTATTACTAGCTTATTGATAATTGTGGCGCCCCGTTTCTCCTATTCGAGAAGTGCGACTCAGAAATACAAGACGGTATCGTTCGATCGGGATAGATTGAAATAAGAACTCATCCTCATTATGGATTTGCTTCTTCGGAATCGATTCCCATATTCAGTGGAACGTGCCCCCGGATCGACTTAGCGGCAGAGTCAGGAGGGACCTCTCCGCTGTTATCTTTGTTGCCTCAATTTTCGATATCGCTTGTTGCTTTCGTACTTTGAGTTGGTTTTCGGATTTGCTTGTTTTCCTTGAACGGTTTCGATGGATTTTATTGTTTTCGTTCATTGCACTGCATTTCAATTCTGAGTATGGAAAGAGAGAAAGAGGTATTGATCGAGTTATTCGTGATGCAGGTGAACGAGCAGTAGGCGGCTTACGAGCGGAGTCTTGAAGCGCCTCTTTCCTTCTCCCTTCCAACCAACTAAGTGAGTGGCTACCATCCCAATTAGCTAGCCCTGCTTCTAAGTCTTCACACCTAAAATCTTGCATTCTTCTTTGCCCGATCAAACAATACCAAGTAATAACTAAAAGATGTCAAGATAAAAAGGGAATAGATTTGGATTACATTGCTTGTCATTCAACTTGGGAACGATTACTTATATTGCATGCTTGTTCATTTGGGAATAAATCATGAATTGTTGCTTGTCTTGTACTCTTATTGCGAATCATGAATTGTTGCTTGCCTTGTACTCTTGTTGCCTCAACTGCATGAATTGTTAACTTGTAAACAAACTGTTCGATCACGGATAACTTGTGCACAGGGTCACGGTCTCGCGGACGATGCTGGGGCACTGGCATCGATCCGGTCCGGGCGAGGCCTAATGTTTAGTCTCTTGTTCTTGGCGGAATGGTTTGCAGTGCCCCTTGTGCTTTTATTGCATACCATTCTCGTCAAAGACTATCGTCCATTATGGCATACACCAGTGATCATCTTGTATATTTAAACTTGTTGCAACTAACTTATGTCTTCGTGGCAGGAAGGCATGGTAAGTATTGTGCAGGTGGTTCAGACGGACAGGTAAAAGCCACCGAACGGTGGCAAGTTCATTTCGGTATCATACATATATACTGTTGCTTGTAAATGAACTAAGGCAAGATAGAAAGACAATAAATAATATGCATGCTTCATTAAAATAACGTATTGATTGGTATAGTTCGGTTAGCTCGCCTTCACCAGTATATTTCGACATACTGACCCTCGTTGAAACAGGTTCCTCGCACTAAGGCGAACCGAGCGAGGAGCCGAAGTCATCTTTCCCGATCCAGTCCAGCTGTAGGCGCGTTCAAATCGTGCCACCCTTGAAGCATTTTGAAGCAGGAGCTTGCAAATTTATACACAATGCAGCTCCATGGCAAAGCCGTCCTCCAGCCCGGAGGTCTATCAATTTAAAGGTAAAGGGATGTAATGTACAGAACTGTTGTCTTATTTTATGTCATCACTTTTGTAGCCCGTGCGACAAATTAGCTGACTCGTTCAAGAGTTTGTAATAGATGTTCATTATCAATAAAGAAAACTTTTCCATGTTTCAAATCTGTGTTTCAATTTAGCTGTGTACTCTGAATATGTGCTCGTTATGCAAAACACTCTAGCCTTGTGCAGGCGCAACCCCAGGCCCGCACGACGGTCATGATTCGGGGGACACTCCAATGATTCCATAAAATCGGGTCATGACAATAATATATATATATATATATATATATATATATATATATATTAAGATACTCTATGTATCCTTTTATAATACTAGTATATAACTAAATAACTAATTAGCTGATACACTAACTAACTACCCATAATTATACTAACTTAAAAGGGATACTAACATATCATAAATAATAACTGATACTACCTAATTAGTATCAACACTCTAACTGTCATTCACTTAATATACTAACTGACAATATATAATACTAACTGGTAATCACTGTCATCACTATTAATATTTATATAAACTAACTGATACTTAATTCCCCTTATTAACCTGCATATGCATCTTACCCTTAGTTCAGTGCACACAACTACAGAGCTTGCAGTGATGCACTGCTAGTACCTTTAGATCTAAACTGATACACTAAGATACCATATTAATAAATTATACCTCACTTCACATGTTCTCACCTATGCCACATACATTAAGCACAATATTGTTTCAACAAGCCACAACATGAGTACCCCATCTCTCACACTATCTATAGGTTCCCTTCACTCAAATCTGAAACTCCAACCAATACTCATCTTCTAACTGAGCTCACTGTAATCCAGTATGCAACATGGATACTTGCACACTGCAAGATACACACTTGCACATCTCAGCAACATGTAGTGCACCATATCTTTCCCCCACAATCTACTCTCCTGCTGCCACTGTAGATGTTCCTTGCTGCCATTTTAAAATAGAACCCCCAACTCTACTCTCCTTGCTGAACCCAACACTACCAATAACCCCTCACATCATCTCCTCTTTGTCAATTGCTGTATCAAAACTTAATAACAAATATTGTTACTGATTTCCATTTTTGCAGTACACTGATGTGCATATCATATCTAAGCCTTCCTATCACTTCACTAGGTAAATGATTCCAGACATCAGTCTACAGCAACTGAGGCTATTGCTGCTACAAACTCTTCCCTCACCTGCAACAATATGCATTGCTCGAGCAGTTACTCAAGGAAGTGACTGCTCTTAAGTAACATTCCCAACTAGTATTCAAAGTTTCAGTTGCAAAATCCCCTAACCTCTGACACCAATCTCAGACCTCACTTCCTTCACTAACACACAGGTACTTTAACATTTGTGTATAGATGTTCATATGTACACTAGTGCCAGGAACAAGTATACCAATATCCTACACATACTGAAATAAAAAACATACACCAATATATATACACACCCACAGTCATAGTGAATCCCTTCCCTCACTGATCACATCACCATCACCATCACCTCTATGTTATCAAGACACACACACACACACACACACACACACACACACACACACACACACATATATATATATATATATATATATATATATATATATATATATATATATATATATATATATATATATATAATCATACCATAAATTATTAGATCAAGCATTGGTGTGGGTGTGTATAATTATGATACTCAATGATACGCACTCCAATAAAGTGCTAAATCTCCCAATTTCGTACAATTATCAATTATACACATATATAATATCTATATATAACCAATATAACTTGCTACAAAAGAAATTGAAGAGAATTGTGCAAAAGACCCAAAATTGGCCCATATCACTCCGTATCACAAAATACCATGATACGACATACACGTATCCATTTGTGGACATGTACCTAGTCCCATAACCCCGATCTAAGTCTAATTAGATCTAATTGGTCTCATGACACAATATTTGTGTGTCAAACTCGTAATTTCTCCAACATTAAAATAAAAACCTATGTAGAGACCACAATACTCAATCAAATTGCCTAGAAATTGTTCCTATAGGTAGTCCTATGCCATGGGGTAATTCCTAGGGTTCAAGTGCATGATTAAGAAGTAACAATGAAGGAGAAATTTAGGAATTACCAATTGGGAGATGGACTCCCAATGAAAATATAATTAGACACGTTCCAGACACTATCTTTAGCTCCAAATCTTCTCCTCCTTGTGCTCCTTGCTTCTTCAAGCTCCAAATGCTTCTTGAGAAAAGAAATAAGAGGGAATGGAAGTGAAATGAGAAAGAACTGATGGAGGGAAGGAAAGAAAATTTGGGGATCTCAAAATTGAAAGAAAATGAATGCAAATAAAAGAGGAGAGAGAGAAGATGAGGGCTTTTATGTGGTCGACCACTATTCTTCTCCTCCAAGTCATTACAAAAGTCCAATATGCCCTCTAATGGTTCATTATGAATAGTAATTAAGTAGAGTATATTAGAAAGGGTTCTAACTAATCTAAATTTTCTCTTTAATTCCCCTAATTAATTAATGAAAATGGGTCTATTGGGCTCATTCATTGTCATGGCAATTTTAGTTGGGCCTACAAGTGTCAAGTCTAATTATTGGGCTAGTCTTTCTAACTAAAACAAATAACACAAGTCTCTAACTAAATAATTAATACAAGTCATAAATAATTTATAGCTTAACATAATTAAATAATTAATACAATCATCACATTAATATTCAATACTATATTCCTAAAATTAAATACCTATGTCAAATTACCAAATTACCCTTAGCTGGAAAAGTGAGGGTGACAAAATGGCAGCTCCTCTTCCTCTGGTGCTGGCACCTGTTCTACGGGTTACAGCCGGGTGGGTGCTCTTAGTTGCAATTGTTGGAATACTAACTGTTTTTCTGTAGGTCCTGCTACTTTCGTACAACAGCAATTGATGACAATGTTGGCACAGTTATGCCCTGGAGAGGATACATCACAAGTCGTAGTTGATTACTTTGCTTTGCGCTTGTGATTTATTACGTTGCATGAGTCAAGTGAGGGCTGATTCACCTTTGTTCCCTTCTTATGAGCTCGGGTAGACCGAGAACATGGCTGCATAGGTGTTGACTTTGCTTCTTTACTTGGGGTTCGTACAAGAACTTGCCCATGTTGCTAATGGAAGACTCTTTTGACTGACCTTGTCCATTTGCTATTGCGGGATGGATGCACGGGTTAGTTTGTGTGACTCTCCTTTAGGGGCACGCATCACAGTTAGCGGCACCTACTGATGGACGGTCGAATAAGAAATTACCTGAGCTGGGCGAGCTCACATTGCCTTAGAATTCTTTACCCTAGCATACGCCGGTGCGTAGTATGAAGAATCCAAGTACATATCTTTCCCTTTCTCAACAAGGAGCATGGAGTCAGCGCTGCGTGAGATTCGGTCAAAGATGGACCTTCTGCTGCTGTACTGGCAACATATGGACATGTGCCTGCGGCTGTCGATCGGTGCCTCATGTGAACTTTTGCCTACGGCTGTCGACTTATGTTGTTTCTATTGTGGCCGCATGGAATGTGTCTTAGCGCTCGAACTCCTGGCATCGTAGTAATTTTCTCTGCCAGAGCTCAAGTGCTGAGAACCTTTCTTGCCATAAGAAGCTGCAACATGAGTAGGGCAAGCTCGCCTAGACGCATGATATGCATTCGCTACGGTAGGAAAAGAGATGGGGAGCGGACGCTCCGTAGTTGGGTGAGGCATAGTGGCCTTTGCAACCCATATCCTGCGGGTCTTCAAGTGTTAAACTCTTTTTCTGTCAGGCGAGGCTGCCGCATGAGAGGCGTCAGCTTGCATGGATGCATGATGTGTATTCCTTATGACAGAGAGAGACAGACAGGGAGTACATGTTCTGCAGTTGCGTGAGGCACAATGACCTTTGCAACCCCTATCCTGCGGGTCTTCTTGGGCTTTCCAGCCTTGGTGAAGCACCACCCTCAAAGAGCATTTTCTCTAAGGCTTGCTGGTCAAAGTGTACAACTAGCATCCTCTAGGTTGAACCCAGCTTCGATGCGTCAGACTGCATCACGACCTTCTCATCAGATTCTATACCTTGTTCCCCATTAAAATTATGTTTGGGAAACTTTTGTTTAATAACCAACAAAAAGAGTACAAAGAGATCCTAGACATAAAATTTAAGTACAATATTTTTTTTATCAGGGTAATGTGATGATGGAGCTCGAGTACTGTAGCCACTCTTTTACTCCGTTGAAAGTTCAACGAGTGAATGAGAGTGCTCTATTCTCTTTTCTCTCTCTTGAGCTTATGTGCACGTACGTAGCTCACCTGGAAGGGGTCTGGTCTCTGAAAAAAGAGTTCTTTCTTTCTCTCAGAGTTCTCTAGAATGAATGCATACAATCGATAAAAATGGACAAAGACAATCAATCATCGAAAACCAATTACGAAAATACATTCATCAAAACCAGCAGCAAAAATCCAACAAATCCAATAAAATCTAGGAAAAACTATTAGACTCGTTCCAACATAAGCCGATCTATCAATTGGAACGGTTCATGCAGTCGTCCATGATCGATTATGCCAAAAAGTTTTTCCAATACTTAATTCCGATTGAGTCAATCAAGACACAAGCCTTATATAGTGAACCGCTAGGAGCGGGGCACTACAGTAGACTTGGGCTAGTAGATTAGACGTGTAGTTATTATTTTATCCTTGTTTGTTGGATAGAGTAGGGGGTGTAGTTCTACTCGGAAGATGGTTTACGTTCCCGGTCCTTGTTTGGATTAAGGGTTGTAGATCTGCTCCAGAGTGGTTCATGTACTTCATTAGCAATTACCACTGTCTGGCGGCATTAATTGTTAGGTTCATGTTTCCTTATCATTCTTTCTAGATGTTCTTATTTAGCCTGATAGGACTAGTATATATATATATATATATATATATATATATATATATCAGGGTTGAGAACTTTGGACAAAATTCGAGGATTAAGTTATATTTTAATTTGGAGGTATTATCTTGGGATGTCGAATTGACAAGCTCTTATGGATTTTATTGGATTTTTGTAGACCTAGGACACATGCTTAATATTGTTATTATTGAATTTCTCGGGTTTTGATTTTTGCTCGAGTATTTCGTGGAACGAGACAATTATTGAGGTTATCAATATATGATTTTATCCGACTTTTCAAGTGTCCAATACTTGGTACCTCTAAAATTCAATAGACCTTAGTGATCTTGTATGGTTAGGTAGTATAGCACTTAGTGCTATTGTCCCTTGTTCGATATGGATGAGGAATTAGTCCATTTGTAGCTTGGCCGTCTGGATGAGACCTCCTCTTGCTCATGCATGTGGCTGCAATCTGGCAGCGGCATGCGACATTCGTACCCTTTTACAATCTTTGTTGGGACTGATATATGTTCTTCTTATGTAGGTTTTACCATAATTTGTGGTGCCCATGATAGAGTATGGAAGGATATCATAGAACCCATCATTCGAAGAGAATGCCAACCTCATAGGACAGTTTGTCCCAAAAACTGATCTAGAAGACTAGGGTGAACATCCTGTGTCATGTATGGAGATGTCCTTACTTATGCAGCATGCTAGCTGCACATCTCCCTTTCATGCAACTTGTTACCGGTCGGGGACCTGCAGTATCGATGACAGGATTTGGATTAATTGTTATTTCTGCCTTCAATGTTTTTGCGTGGTTGTAAAGCACCCAATCCCGCTACTCTCTTGCTATCCATCAGTATTGATTCTTTTCCATATACTGAGGTTTGCATTATGGAGGGATAATCCAAAAAGTATTGAGTTCTGCTGCATGCTCGACTTGTGTTAGTAGCAACAACAACATGAAGGGGCGCCTCTACTGAAAAAGGTTCATATCAGTGAGACTTCATGGAAACCCTTAAAAACGGGTTCCATCATATGTACTCATGACCTTGAATACTAATGAAAATTCTTTAAAAATAAATTTCCATCATATGTACTCATGATCTTGAATATTAATAAAGTCTCTCCATTTTAAGAATTTTCTCTTTGTATTTGTCTTTTTACAAGTTGTGGACTTTAGATATTGAAATAGAGAAAGTAGCACATTGCTGTAGTTTGTTAAGGACATCCCATTGGGAGATCTTTGGTGGACATATCATTTTTTGTGCACTTGGGTACAAGTAATAGATTCGAGACACGCCGTGCCAGAGATGACATGGACGTAGCAGGTTTTGTGGACTTAACACCGCTGGTGTACTTAGAGTTAAGTACGGGTAAAAAGTTTAGATGATGATCGATATCAAAGGTAATATAGATATTATAATCTATGGTCATTCAGAGAGGTTTTCTCAGAGGTAATAAGGACATGGCAAACTCTACTTGGGAGGGTGTGAGGACGATGGCTCAGAGGTAACGCAGACGTGAGCTAATCGATAGTCGTACCGAGAGGTTAGTTATGATCCTAGTATTTTTGGTGAAGAAAAAGGAAACGAGCCAGAGGTAATATGGACATGGCTATTTTCTTTGGATGAGGATCATGGATAGCTCATAGTCCAGAGGTAATATAGACGTGAACCGTTTGCTTCCATTGAGGACATCCCATTGGGGATCTTTAGTGGACCTATTACTTCTTGCGTACTGGGATACAAGTAATAAGTTTGAAATGAAACCCTATTAGAGGTGATATGGACGTGATAGATTTTGTGGACTTATTACTTCTTGCGTACCTGAGTGCAAGTAATAGGTTCGAGATAAGCCCTGCCAGAGGTGATATGGATGTGGCAGATTTTGTGGACTTAGCACCGCTGGCATACTTTGAGATAAGTACGGGTGATAAGTTTAGATGATGATCGATATTAGATGTAATATGGATATGGTGATCAATAGCCAAAATCGGAAGGTTTTCTCAGAGGTAATATGGACATGGCAACCTCGGCCGGGGAAAAATATTAGCACAGTGGTTCAAAGGTAATATAGACGTGAACCAATGTCCGAAACACTCACTGAAGGGTGGTTTGCTGAGAACGGTCTATCCAGAAATATAGATAGACTTGATGGTTACTCTGCTAGGGAGATCGTTAGGACGATAGCTCAAAGGTAATATAGACGTGAACCAGTGTCTAACAAAACTGGGTTTTTGGGTGGTCCATGTGGGAGTGTGCAAATGGACCCGGGGACCGCTCCGCTGGGGAGATTTTGAGAATCCATTATCCGTTGCATATCCAAGATTCTTGAACACCAATAATGGCTTGTAAAGGAAGGGTAATGTTGCATATAGGCCTTTGCTGGGGATAAACAACAAAAAGTGGGAACACTGTACGTCTTTGTTGTTCTGCCAGGGATAAAGAGACGTACAAGCCTAGCATTAGACATAGTACTTCTTTAGAAACTTGCCTTTAATAGGCATCATGAGCAAGTTGCTATTATGTTCCGTCAGTCGATATGCGCCATTGGAGAACATAGATTCTACGACCAATAGGCCTTCCTAATTGGGTTAGAACTTGCCGACCGTCTTGTAGGTCATAACCATCGACCTTTTTACTGTCAAGACTAGGTCACCCACTTGCAAATTTCTCTTCTTGACCCATTTGTTGAAGGCCCCAGAAAGGTGTGCTTGATACATCTAAATACGTTATTGAGCTGAGAGGTGCTTCTTGTCCAGTGCCTCCAACTCTTGGAGCCGTCGGCTATAATTATCGTCAACAGTTAATAGGTTGGAGAGAGCCACTCGGAGCGAAAGAATTTGGACCTTGAGGGAGAGGACTGCCTCACTTCTGTAGAGCAAGAAAAATGGTGTGCTGCCAGTAGGTGTACGAATTATGGTATGGTAGGCTCAGAGACATTCACCCAACTTCTCATTCCAGTCGCCCTTATTGGATGACATAAACTTTTTGAGTAGCCTTATGATGGTCTTGTTGAATACTTTTGCCAGACCATTTGTTGCTTGTTTGTAGGCCGTCGAGGCTACATTCTAGTTTTAGTTTTTGTCACAAAACTGATAAAAAGAATAACTTGTAAAATATGGACCATTATCGTAGATGATCCTTTGTGGCAAGCCAAAGTGGTATATAACACGATACTTGTCAAAGATGATCATGTTTGAGGTCATGACTTGAATGAGTGGAACATCATTCACCCAATTGGAGAAGTAGCTGGTGATATACATGATGAACGATATCCCTTAGAAGAAGGTGGACTAATCGGTCCTATGATATCCATGTCCCAGGCTTCAAACGACCAAGATGCAACAGTCGGGTGTAGGAACTTCGAGGGCTGGTAGATAAAGTCTGCATAAATTTGGGACGCTTAGTATTTCCTCGCATAGTCAACAACATCCTTTACCATTGTCGGCCAATAGTAACTCATTCTTCGGATACAGTCCTGTAGCTTGGGTCTGGGCTACTGGGTACCGCAAAACCCATCGTGAGCCTAACAGAGAGCCTGTTTTGCTTCTATATTCGATAAGCATCATAGTAGAAGACCTTCATAGGAATGATGATGCAATATTTTGGTGACCGTATCATAGTAGAACTGGAGGAAACATCTTCTGATGGAAGTAGCTTCCTTTAAGTTCTCGGAAAGAATTCTATAGACTGTATAGTCAATAAAGGGGAGTCTTCAATCCTGGGTGTCATCGTTTGTCTCCACTGAATAGCTTAGGCACATACTGAGGTTGACTTTTGGACAAACGAGCTCTTGTCCGACCATTGTGATTAATTGATGAGTGTTGACCGGGACGGCCAAAGAAGCGGCAAGGTCGGCCAGGGCATCGGCCTCGATGTTTTAAAATAAGGGCACATGCTCTATGAAGAATACAACAAAGGTAGAGATAATACCTAGTGCGGCTTGGTGGTAGGGAATCAAGTCTTCGTTCTGGATTTTATACTCGTCTTGGACTTGATTGACTATCAATTTGGAGTCACCATAGGCTTCCAGGTAGTCCACTCCTACTTGTTTTGCAAGTTGGAGCCCAATGACGAGAGAATTGTACTCTGCCATATTGTTGGAGCATGGCTCTGGGAGGAAGTAAGCGTAATTTATAACCAGATCATGTAGGAAAGTTAGTACTACCCCGATTTTAGCAACAATATCACTTTTGGGCCCTGTTCTTGAAGCACAGTCAAAGAATATTCGCCGAACGGCTTTTGCACCTATGGTCGTGTTTGAGTCCACTACTTTGTCTGGGATCTCCTCGTAGAGTTTTGAGGTTTCCGGTACAGGGTGGGCCGCCAGGAAATTTGTCAATGTTTGGCCTTTAACCGCCTTTTGTGGGACAAATATCATGTCGTACGGTGACAGCAGTATTGCCCATGTGGCTAGGCGAGAGTTGAGCGCTCCAAGTTTACTCATAAGGACCCTGAGTGGATTAACTCGTGAGATCACATGGATAGTTTGTCCTGCCATGTAATATCCAATCTTTTGAATGGCGAAGACCAGAGCGAGACACTCCTTTTTAATAGGGTTGTATATATGCTCTGCGCCGACCATCATTCTGCTGAGGTAGTAGATAGCTTGTTCGTGACTTGCATTACTTTTTTAGGCTAGCAGAGCTTCGAGGGAGTAATCCATTGCCCACACATATAGAAAGAAGGGTCTTCCCACAAAGGGGGCTACCAACATTGGGGTTTTTATGAGATACTCCTTGATGTCGTCGGAGGTGCATTGGTATTCTTTATTACAGACAAATGAGACTCCCTTTTTCATGAGCTGAGTAAATGACTGACAATGTCCAGAGAGATTTGATATGAACCTCCTAATATTTTCCAGTCTTATTTGAAGGCCACAAAGTTCTCTGAGGTTCTTCGGCGGTTGTCTTTCAAGGATGGCTTTAGTCTTTTCGGGGTCTACGTGGATAACCTTCAACATTATGACAAAATCTAGAAATTTGCTGCTAGAGACTCCCATGAAGGACTTGGTATGATTCATCTTGAGGTAGTGCATACGTATGAGGTCGAATACAGTCTTCAAGTCCCGGAGGTGATCATCTTTGGAGAGACTCTTGACAACGATGTTATCAACGTAACACTCTATTGTCTTGCACAGATGTTCACGAAAGATGGTGCTCATAGCACGCTGGTATGTAGCACCAGCATTCTTTAGACCGAAGGTCAAGACTATGTAGCAGTATACTCCTATCGACGTTCAAAATGATATATGCCTCTCGTCGTCAGAAAACATCTTGATTTGATTAAAGCTTGAGAATTCGTCCATGAAGGACATGCGCTCAAAGCCACACGTGTTGTTGATCATTATATCGGTGATCGAAAAGGAAAACTCGTCCTTAGGGCATGCCGTGTTCAGATCGTGGAGGTCAATGCAGATTCGAATCTTTTTGTTCTTTTTGACGATGGGCATGATATTAGCTACCCAATTCGGATGTTATTTTTTGAGGATGAATCCACTAGCTATCAGTTTGTTTACTTCAGCTTCGATGGCATTCATGATGTCCGTCTGTAACTACCGTTGTTGTTGCTTGACTGGCTTAGCATTCGGTAAGATATTAAATTTCTGGACAGTGATTTAGGGGTCCAGTCCTGGCATATCTTTGTAACTCCAGGCAAAGACATCGATGTACTCCCTAACGAGCTGTAGCAGGGATTACTGATCCTCATCTGTCAGACTTTTGTTGATGAAGATAGGTTTAGGGGAGGATTCATCACCCAGATCAATTTGCATGACTTCATCCTCAGTAGAAGGTTTTTGCTATTCGAACCATATATTCTATTGTATGTCTATGCATTGGGCCCATGGTTCTACTTCAAAGAGTTTAGGTAGATCATCATCGTCTCCTTCAAGGTCAGCTGACACCATATTGGCCGAAAGCATTGGTGCAGGGTTGACGATATGACCATGTATTGATGTATCGACGGATGTCCCAATAGGACATTGTATGATACGTCTACGTCTATAACATAGCAGGTAACCTCTATTTTTAAATTATTGATATGACATTTCAAGCGAATCTTGCCCAGAGGGTTGCTCCTTCCTACGTTGAAGCCACTAATGGCAGTATGAGTTGCTGCTGGGCGATATATCTGGATGCCCAAGGTCTGAAGCAGGCTCAATGGGATGATGTTGATTGACGAACCGAGGTCGATATGCATCTCATCTACCTTAATGGCCCCGATATACCATGTGTAATACAAAGGACGATCGTGTCGATTATTCTTTATCAATATGTCTTATTGCGAGAACGTGATATTGGGTATCGCCTCCATCATATTATTGCAGTGGGGGCATGTGGCCGGATCCTGAGCTTGCAGGTTGACCTGTGCCAGGTAGGTGTCGACATTCTGTTATGCCTCAGAGAAACCTGAGTGTCTTTGGAGAGTCAGAGAAGCTCGAATAGTAAGAACTTTGCTGGAGTATTGGCGAGTTATGCCAAGATGTCAAAGTTGTAGGGCTTCTCCAGCCCCTGAGCTGTATCTTTACGCAATGGTTTGTCGAAACAATTTTATTTCTGCTTGGACTTGTCTGCTGCTGGAGGCCGGGATGGACCCGGATCGGATATAGCAATTGGGCGCACACCTTCGTTAGGGATGTCATACTCTCGTTGGTATGATAGGCCTGACCTCGTTGTTCCTGCTATAACTTCTTCGGCATAAATATAAACTGTGTAGCAGGATTTGGACTTCTTGCCCTTGGACTTGGTGGCAGAAGATGTTGTCTGCAGCATCAAGTCTGGAGCAAGATCTGGATAGACCCACATAAATTCTCTACGTGATGTGGTGAGAGCTATCAGCCCAGCTTTTTGGTCAAGAGCCGGTGGGAGGTTCGCAACCTCCATCATTGCCCAGGGGATCGAGATTACTCTGTCTTGGGCTTCTGTTGTCCGAAAGTTACCGAATTGGAGGGATACCATGGTGGCGACAACTATTTTATCATCAAAATCCAAGGTGAGGGCCTAGGTGTCGAACAGACGTTGGATGTACCACTTTAGTGTGTAGCAATCTCGCATGGTATGGTGGACGTATCGATTGTAGTGGCAGTACTTCAGATTATTTATCTCGACTGCCCCAATAGGGCTCTTGACGTCAGGGAGCCGAAGCTTTTTTCCTTTATTAGCACGTCAAAGATTATCGTAACATCATCATCTTTGAAGAAATAAGTTTCCTATGGTTTTGGAGCCTCTGCGGGCTTTTGCTCAGGCTTCTTGGTTATATTGGCGACTAGAGCCTGCTTTCCATTGCCATCCCGGGTGTTATTGTCGCTGTTGTTGTTGCTTTTGTAGGGGAATTTTTCCCTATCATCAGCGACGGGGATCTGTCTTCCCAAGAGACGGGTGTCCTTCACCTTCTTCTCAGCACCAACAATATTTATGATGAACGTCATCTAGTCTTTCAACTAAGAGTCATCTATCTATAGTCTGACTGTAGGGAGGAGATTTTTTTCGGCAGGTGTCCATCAGCGTGGACTCAAGATTACCGGAGGGTAACTTCAGCGCCGCTTGCCAGTACCGCTCGATGTATTCCCGTACATACTCTTTGTCCCTTTGCGTTATATCCAATAAAGAGGACATCGTCATGTCATTTTGTCCGTCATAGAATCGATCAAGGAAAAGATCCTTGAGATTGTCGAACAACGAAATACAGTTGTCCTGGAGTCTGTATAACCAATTGAAGGCTATTCCAGACAATGTCCCGACAAAGATCTTGGTTAAGAGAGCATCGTTACCAAGTAGATGCTCTGTTACCGTCTTGAAGTAACTAATGAACTGATGGGGAGATGTCTTCCCATAAAATATAGTCAAGTTGAAGGGCTTTTATTTGGGAGGGTATGGTACATCTCTCTACTCGAGGGGATACGGTTGTCGGATCCTGAGCTCGCGCAGTGAGTCCCAATTGTCCATTGCATCTAGACGGGCCCGGAGTTCATATACTTTCTGAATTGCTTCCCAGGCTTCATCGACTGTAGACGGAGCAGATAATTCGGGTAGGGGACGACTGACACCTGCGGGTGGAGTGGTTATATTTAAATTCCCTTTTGTCCCGAGGTCCAGGCTAGCTTGACCAGAGGCCCTTGTTAGTTGTGAGGCTATGTTTGCCTTAATCTCCAGCTTGGTCTGGGTCAAGGCTTGCATTGCTGCACTCTTGGTCTGCATCATGGCCTCAAGGGTTTTGATGAGAACATAAAATATCATATTTTTATTACTTAATATATACTCCTTTATGCTCATTTAATGTCTAAAGATACTCATTACTTTTATATTTTGATCTAGGATGCAATTGGAGTCACTAAAAGCAAAATGGAGCTAATTATCAATTCTGGACAGTTCTGACACCTTGTAGCAAAATGGTCATAACTTGCTCATCCGAAGTCCAATTGAGCTGATCCAAATTGATTCGGAAAGCTAAGTTATAGAGGCACAATTTTGCTGTTTTGGTTTTCCCGAGATTCTGGCTACAACATGGACCAAATCACGCTTGAAGTTGAGACAACTATGCTGTGCACAAAAAATGGAGTTGATATAACCATTTCCCAACTTATTCAAAGATTTTATTTTATTGTTGGGTTGTTGTAACTCTTAGAGGATTTTTGGGAAGATATTGTGATCTTCAAACACTTATTTAGAGTGTATAAAAGGGGTAGAGATCAAGAGGAAAGAGAAGAACACACAACTCTTCTTCCTCTTCTCCAATATTCTTTTGAAGTGTTCTTGAACATGTGGAGCTAAAAGTCTTGTTGGTCGAAGGAAACGGAAGCCTTGGAATGAATAAAAACTTGTGAGATCTAATTTGTGTTTATATTTTTGATTTGTGCTTTAAGTATCGAATATTTTCTTATGCATATTTTTATGATTATCTTGTTTAATGACTAGGATGCATACTAGTTTATTATTCATGACAATTTAATGCTAAATTAGATATCGAATCCGTAATTGTTCGATCCCTCTAATTTGTGAAGCAACCAAGATTTAATGAACTGCTTTGTTTTATTAGATCTTAGGAGGAAAATTTTTGACAAAATTAAATGCAACCGCGTGTGCTTGTGTTGTTTTGCTTTATCGATCTCATCGAGTTTAATACGCTACTAGATTAAACCTTTAGCGCTTGTCTAGGGTTATTTAGTAGTTAAGGTTAATTAAATTGCTTGTTTTTAATTAATTATGGCTGAAGGAGATAGGAAAATAATTCCAACGATGAATATTCAAAGTATGAATTAATATATACTTGCATCGATGATCAGTTTTAAGATTCCAATGGTGGATGTTGACTGAGACCAACATTTATTTCTTTGATTGTTTTAATACGTTAATTGTTTTTAGCTCTTCTTAATTTTCTTTTGATAAAAACTCTCCCCCAATCTTATTTTACATAGCATAAAGATCAAACTAATTACTCTTCGTGGGAACGATCCTTACTCTCACTACTATATATTATTTCAAGAGTAAAGGTTTTATTTTTGGGTGCCTACGACAGCACGCCAAATTTTGGCGCCATTGCCGGGGAGTAATTTTAGTTGATTTTTGTGCTTTTTGTGATCTTTATTTCGTTCTTGTGATCAAATAATTTTTTGCCTATTAGCAAAAAAAAAAAAAAAATCGGTAACAGAAAATGGCGGCCAATTCTCAAATATTTGGCATTTGGCTAGATCTTCCATCTAGGCATGCTGATGAGGTAAATGTTTCTTCCTTAGAACAACAAATTTCTTGTTTAACTTCTCTTGTTCGTCAGATGGTTGTAGGTAACATGAAAACAACAAAGGCTTGTAGGATTTGTCTAGTATCAGGGCATCCAACCGATATGTGTCCAACTCTCCAAGAGGAGTCCAATGAACAAGTGAATACGAAATATGATTTTCCTGGGCTACCAGAAATGAAGTATGATTCCTATTCAGACACGTACAATATAGGATGGAGAGATCATTCCAATCTCACCTATGGGAGTCCAGAATTAAATCAACCAGCAACTCAAAATTGCCCAAGTTACCAGCAATACAAGCAGCAATACCTACAACCAAGCCAAACTTCTAATTCTGGTATGTCTTTAGAAGATATTGTTAAGTCTATTGCCATTAATAATTTACAATTTCAACAGGAGACGAGGGCTAGTATCGAAAGTTTGAACAATCAAATGAGTCAAATGACAACTGCAATTAATAAACTAGAGGCACAAAGCTTGGAGAACTTACCATCTGAAATGATAGTAAATCCAAAAGAAACTGTAAGTTCAATCATTTTGAGAAGTTGTAAAGAAGTTGAAATTCCAGAAAAAGAAGCATGTGCATCGTCAAAAGAAGAAGAAGAGAAAAATATCGTTGCAGACACGAACATTCCTAATGACGATGTAGTACCTAATGCAAAAGAAGTTTTTAAACTTGATGGAAAAAATGGAGTAAAAGTTGCCATCAGTGAGAATTTTGAGAAAGAACATGAGTTAGCTTTGAGTACTAACTTACATAAAACTGTTGCAGTGTTGAACGATCTTCCAAAAAGACAACAGTCAGGTAACATTCCATATATTCCAATTTATAACAAAAGACCTTTACCTTCTGTTTTGCAGGGCTGCATTCTAGACTTGAAATTCCTGCCTAGTTATATCAAGTGTGCATAGAGTCGAGCCAACGACAATATTAAACAAAGGCGCTGCTTGGGAGGCAACCCAAGAGAAGTTTTTTTTTATTCTCGCATTTTATTTTTTTGGTTATTTTGTCTTTTCTTTGCATTTAACCATACATTGGGGACAATGTCTGTTTTAAGTGTGGGGGAGGGGATTTACTTTATTTTAAGCATTTTTAGTTCGCTATTTTTTTTAAAAATAAAATAATAATAATAATTTTTTTAATAAAAGAATTTTGGTTTTTGGTTTTCAATGATTTTTGGTTATGTATGTCATGAGTAAGATTCAACTAGATTTGAAAAATTCATAACATGATTGAATAAATAAATTTTTTTTTCAACTTAGAATTAATTAGTCTAGTTATTTTTTATTGAAAATGGTAGTATCTAAATTGGTAGACAAAAGCCAGTGAGGATTTGAGCCTTTAGACTGACACATCAGTCTCATTATTCTTTCATGAGAGATATTCTTCCACTAATTTGTTTCTCTAGAACTTGCTTTGATTCTCTTCGAGGTCACATTGACACATGCATGCATGAACATGATTAAGGCCATCTTTGTTATGCGTTACATAAGCCAAATAGCCCACCTTGTAATTAATTTTCTTTTTGTTGAACCCCTTTGAGCTTTATTGCCTTTTTCTTGGTATACCCACATTACAAGCTTTCAACCAATAATATTTATACCTTTACCCAAGTCGCAAAGCTAGTGGAGCATTGTTGATCATTATGATATGTATGGGTGTACGAAAAAATAATTGTGGAGGTATCTAAATTTGTGGTTTGGTTATAACCAACAAAATGGAACATATTTTATCCTCAAATTTCCTAAGTTCCATTATTGTTAAAAAAATAAAAAGTAAAAAAAAAAAAAAAAAAAAAGAAAGAAAAAGAAGAAGAAAAGAAATGGAGTGATTGATTTTACATGTTTTATATTGAGATTGAGTTGATTCATTTTTGCTCCACTAGTTTTGATGGCTTTTGAGCTACATTCCTAAATATATCCCACCTTAATCCTAAGCCATGTTACAACCCATGAAAAGTCCTTATGATTTATGTTATGCATGTGATCCCAGTGGTGGAGAATGAGAAAATATACAAGCTTATGGTAGAGCATTTTTTTTGGAATGAATTCGAGAGAAAATATACAAGCTCAAAATTGCCCAAGTTACCAGCAATACAAGCAGCAATACCTACAACCAAGCCAAACTTCTAATTCTGGTATGTCTTTAGAAGATATTGTTAAGTCTATTGCCATTAATAATTTACAATTTCAACAGGAGACGAGGGCTAGTATCGAAAGTTTGAACAATCAAATGAGTCAAATGACAACTGCAATTAATAAGCTAGAGGCACAAAGCTTGGAGAACTTACCATCTGAAATGATAGTAAATCCAAAAGAAACTGTAAGTTCAATCATTTTGAGAAGTTGTAAAGAAGTTGAAATTCCAGAAAAAGAAGCATGTGCATCGTCAAAAGAAGAAGAAGAGAAAAATATCGTTGCAGACACGAACATTCCTAATGACGATGTAGTACCTAATGCAAAAGAAGTTTTTAAACTTGATGGAAAAAATGGAGTAAAAGTTGCCATCAGTGAGAATTTTGAGAAAGAACATGAGTTAGCTTTGAGTACTAACTTACATAAAACTGTTGCAGTGTTGAACGATCTTCCAAAAAGACAACAGTCAGGTAACATTCCATATATTCCAATTTATAACAAAAGACCTTTACCTTCTGTTTTGCAGGGCTGCATTCTAGACTTGAAATCCCTGCCTAGTTATATCAAGTGTGCATAGAGTCGAGCCAACGACAATATTAAACAAAGGCGCTGCTTTGGAGGCAACCCAAGAGAAGTTTTTTTTTATTCTCGCATTTTATTTTTTGGTTATTTTGTCTTTTCTTTGCATTTAACCATACATTGGGGACAATGTCTGTTTTAAGTGTGGGGGAGGGGATTTACTTTATTTTAAGCATTTTTAGTTCGCTATTTTTCTAAAAAATAAAATAATAATAATAATAATTTTTTTAATAAAACAATTTTGGTTTTTGGTTTTCAATGATTTTTGGTTATGTATGTCATGAGTAAGATTCAACTAGATTTGAAAAATTCATAACATGATTGAATAAATAAATTTTTTTTTTCAACTTAGAATTAATTAGTCTAGTTATTTTTTATTGAAAATGGTAGTATCTAAATTGGTAGACAAAAGCCAGTGAGGATTTGAGCCTTTAGACTGACACATCAGTCTCATTATTCTTTCATGAGAGATATTCTTCCACTGATTTGTTTCTCTAGAACTTGCTTTGATTCTCTTCGAGGTCACATTGACACATGCATGCATGAACATGATTAAGGCCATCTTTGTTATGCGTTACATAAGCCAAATAGCCCACCTTGTAATTAATTTTCTTTTTGTTGAACCCCTTTGAGCTTTATTGTCTTTTTCTTGGTATACCCACATTACAAGCTTTCAACCAATAATATTTATACCTTTACCCAAGTCGCAAAGCTAGTGGAGCATTGTTGATCATTATGATATGTATGGGTGTACGAAAAAATAATTGTGGGGGTATCTAAATTTGTGGTTTGGTTATAACCAACAAAATGGAACATATTTTTATCCTCAAATTTCCTAAGTTCCATTATTGTTAAAAAAATAAAAAGTAAAAAAAAAAAAAAAAAAAAAAGAAAGAAAAAGAAAAGAAAAGAAATGGAGTGATTGATTTTACATGTTTTATATTGAGATTGAGTTGATTCATTTTTGCTCCACTAGTTTTGATGGCTTTTGAGCTACATTCCTAAATATATCCCACCTTAATCCTAAGCCATGTTACAACCCATGAAAAGTCCTTATGATTTATGTTATGCATGTGATCCCAGTGGTGGAGAATGAGAAAATATACAAGCTTATGGTAGAGCATTTTTTTTGGAATGAATTCGAGAGAAATATATACCTTCAAACACATGAGAGTTTAGTGTTTATTCCCGTGAGGGTCTACCTATTTAGTTTACTCCATTTTTCAAGTAAAAATACCTACTAAGTAATTAGAAGTTGTTTAAGAATATATGTTCATGATATGTTATGAGTTTTGAAGAACTTGGTTATTATTTATTTATGACATTGCAACCTTGATTTCTTTTTGGAAAAATAAATTAGAGTTTTGCCCGAGGACGAGCAAAGGTTAAGTGTGGGGGTATTTGATGAGAACATAAAATATCATATTTTTATTACTTAATATATACTCCTTTATGCTCATTTAATGTCTAAAGATACTCATTACTTTTATATTTTGATCTAGGATGCAATTGGAGTCACTAAAAGCAAAATGGAGCTAATTATCAATTTTGGACAGTTCTGACACCTTGTAGCAAAATGGTCATAACTTGCTCATCCGAAGTCCAATTGAGCTGATCCAAATTGATTCGGAAAGCTAAGTGATAGAGGCACAATTTTTCTGTTTTGATTTTCTCGAGATTCTGGCTACAACATGGACCAAATCACGCTTGAAGTTGAGACAACTATGCTGTGCACAAAAAGTGGAGTTGATATAACCATTTCCCAACTTATTCAAAGATTTTATTTTATTGTTGGATTGTTGTAACTCTTAGAGGATTTTTGGGAAGATATTGTGATCTTCAAACACTTATTTAGAGTGTATAAAAGGGGTAGAGATCAAGAGGAAAGAGAAGAACACACAACTCTTCTTCCTCTTCTCCAATATTCTTTTGAAGTGTTCTTGAACATGTGGAGCTAAAAGTCTTGTTGGTCGAAGGAAACGGAAGCCTCGGAATGAATAAAAACTTGTGAGATCTAATTTGTGTTTATATTTTTGATTTGTGCTTTAAGTATCGAATGTTTTCTTATGCATATTTTTATGATTATCTTGTTTAATGACTAGGATGCATACTAGTTTATTATTCATGACAATCTAATACTAAATTAGATATCGAATCCGTAATTGTTCGATCCCTCTAATTTGTGAAGCAACCAAGATTTAATGAACTGCTTTGTTTTATTAGATCTTAGGAGGAAAATTTTTGACAAAATTAAATGCAACCGCGTGTGCTTGTGTTGTTTTGCTTCATCGATCTCATCGATTTATTACGCTACTAGATTAAACCTTTAGCGCTTGTCTGGGGTTATTTAGTAGTTAAGGTTAATTAGATCGCTTATTTTTAATTAATTATGGCTGAAGGAGATAGGAAAATAATTCCAACGATGAATATTCAAAGTATGAATTAATATATACTTGCATCGATGATCAGTTTTAAGATTCCAATGGTGGATGTTGACTGAGACCAACATTTATTTCTTTGATTGTTTTAATACGTTAATTGTTTTTAGCTCTTCTTAATTTTCTTTTGATAAAAACTCTCCCCCAATCTTATTTTACATAGCATAAAGATCAAACTAATTACTCTTCGTGGGAACGATCCTTACTCTCACTACTATATATTATTTCAAGAGTAAAGGTTTTATTTTTGGGTGCCTACGACAGCACGCCAGGTTTCAAGGTACTGTCGATCATTGGAGCCTCATGATCGTCCCCGACCATGTATATTGTTCTTACATAGGGAGAAATGGATGGGACGGTGGATGTTGCACTTTTTGCCTCAGACTCCTGCAGTAAATTATCCTCAGGAAAAGTTGGCAACATTGCATTCTCTTCAGATTCGGAGAAAATACTACACCAACGTAAGAAGCTGCATCCTATTGACGAGGGTGGCTATTACCAGGGATCTTAGCATCCGTTTCTTGGGAATCACCGTTTTCTTGGAACGTCTAGTAATTAGAGAGGTCTTGGGGATTATAACCCCCAACTTGCGTAGCCACCTAGGGTCCTGAGGAAGAACTACCCCTAGTGGTTGATAGCTTCTTCTTTAAGCGGGTGCTTCAGAAGATACCTTCCGCAGATCCTGCTGCCTGTCCTTCTTGGACCCGTATTCTTGATGCGCTGGCCAAGAGAGACGGACTGGAGGTGTTGGACTTCCGATCTCCCTTTATGGAGGAGGCCTTCCAAGCAGAATAACACGAGGCAAAGGGCAACTACTCTTCCACTGGTGCTGGCACTTGTCCTCCGGGTTGCAGCCGGGTGGGTGCTCTTCGTTGCAGTTGTTGGAATGTTGACTATCTGTCTGTAGGAACTGCTATTTTGGCATAGCAGCAGTTAATGACAATGTTGGCACAGTGATGCCCTGGAGATGATACATCACAAGTCATAGTTGATTACTTTGCTTTGCGCTTGGGATTGATCATGTTGCGCAAATCAAGTGAGGGCTGATTCACCTTTGTACCCTTCTTATGAGCCCGGGTAGATCGAGCATATGGGTGCGTAGGTGTTGACTTTGCTTTCTGACCTGGAGTTCGTACAAGAACTTGCCCCAGGTTGCTAATGGAAGACTCTTTAGATTGACCTTGTCAATATTCTATTACGGGATGGACATACGGGTCAGTTTTGTAAAACTTTTTATCAGGGGCACGAATCATATTTAGCGCTGCCTGCTGACGGTCGATCGAATAAAAAATTGCCTGAGCTGGGCAAGCACGCATTGCCCTAGAATTCTTTGCCCTAGCACACGCCTGTGCGTAGTATGAAGAGTCCAAGTTCACATCTTCCCCTTTCTCAGCAAGGCGTATGGAGTCAGCGCTGCGTGAGATTTGGTCGAAGAAGGACCTTCTGATGCTGTGCTGGCATCATATTGACATGTGCCTACGGCAGCCGACTGGTGCCGTATATGGACTTTTGCATGCGACTGTCGACTTATGTTATTTCTGTTGTGGCCGCATGGAACGTATCTTAGCGCTCGAACTCCTGACATCATAGTATTTTTCTCTGCCAGAGCTCAAGTGATGAAAACTTTCCTTGTTATAAGAAGATGCAACATGAGTGGGGTCAGCTCGCGTGGACATATAATATGCGTTCACTGTAACAGGGAAAGAGATGGGGAATACACGTTCCGTAGTTGGGTGAGGTACAATGGCCTTTGTAACCCATGTCCTGTGGGCCTTTAAGTGCTAAACTCTTATACTGTCAGACAAGGCTACCACATGAGAGGCGTCAGCTCGCGTGGACGCATGATGTGTATTTCCTGTGGCAGAGAGAAAGAGAGAGAGAGTCGGGGAGCGCATGCTCCACAGTTGTGTGAGGCACATCGGTATTTGTAACCCATGTTCTGTGGGTATTCTTGGACTTTTTCAGCCTCGGTGAAGCGCCGTCCTCAGAGAGCATTTTCTCAAAGGCTTGCTGGTCGAAGTGTACAACTAGTATCCTCTGGGTCGAACCCAGCTTTGACACGTTGGACTGCGTCATGACCTTCTTATCTGAAAAAATGATGTCCCCAGCAGAGTCACCACCTTATTCGCTATTAAAATTAAGTTTGGAAAACTTTTGTTTAATAAGCAACAAAAAGAGTACAAAGAGATCCTAGACAGAAAATCTAAGTATAATATTTTTTATCTGAGTAATGTGACGATGGAGCTCGAGTACTACGGCGACTCTTTTACTCTGTTGACGGTCCGGCGAATGAATTATGGTGCTCTCTTCTCTTTTCTCTCTCTTGAGCTTGTATGCACATACGTAGCTCGCCTGTGAGGGGTCTAGTCTCTGAAGCAAGAAAACAAATCCAGCCTTTTGAACGTCCAATTTGCTCATATTTATAGCCATCATGTTGGTGGGATATAAGTACCGTATGTGCTTTTGTTTGGTGGCCGAAAGGGGCTCCTTTTATAAAATATGGTTGCAACTGTAGGCACATGTTATGGGCTAGTTGCCACATGTCAATTGTAATGCCCCGCTCCACATCGACATTATGTATCAAGGTGAGTGGACAGAACTTCGTTCTCTGATTCTTGCATGCCTTAATAATGAATCTAAGTTTTTGAATGCATGTTTTCATAAGAGAATGATAGAACCTGCCTTGCATGTTAATAAGAGAACTCACCTAGCTTGTCTTTGAAACAAACTTGTTTGCTTAACTAAGAGACCCTGAAACGTTTGTCTAAGACTAACAGTTTGCATGAACATGTTCCACTATCGCCTATGCTCCGAGAGAACCATATCGTGTGCCTGAATGTGTTCAAAGATAAGGCGGCTTGCCCGAAACAAAGAATATAGTCTGATGGTTCGTCTCGTCTGTATCCTAGAGTTTATTTGATAATATTTCATGCATTCGCATCGGTCGGACAATGGCTATTGGTGGAAAGCAACCATGCGTCACGGCTGCTACAGAGATAGTGGAAAGCAACCATGTGTCACGGCTGCCAATAGCATTAGATAAGTGTCATTGGTTAGCTAGATCAACCGCTGCCGATCCTGAGATACTCGGGGACCATACTGCATAAGATAGTATATTATATTGGCTTGGATAGAGGACTGCCCCTAGATGTGTATTTGTGTTTAGATGTGCATTTGTCCCTAGAGTCTTTGATTATTGCTCACGAGACACGCTATGCACACCCTGAAATAGAACAATCGGTTTGTTTTGTCTGCTTGCTTATCTCGAATATGAAATCTATTTTACAAAGATTGTTTTCATAAACAAGTAATATGACTACGTTCAACTGCTGCATGTAACGAACATAGGTAAAACTAGAAAGATCACTAGTAATGTAATATTTTACAACATGATTACTTAGTATTGGTTTTAGTGAATGCTTGCTTCTGTTCAGTTGTTTCATACTCACCAGTACTTATAAAAGTGCTGATCCACCAACAGTTTACTTGCTTGTAGGTACTGGATTGTCCGAGGGAGCGATAGGCGTGCCTCATCCCCAAGACCCGAAATTTTGGTTTCGATTGCCCTGAGCATGCTTTCATATAGAGGGGCATAATATATGGAACAATGCCTTTGTAATCAAAGAACCCAGTCCCTCGATTTGCCTCGAATACTCAGATGGATAAAATGCATTGCATTACAACAATGTCCCTCTGCTGCTTACTTGATTGATGCGATAATAGCCAAACATACTTAAACAATATTGCCTTGTGCGGGCGCAACCCCAGGCTCGCATGGCATCACGTCTCGGTATCAAACGGCCATACGTGCCCCGCCGGGAGCGCCGAGGCGCGGTGATTCTCGTCCGGTCCGACGGGGGAAGCGGTGGTCGGGCGGCCCTCGGGGCCGGGGCATGACAGATTGGTATATGTGATAGTGTTTCATGCATTCACATCGGTCGGACAATGGCTATTGGTGGAAAGCAATCATGCGTCATGGCTGCTACAGAGATAGTGGAAAGCAACTATGTGTTACGGCTGCCAATAGCATCAGATAAATGAGTCATTGGTTAGATGGATCAACCGCTACCGATCCTGAGATACTCGGGGACCGCAATGCATATAAGATAGTTCATTATGTTGGCATGGATAGATGACTGCCCCTAGATGTGCATTTGTATCTAGATGTGCATTTGTCCCCAGAGTCTTTGAGTATAGCTCACGAGACACGCTGCACACACCCTGAAACAGAACAATCGGCTTGTCTTGTCTGCTTGCTTATCTCGAATATAATCAGATTTGGATTTGAAGTATAATCAGATTTAGTGATTTGATTATACTTCAAATTTGGATGACTGCCCCTACTTATATATATAGGTTTTAGTGATTTGAAGTATAATCAGATTTGGATTAAATTTAAAAGATTATGACAATGATATATATATATATATATATATATATATATATATATATATATATATATATATATATATATATATATATATATATAATCAGTTTTTGGTTTGGATTATATGTAAAAGAAGAGGATAAGTTTCAATATGGTATGGGAATATATCCTGAGTTTATATGTATGGAGTGGAGAGCAGCTAGCGCCTGCCCATATATAGATTTGGGTTATATTTAAAGGATTTAGTTAATATTTCTACAGTTTGTTTTTAAAAGATATACAATCAGATTTGGATTTGGATTATATTTAAAAGATTAGGATAAGTTTCAATATGGGAATATATCCCAAGTTTATATGTATATAGAGTAGCTATCATCTGCCCATGTATGTAGATTTGGATTATATTTAAAGGATTTAGGTGATATATCTCTAGTTTGTATTTACAAGATTGGGATAAGTTAATATATCTGAATTTTTAATAGATAATATCACAACTGTTATCATCCAAATTATAATATTTTGGGAGAAAAAAAAATAGATATCACTATTTATTTGAATTTTTTGGTTGTTATTTATATTTCTTGGATTTATAATTTTAAATAAATATTCTTAATACAGCATGGATAATACCAAAATAAAAATATTTATTGGGATAAGCTACTACTGTATAACTCTGATGGGGGCAAATTTTTTCAAGGTATTCGGGAGGATAAACATTATAATGTAGGGAGGATCTGTTTGATGTGGAAGGTTTTGATTATCTAAAATGTTTGGCTTTTGCCAAGCTCGAGGTACCAAAAGGAGAATGAACCTGCTGACTCTCTAGATATTGAAATTTCTCTTCTTTAATTATATAGTTAAGAAAGAATTCTTAGATGCAATTATTCCATGATCTTTTGCATAGCTCAAATTTTCATCACAAATCTGATTATAATTTCCTTAGCACGTCTTCTATTATGTAGGGAGGATCTATTATGTCCATCAATTAAAAGGTCTTAACCATTGATATGTTTGATGCAATTTACTTGAGTTCTTTTATTATATATCAAGAAAAATTTGAATATGAAACATAGATTTCTCAGGTATTGCATATGAACTTAGGATTAAGCAGCTTATAAATAACTAGTAAAGTAAAAAAATTGAGTTGCACGTATAAAAAAAAGATATTATTGAAAAAATTAGATAAAAATTTAAATAATATTACAATTTTTTTAATAAAATTTGAATATATTTGATTATAATTTGTTATATAAATATAATTTTTGAATTTTAGATATATGTTTAACTAGATAATACCTTGTAGTTAATTTAAATATAATTTAAATTTTGAATATATTTGAGGATGTGTTATATGTTCAGGTGAATTTTAATTTTATTTTCTCAACTATGTAAGAAGGAAACGGTAGTTAATTTTTTTTAATTTTTTATATTAGTAATTGATGACATACAGCTTAGGCGGCTCATTTTTTAGCCCCTTTATTTGTGACTAGTAAATTCACATGATATTGTTAAAAAATAGTTCAAATATTTAAATATATTTGAATTTAGATTTGTTAAACAATTTTAATATTTCTAATTTTTTTTTGTTAATTTAATTTATAAATTTAGGTTTTAAACAGTTTTAAATTTAGTTTTAAATATATATTTGTGCGGAAGAAAAGAAAGAAAGTTATTTTTTTTAATATAGTATTAAATATATATTTGTGCGGAAGAAAAGAAAGAAAGAAAGTTTTTTTTGTTGTATTTCTTTTTAATAAATGGTGAAAGATTTACATAAGCTTGGACGGCTCATTTTTGAGCCATTTCCAAGCTGCATTATAATAGTAGAGATGAGATAGAAAATTTTGAATTTATAAAATTTTGATACAAAATTATCTATAGATAATTTTGATGATTACAAAATTACTATTTGGATGACAAACAAACACCCTACAGACAAATCCAACTAATCAAACAAACCAAAATCCAACCAACAAAAGAAACCCAAAAACCGATTATGTTGATTTCCGCACGGAATTTTGACATCCAAATTTCGCTAGACGGTGATACATTCCCCATGTATAGCTGAACTTCAGTGTTAATACTCAGAGAAGTAGCCCAGGCAATCGAATCTATAGTGCAGGGCAAGTATCAGAAATATTAGTAACAAGTAGTGCAGTATAGAGCAGATTCCAGTTTTGTACTTTGTTAAATTCCAAGCAGTACTATGTAGTTGTCCATGTACCAGCACTATGGGAAAGCTCAGGAAGTTAGAAGAATGAAGAAGTATCAGAGCATCCAGTATCAGTATCAGCACATTCAAAATGCATTTACAATCTTGTTCAACAAGCTGATGGCTCATTCTCTGTGAATTCATGGCTAGCACCCTTCAATCGGTTCTATCAGACAGACTAGCGGAATGCTTCTCCTATGAGAAATTTCTCAAAATTTTCTTTTTCATTCTAACTAATTTCTTAGAATTTCTTATTTTGTATAATTTTTTTTTGTGTTTTCAATATATATATATATATATATATATATATATATATATATATATATATATATATATATATATCATCTGTGACTATACATCTTAATGTTGCCACAAATTTTAAATTTTTCATTCAACATACAAAATAGCAGCTTTAAAATTATTAATGATCCTGGATGTATGGGTGCTTGCCCAAAATATTTATTTACATTATGTAGATATTATAGCATTCAGGTAGTTGACAGTGTCAGATTTATTAATGAACGTGAGATAGTTAACCGGAATGCCAACCATAAGAGCTTTATCAAAATTCGCTGGTGCTAAGTTATTGCTGTAGTAGATAACAATGCGAGATATTTATTCTTCTTCATCAAATTGAGTTAGGACATATTTACTTGGCGTTAATCGCAAAAATAAAATTAAAACACTCGCAGATTACAACATGTGAGTTCTATTGAACCATGGTTAGTTGGAATCAAAATTTTCTTTATATAGGGACTAAATTTAGGAATCCCCTTTTTCCCAAAAAGAAAAAAAAAAATTCTACCGTTCAACTGTAAAAACTTGAACATACATTTCAATTATGTTTGATTTTGCTGCAAAATGAGGTTAATAAAAGTTGGACATACATTTCAATTGTGCTTAATATTATTCATGGCAGGTATATACTCGAGGGTAAATAACTTGAGTTCTACATGAAGAAACTCCAGAGGAAGAAGGGCAAGGGACTTGGAGCTGCTTAATCAAATTTCTAGTTATCTAGTTATGAATTTCTTGGTGGTTTGGACCATCATAGGTTTGAAACTAGTGGTATCATAAATTCAGTATGCAGTCAATCTCTCTATATAGGCAAATTTGCCTGCACATGTGTTTCATATTGTTGATATGGTATGTTGGGTGTCATATTTAAGTATAGTATAAGCATATGGGAATATTCTGAGGACATATTTGGGATGCCAGAATATGTCACAGGATATTCCATTATGAGATTATTGTCATAATGATTGAGATCATTGTATTAATGACTGTAAGGCTATATAATGCCAATGAGACAATCAATAAAATAATCAACTAATTTGAACATGGTATCAGAGCCAAGTTTCAACAAACCCTAGCCGTCACCAAGCTTCCACAAACCCACAGGAGGATTTCCTAGATCTCCTCCACCGAACTCTTCCACGCCCCCTTCTTCCCTTCTTCCCTTCTCCGCCCTTCGCTGTTGCTGCCCCGTCCCGCTACTGCTGCGGCTACTACTGCTGCTGCGGCTGCTGCGACTGCTGCTGCTGCTGCGACGGTGGCTGTGACATGCGTGCTGCCGCCTCCTCCGCACCAGCACGAGACAGCGCCTAATAGGGATGCCTAGATCTGAAAAAAGAGGGGACATTTCGGATCTAGGAGCGGACGATGAGGACGAGCGTGAGTCGTAGAGCGGACGTGACGTGATTGGATAGACGACGCATCGATGGAGGAGATCATCAAGAAGCTAGATTTTGCAGAGGTGGCGACGTTGATGAAGTTGTTGACGATGTCGGCTGGTGAGAACACGACACGAACGTCGCCAGAGTTGAAGCTTCCCTCCATCGATCTGAAATTAGATGGACCAGCCACCTATCTGAATTGGTCATGGCGGGTGAGAAGAACCCTCGCAGGAAAAAACATGGAAGGGCTCGACAGGACGCGATGAGTGGAAGTCCACTCATATGGTGATCTACATCTGGCTTTTCAACTCCTTAGTCCAATCTATTGCCGCCACAGTAGACGGTATTGAGATGGTGAAAGATGTGTGGAAGAAGTTGAGAAGGACCTATGATGGTATGGGGAACAACTTACGGGTCTTCCAGATAAAGGGGGAGATTGATGACACCGTACAGGGAGAGAAGATGGTGCAGGAGTATGCCACAGAGTTGGAGCGTCTGTGGTTGGATTATGATCACTCCTCAGATCGGGCGAGCTGCGGGGACCCTAAGTGTAAGGAGAGACAGGTGTGTCTGCAGGAGAGGACGATGAAGTTCCTCAAAGGGCTGACTGCAGCTTTCGCACAGAGGACGACCCTACTTCTAGCCCAACCAAAGATCCCTAGCCTTGAGGAGGCTATCTCAGCCATGATCCAGGAGGAGACACGCATCAGGCTGCAAGCCAGGACAGGAGGTCCCCTCGAAGCAAAGTCAGCACTATCGATCACCAGCTCAGGAAACACAGGATCTAAGGGAGAGCCTTGGCAGCATAACCGACAGTGCTACAACTGTGGGGAGATGGGTCATCATCGGTATGCTTGTACCAAACCATCTAGGGAGGGAGATTCAGGTGGTGGATGAGGACCATTCGGCGGACGAGGATATAATGGAGGACGTGGTCGTGGTCGAGGGGGTAGACGAGGCGGCCGAGGAGGTTATCGGGCGAACCTCCTGATATCAGAAGGGAACGGAGAAGCTGATGGCACCTTTACTGTGGAGGACCAGGCACTGGGAGATATAAGGAGTAGAACAGAGAAGGCATCTACCTCATTCTTTGTTAGGGGCAACGCTGCCATGTATGCCCATCCATCAGAAGGTACTGACGAATCACTTGCCCTTACGTCTATCTCTTCCCTTAAATCATCAGACTGGATTATCGACTCGGGAGCATCTCGGCATGTAACGGGGAATGCTAGTGAGTTTTCTTCCTACACTCACCTAGCATCAGCAGACATCATTCAGACAGCTGATGGCACTTTCCAGCTAGTGGTCGGTAAGGATACTGTTAATTGTACAGGTTCAGTAAGATTATCCAATATTTTACATGCTCCATCCTTTCCAGTTAGTCTCTTGTCCATTAGTTCTATAATCCTCCAACTTAAATGCATTGTTTCTTTTGATATTCCTAAGGCGACCTTTCAGGAGAAAGGGACAGGACGAAGACTTGGGACTGGCACTTGGCATGAGGGACTGTGGTACCTAGATCGAGAAGGACTGGACTCAGCATTGTTTTCTATGGCAGAGAAGGCTGGCATGGAAGGACTACAGCAGAGGATTGAGGATACCTTGATACTCCATCATCGGAGGATGGGACATTCTTCCTTTGATACTCTAAGTAAGTTGTATCCAGAGATTTATGCAAAAACAAATAAAGAGAAATTAGTATGTGATGCGTGCGAGTTAGGAAAACTTACTAGGAGCTCATATGTTGGCACGGGTCATAGGAGCACTTTTGCTTTTGAGGTAGTACATTCTGATGTCTGGGGTCCATGTGCTACTAACACTATGAATGGTTATAAGTACTTTGTTTCTTTCATTGAGTGTGCCTCTCGTGTTACCTGGTTATATTTGATAAAAAATAAGAATGATGTACCTGCTTGTTTTCGGGATTTCCATAAGTATGTCCAGACTCAGTACAAAGCAATTGTGAAAGTACTGAGGTCTGACAATAGAACGGAGTATACCAACAGGACGCTTGCAGAATACCTGTCAGCATACGAAATACAGCATCAGACCACCTGTGCATACACACCAGCACAAAATTGAGTTGCAGAAAGGAAAAACAGACACCTTCTGGTGGTCGTAAGAAGTATGATGATCGACATGAATATCCCACAGAATCTGTGGGGGCATGCAGTGATGACAGCAACTCAACTCATCAACATGATGCCCTCGAAGGTCCTCGGATGGAAGTCCCCATGTGAGGTATTGCAAGGCAATAATAGTGGGATACTCCTACTGAAGGTGTTTGGGTGTGTGTGTTTTGTGAAGGACAACAGGCCATCAGTTGGGAAACTTGACCCTAGAGCGGTCAAATGCATCTTCGTAGGCTACTCGGTGACCCAGAAGGGGTATGTGTGCTGGAGTCCAGTAGAGAAGAAGAAGTTTGTCAGTATAGATGTCCACTTTCGGGAGCATGAGCCATACTACCGCCAGGATGGAACTTCACACAACATGCCTAATACTGCCAGTATTAGGCGAGAGGGGGAGATGGAGAACTTGGTGGTAACCGATTTAGAAGTTTGGCATGGAGGCACGGAGAAGGGACAAGAAGGTAAAGGTGTTAGGCCTATGGCTCAGGGAGAGTTACTTACCTACAGCAGGAGAGAGAAGCAAACTGCAGGACCAGTACCGACAGTGCCAGTGCCAAGTCCCTTGCCTGCGTTCGTCCCAACTCCTGAGACACCGACACCAACCCTCCTTCAGGTGATACCCCCTTCTTCACAAGATATTATTCTTCCTACTTCTACTCCTCCCACACAACTATCTGTACGGAGGACCACTCGCAGCAATGCAGGAAATCCTCCAAACAGATATGGTTGGGATATTGCTCAGTTTGTTTCTTATGACCATATCCCTTTTTCTCATAGAGCATTTATAGCATCTTTGGATAGTATTACTGTACCTAACAATTGGCAGGTTGCGAAGAACGAACCAAAGTGGAAAGCGGCAATGCACGAGGAGTTGGGAGCTCTGGAGAAGAACCACACTTGGGAGCTTGTGAGACTGCCAGAGGGGAAGAGAGCAGTTGGATGCAAGTGGGTCTTTACCGTGAAGCAGAACCCAGATGGACAGGTTGAGCGCTACAAAGCTCGACTAGTAGCCAAAGGATACAGTCAGATGTACGGTATCAACTATGACGAGACCTTTGCACCAATTGCAAAGATGAGCACTGTCAGGACTCTGATTTCTCTGGCAGTGAATGGTGGATGGAAGCTACATCAACTGGATGTGAAGAATGCGTTTCTTTACGGAGATCTAGTGGAGGAGGTGTACATGGAGATACCACCAGGATTTGGCACCAATCAGACAGTAGGCAAGGTCTGCAGGTTGAAGAAGTCCCTCTATGAACTGAAGCAGTCTCCTCGAGCATGGTTTGACAGATTCAGAAGGGCGATGATAGGGATAGGATATCAGCAGATCAATGCTGATCATACTGTGTTCTTCCGTCGGAGTGGAGGCCACATCACCATGCTTGCGATGTATGTGGACGATATGATTATCACAGGAGATGATGAGCAGGAGATCGCCCAACTCAAAGAAAAGCTTGGCAAGGAATTCGAGGTGAAGGATCTCGGCCTTCTTCGGTACTTCCTTGGGATTGAGATTGCTCGAGAAGTAAAGAGGATTGTTCTCTCTCAAATAAAGTATACACTGGACCTTCTCACAGAAATTGGGATATTGGGGTGCAAACCTGCAGCGACACCAATAGATCAGAGGTTCAAGATTGATGCTGAGGCTGGAGAACCAGTTGATCGGGACAGATACCAGAGACTGGTTGGCAAGTTGGTCTATTTGAGCCACACACATCCTGATATCTGCTTTGCAGTAAGTGTGGTGAGCCGCTACATGCATGACACACGGAAGGGTCATATGGATGTAATGTACCATATTCTGAGGTACTTGAAAGGTGCTCCCGGGAAGGGACTAATATTCAGGAAGAACAATCACGTGAGCATCGAGGGCTACTGTGATTCTGACTGGACTAGTTGTGCTGATGACAGGAGGTCTACCTCGGGATATTGCATATTTGTAGGAGGTAACTTGGTCTCTTGGAGGAGTAAGAAGCAGTCTGTGGTGGCTAGATCGACAACTAAAGCAGAGTACAGAGCTATGGCCTTGGGAGTTGCAGAGCTGCTATGGTTGAAGAATATGCTGGTGGAGCTGAAACTGGATCAAGGAGCCAAGATGAAGATGTGGTGAGACAATCAGTCAGCTATTAGTATCGCCAACAATCTAGTATAGCATGACAGGACCAAACACATCGAGATTGATAGATTCTTCATCAAAGAGAAGTTGGATAGTGGATTACTGGAGCTTGGCCATGTTCCAACCAGGGATCAAGTAGCAGATGGACTAACCAAGGGACTCGCCTCAGTGAGCATGATTAGAGGATATGACAAGATGGGCTTAGTGAATATCTTTCACCCATCTTGAGGGAGAGTGTTGATATGGTATGTTGGGTGTCATATTTAAGTATAGTATAAGCACATGGGAATATCCTAAGGACATATTTGGGATGCCAGAATATATCACAGGATATTCCATTATGAGATTATTGTCATAATGATTGAGATCATTGTATTAATGACTGTAAGGCTATATAATGCCAATAAGACAATCAATAAAATAATCAACTAATTTGAACACATATTTAGTTCCTTAACTGATTCTTGACTAGCATTTGGTGAAAATGAAGATTTTATACCAGCACGACTGCTACGTTGATTTTGAAGGTTAAGGCTTGTCATTATATGCATCTCTCTTGTTAAAATTAGTGCTTGATTAATCTTTGTTTCTTAAGAGGAATATTATATTCCATATTTAATTCATCAGCATGCAAAATAAGATAGTGTTCTCAGCATATTGACACTTGCTATATAGCACAATGTCAAGGGCTAGCAATAGGAAACCCCACCTTTGATTTTTTTTCCTTCATGGTTGTTCAAAATAGTATTCCATTCCTACTTCATATTTCACTTCTCATTTTCATCTTTGTTTTTTTTCTAGGCGCAACCCAACGGTAGTTTTTGGCTTCTGTTGTGACTCTGTCCAATCTCTTATTTACCCTCACCTACGTGAAGCAGGTTATGGTAGAGTATTTCTGATACAAGGGAGGGAACAAGATATACTTGTAATCATTCTTTATAATTAGAAATAGATTAAGATTTGTCCAGTTGACAAAGTTGTTACATACAAGGTTGTGTTCATTTCTCTTAGTTCTTGCGTAGTATTTTTTGGTCGTTATCTTCAAGTGGGTGTCATATTATGCAATGTGTTTTTCTTTCACAACCTTAATAGGAATGTCTACACGCATGTGTCTTATAATCCGCTAGTCAAGTCTATACGCAACTCATGTTAGTTGTATCCCAAGATCGGTAGAGACATTTATAGAATGGAATAATTGATTATTTATTATTCAGGAAGTAGTACATATATATAGGAGGAGGCTAGCCTCCTTTTTATTTTCTATCCGATGTGGGACTAAATAAGTCCTCATAACTCAACACTCCCCCTCAAGATGGGCGATAGATACCAATCATCCCCATCTTGTTACAAAAGATATCAAACTCTCTAGGACCTAAACATTTAGTTAAATAATCAACTAACTGCTCCCCTGATTTCACATAGCTCAAAGTCAAATCTTCTCTATTCAATTGCTAATTGATGAAGAAACGATCAATCTTCACATGTTTGGTACGATCATGCTGAACTTGATTTTTTGCAATATCAATTATTGATTTGTTGGCACACTAAATTTGCAAAGAGTCTCCTCTAAACAAACGCATCTTAGACAACAAGCTCTTCACCCATATCATCTTACATAGACTAATTGTGATAGCCCTGTACAATGCCTCATTTGTAGACCTAGCCACTACATCTTGCTTCTTGCTACGCCAAGATACAAGATTGCCTCCAACAAAAATACAGTAACATGTAGTGGACCTGTAATTGTCCATACAACCCACACAATTGGCATCATAGTAGCCTTCAACTCTCAGATGTCCAGAACTTCTGAACCATAACCCTCTCCTGGGCTTCCTTTAATATACTTGAGAATTCTGCGAACTGTCTCCATATGCTGCTCGCTGGGATCATGCATATATCTACTCACCACACTCAAGGCTTGAGTAATATCAGGTCTCGTATGTCATAGATATATAAGCTGACCAACTAATCTTTGATATTGCTCCTTACTCACCGGATCACCACCCTTGGCAAACAACTTGTTATTCTGCTCGATAGAAGTAGAAGTAATCCTGCAACAGCATCCCTCTCTCTGAAAGAAGGTTCATAGCATAACTTTTCTTAGAAAGTACAATCCCTTTTCGTGAATTTACAATTTTAATTTCAAGGAAGTACTTCAACTGCTCCAGATCCTTGATTTCAAATACCTCTTTAATTCTTTTCTTTTGCATTAAGAACCCCTCGATATCGTCTCCAGTAATTACAATATCATCAATATAGACTGCAAGAACAGTGATACAAGTCTTGGAGTGCATGTAAAATATAATATGATCTCTATTGCACTGCCTATACTCCAAACAACAGACTGCAATCCTGAATTTATCAAACCATGCTCTCGGAGACTACTTTAGCCCATACAAAGATTTCTTCAATTTATATACCTTTCCAGTTGCTTGTGAAGCAGCAAAGCCTGGTGGAATATCCATATACACCTCCTCTTGGAGATCCCCATGTAAAAATTGTTCTTGACATCTAGCTGACGTAGTTGCCCATTGAAGTTGGAAGCACATGACACCAATAGTCATACATTGCTTATCTTTGCTACTGGAGCAAAGGTCTCGTCATAGTCAATACCATAAGTTTGGTTGTAGTCGTTAGCAACCAATCTGGCATTTTATATATCAATCTTGCCCTTTGGAGTCTGATTAACAGTATAAACTTATTTACATCCAACATCATGCTTCCCAGCTGACAGTGGTACCAGCTCCCATGTGTCGTTCTTCTTCAAGACCTAAAGTTCCTCCTGAATGGCGCTAAACCACCTAGGATCTTGCTTAGCTACCTGCCAGTTGTTAGGTACAAGCACTGAATCCAATGATGCAAGGAATGACTTATATGTAGGTGGAATGGATGTATATGAAATATAATGTTCAATGGCAGTATCCCAACTACCAAACTTAGATGAAGGCTTTTCAGCATTGACTCTAGAAGTTTTACAAAGCAAGACAAGAGTATTAGAACTATCAGGGAAGGAATTATTACCAGGTAACTCTGGTAGAAAGGCTAAAGAAGGACCTGAAGAAGAGGGATTTAGGGCATCAGCATTTGTGTATACTGACATATGCACAAGAGAGCTCATGCTGCTCATGATGCTTCTAGTGCTCATGTTGCTCATGTTGCTCCTACTACTCATGCTCCCTATATACTCCCAGCTCCTCCTGACTATCGGCTCCCCCTTATTGTCAGCTCCCTCCTGAGACACCATCACTCCTCGGTGACTCAAAAGGACATGGAATTATACCAACCACGATGCCACTCTCATTCTCCACCTATCTACTAGCATCAGTAGAGCCACCCTCGAAAAGAACTCAACTCTGTTGTAACACCCCGTTCCACTCAAGCGGACTGCCGTTTCAAACGGCAAGAGTGCAGCTGTCCCGACCCGCTTTGCCTCAAAAGAGAATGCAATGGATATCCAGACTTGTCCCTACAGGAATCTGGCTTAGGCTTTCAGAGGCTCGCTCAGACGTATCGCTCTACCGAGGCGAATCATCGCTAAGGTGGGTGGCTTCGGTAAACTTGTCTTTGCTTAGCCAGCACACATAAAATCTGGAATGAATATGCTAGTCGCTAGGTGAATCACCCCCTACATGCTAATAAATCCAACGCACCAAGCTAAGGGAATAATCCCAACTTGTATTGCTTGCTAGAACATGGAAATTGAAATACTGCTTATATTCAGACCCTCGCATGCTAAGTCCCTAACGGTTTAATCTCTCGGCTTACCTTCGGGTCTGAGCTAACGTGCCTGCTTATGTTCCTTAGAAATGCATGCTTGTCTTCTTGTAATGTTGCCATGTTTTCATCCAAACCCCGGGCGACTACTACGTAGTCGTTCTGTGTCTGAATGAACCTGCAAGTATCCGGGACTGTTGGGTCTCCAAAGGCAATCCCCGAACCAGGGGCATGCATCAGGGTAATGAATACTGAACGTGAATCCAATAACGTGACAACTGAATGATAATCACATCAAGTTTATGTCTGAACGAGAATCACGTCATGTAACGAACGAATCTCAGCTCTTGGAGAAAACGCTCATTCAGATCACGAATCATGGATTATCATTCAAGTTGTGGATTAAAACTGACCCTGACCCTGACCTGCATGTCGCGGACAACTCGGAAAATGAGGCACCGTTCCACGGGCGGTCACCGGGGCACTGGGACCGACCCGATCCGGATGGAACATAACGTAATAGTCGCTCACGTGATTGACGGGATGGTTTGCAGCGCCTCACGTGCTTTCATTGCATTCTCTACCCCGCCAATTGACTATGATCCTTTATGGCTATGCCAGCGACTAACGTTCATATAGATAAGTCATCCTCGTTTAGCGGCTATCCGCGTGCGAGTCATTGCATCGCATCAATGAAACAACTAAACACCTGAACGATTATGTTAAAACGACCCTCGTATTTGCATATGCTATGCCCCTGAATGTTTATACTTGCCGTGCTCGAATTAATAATGTTTGCCTCAATGTTTGCCTTAGACAGGGAAGGAGATGGTAAGTTGGTAAGTCTCGTCGTGTTTCCTCTCATGTTGCACGACGCACTGCCCGATACGATAGGCTATTCAATATTTGCATGTAACTGATCCTAAGGCAACTAGAAAGATAACTTAATAGTCGTGCACGGAACTTATATTACGTGTTTGGATTTGTCGAGCGGGTGAGTAGCTTCCCCACCAGTGCATTCAATGTACTGATAATCCACCAGTTTGTATGCAGGGTACGGGAGAACCTCGTTCGGTGCGGATGCCTCCTTCGTGCGTGCTAAGGCCAGGAGTTTCCTCTGAAGCCTTGCAACGGTGCGTCCGGGACTGAAGCACATATACAAGACATAATATTGGAGCATAGCCTGACCATCGCCTGTACAATCATTCCACAATTGTAGCCACTTGGCACGCTTTTACTGTTTCAGAGAGAGAGGCTTCAGCGACTTGTAATCTTGGCTATACGCCGCCTATAACACATATTTATCTCAATAAAAGAGTTGCTTTACTTCAAACTTGTGTTTCAATTCTTCCGCTATATTGTCGACTCAGTGAACCTGTTACCAAATCGCTATGCGTTCATGACTCTGCTGCACTCGGAAAATCTGTGCGACTCTGTGGCTTAGAACTCTTACCACCAGCCAAAGAATTACGGCCTTGCACGGGTGCGGTTCACGCTCGTGTGGCATCACGCCCTTATGGGTTAAGCGATCGCTCCGCGGGAGCGCTGGCGAGGGTGATTCTCGCCTAGCGGGAACGACCGATTTGCCTGCGGGAGATCGGGGCGTGACATAGTGGTATCAGAGCCTGGCTTCTATGCCTTTGGACTTCGATTCGATATCTCTGTTTCGAAAGCTCGTTCGTGGATTATGTGCACCCTCTCTCTCAATGCCTCAATGGGATGTTCCAACAATAAGTCTAAATACTTTCAAAATATGTTTTGAATGATAAGATATGATTTCTTGTCTGCTGTTGTGCTGCGAGTGGCCTTTGTGCCAACCTGTGCGAACCCTTGAGAGTATCGCTAGTAGCTTGTCCGATTTTCACAAACCCTAAGTTTGGTTGAATGCATCTATTCGAGGGACGCCTTGAACTAGTGTACCTTCCAAGACTTAAGAAAAGGTGAAACTTGAGTGCTGAGACTTCGCTATCACTAAGCTGGTTGACGTGTTCACGCTAGAAGTGCACTTCAAAAGTGCGCACAATCCAGTCTAAGCGATATGCTGATTTCGATGCTTGTGCAAGTGAATATCCAAATGAAACAAGTGCAACGACTTGTCTAGGATTACCTCAACCCTAGATTACTGCTTGTCCTTAGTAAGTCTCGAGGATGAGACTTTTTCTAAGTTGGGTAGGATGTAACATCCCGTTCCGCTCAAGCGGACTGCCGTTTCAAATGGCAAGAGTGCAGCTGTCCCGACCCGCTTTTCCTCAAAAGAGAATACAAAGGATATCCAGACTTGTCCCTACAGGAATCCGGCTTAGGCTTTCAGAGGCTCGCTCAGACGTATCGCTCTACCGAGGTAAATCATCGCTAAGGTGGGTGGCTACGGTGAACTTGTCTTTGCTTAGCCAGCACACATAAAATCTGGAATGAATATGCTAGTCGCTAGGTGAATCACCCCCTGCATGCTAATAAATCCAATGCACCTAGCTAAGGGAATAATCCCAACTTGTATTGCTTGCTAGAACATGGAAATTGAAATACTGCTTATATTCAGACCCTCGGATGCTAAGTCCCTAACGGTTTAATCTCTCGGCTTACTTTCGGGTCCGAGCTAACGTGCCTGCTTATGTTCCTTAGAAACGCATGCTTGTCTGCTTGTAATGTTGCCATGTTTTCATCCAAACCCCGGGCGACTACTACGTAGTCGTTCCGTGCCTGAATGAACCTGCAAGTATCCGGGACCGTTGGGTCTCCAAAGGCAATCCTCGAACCAGGGGCACGCATCAGGGTAATGAATACTAAACGTGAATCCAATAACGTGACAACTGAATGATAATCACATCAAGTTTATGTCTGAACGAGAATCACGTCATGTAACGAACGAATCTCAGCTCTTGGAGCAAACGCTCGTTCAGATCACGAATCCGGATTATCATTCAAGTTGTGGATTGAAACTGACCCTGACCTGCATGTCGCGGACAACTCGGAAAACGAGGCACCGTTCCACGGGCGGTCACCGGGGCACTGGGACCGACCCGATCCGAATGGAACATAACGTAATAGTCACTCACGTGATTGACGAGATGGTTTGCAGTGCCTCATGTGCTTTCGTTGCATTCTCTACCCCGCCAATTGACTATGGTCCTTTATGGCTATGCCAGCGACTAACGTTCATATACATAAGTCATTCTCGCTTAGCGGCTATCCGCGTGCGAGTCATTGCATCGCATCAATGAAACAACTAAACACCTGAACGATCATGTTAAAATGACCCTCGTGTTTGCATATGCTATGCCCCTGAATGTTTATACTTGCCGTGCTCGAATTAACAATATTTGCCTCAATGTTTGCCTTGGACAGGGAAGGAGATGGTAAGTTGGTAAGTCTCACCGCGTTTTCTCTTATGTTGCACGGCGCACTGCCCGACACGATAGGCTATTCAATATTTATATGTAACTGATCCTAAGGCAACTAGAAAGACAACTTAATAGTTGTGCACGGAACTTATATTACGTGTTTGGATTTGTCGAGCGGGTGAGTAGCTTCCCCACCAGTGCATTCAATGTACTGATAATCCACCAGTTTGTATGCAGGGTGTGGGAGAACCTCGTTTGGTGCGGATGCCTCCGTCGTGCTTGCTAAGGCCAGAAGTTTCCTCTGAAGCCTTGCAACGGTGCGTCCGGGACTGAAGCACATATACAAGACATAATATTGGAGCGTAGCCTAACCATCGCCTGTACAATCATTCCACAATTGAAGCCACTTGGCACGCTTTTACTGTTTCAGAGAGAGAGGCTTGAGCGACTTGTAATCTCGGCTATACGCTGCCTGTAACACATGTTTATATCAATAAAAGAGTTGCTTTACTTCAAACTTGTGTTTTAATGCTTCCGTTATATTGTCGACTCAGTGAACCTGTTACCAAATCGCTATGCGTTCATGACTCTGCTGCACTCGGACAATCTGTGCGACTCTGTGGCTTAGAACTCTTACCGCCAGCCAAAGAATCACGGCCTTGCACGGGCGCGGTTTACGCTCGTGCGGTATCACGCCCGGATGGGTTAAGCGATCGTTCCGCGGGAGCGCTGGCGAGGGTGATTCTCGCCTAGCGGGAATGACCGATTTGCCTGCGGGAGATCGGGGCGTGACATCTGTCTTCTCCCCATAAAATGGTTCAAACTCCTGGAAGGTCACATTCATACTAACAAAAAGCCTTCTTTCAGTAGGACACCCACACTTGTATCCTTTCTGACTTGATGAGTAGCCCCCAAAGATACATTTAACTGCTTGTGGATCCAGCTTGCTCCCTATTAATCTGGGATCTCTTATAAAATATGTGCATCCAAACACTCTGGGTGGAATAATAAAAATATTAGAGCCCAATAGCATCTCATATGGTGTCTTCATCCCTAATACTCTTGACGGCATCATGGTGATTAGATAAGCTACTGTCATAACAACCTCACTCCATAAAAATTTAGGCACATTCATCATCAGCATCAATGAACGTGCCACTTCTAGTATATACCTATTCTTGCATTCAACCACCCCATTCTGAGCAGGAGTGTCTGGACAAGTAGTTTGATGAAGAATTCCCTGACAAGAGATAAAAGTAGCAAACTCCTTGTTGACGTACTCAGTCTTATTATCTGTTCGAAGAATCTTCACATGTATACGTGAGTAGCAATCAATGAAAGTAACAAACCATCTGAATCCACTAATAGTAATAGTAGGACACGGTTCCCAAATATCAGAATGAACAAGTGCAAATGGCTTAAAACTTTGAAAACCAACCATTTTATAAGTAGAATGTGTATGCTTCCCAAGTTCATATGCATTACAAAATAACCTTTTTGTCTACTTTATTCATTATCTCAAGTTCAAACTTATTCAAACTATCAAAAGATAAATCCCCCAAACTGCAGTGTTGAAGCATTGCTTCTGTCTCTGGCCCTCCACTGATAGTAGCAGCAAGCATTGTAGCCTACCTGTCCAGGTACCAAAGGCCATTACGCCTAATGCCAGTCCCAAGCCACTTTCCCGTGTCCTTCTCCTGGAAAGAACGCATATCTCGATCAAAAAGAATAGTGTAATTCAATTGATCAATAAGAGCGCTAACAAAAAGTAAGTTGACCGAAAATAAAGGAATATGCAATACAGATGACAGGGTAATAGATGAAGTACAATGGACCGAGCCATACCCCTGATGGGTTGGGATGTCCCATCAGCAGTCTGAAATGTCTTAATATGCATATGTTTTCTCGAATAAAATAATGTAAACTCACTAGATGCACATGTGATATGCCTAGATGCACCTGAGTCTATAATCCAACCAGCATGAGATTTAGTGGATGCAAGTGCCTGAATCGGGATACCTTAGCCCATATGAGAGTAACCAGTAAAGTTACCAAGGTAGGTAGTGTCATCCAGATCCTGAATGGCCTATCCCTTGCCCTTAGAACTCTCAACCTAAAGCTTGAACTGACGTAGTTCCTCCAGCTCTGTCATCTCAGCTCCAGTCATCTCAGTAGTAGTCTCCTCTGCCACAGCTAGGAGAGAAACTCTCTGGCCTCCACATCCCCCGCCTTCTTGACCTGTATGTCTACCTCTCTATCCTCTGCCTCCGCGACCACGACCAAAATTGTCGGGTTGAGGGAATTATAACTGAGGTGCCCTTTTTCCATAATTGTAGCACTCTTTGTCATCGCTTATGGGAGCACTAGGAACCACCAATGTCGAGCAGACAGTAGGTGAGTTCTCACCTTTCATCACCTTCAGTCTAATCTTCCCTTGGTCCATCGATGCAACAGCCTCATCCAGGGATAAAAGAGATGGAAGATGACACATTGCTACCCTTCTAGCCGCAAACTGTGAGTTCAAGCTCTTGAGAAAATGAGCCACACGCCTACTTTCAAGGTACTGCTTTTCAAGGAGAACATCTGTCGGATTCTGCAATAATAGCGGATCATAGTGATCCAAGTCCGCCCAGAAGTGACGTAGCTCCGCTGTATTCTGGAGTACTGTCTTCTTCCCCTGTATAGTAGCATCAATATTCTCCTCAACTTCCATCATCATCATGACACTCCCAGCTCCAGAATACATCCCAACCAATGTCTTCCAGACATCAGCTGTACTTCAGATCGACTCCACCATCCTAGCTATGGATGGAGAGACAGAATTCAGCAGCCAAGAAACCATCAGAGAATTAAGGTAACTCTATGTGCTCCACTCAGCACTCGTCTTATCCTATGGTTCAGTGCAATCTTTATTGATAATCTCTTGGCTATATATAAAGCCTTACAACCCTCCATCTTATATAAAATTCTCTAATATATTCTAATATACCAACACCCCTTTCAAGATGAGCGAAAGATATTTACTAAGCCCATGTTGTCACATCCTCTAATCATATATATAGAGCTAAGTCCCTTGGTCAGACTGTCTGCTACCTGATCCTTGGTTGGAACATGGCCTAGCTCTAGTAGTCCACTGTCCAACTTCTCCTTGATGAAGAATCTATCGATCTCGATATGTTTGGTCATGTCATGTTGTACTGGATTGTTGGCGATACTGATGGCTGACTGGTTATCATACCACAGCTTCATCTTAGCTCCTTGATCTAGCTTTAGCTCCACCAGCATACTCTTCAGTCATAGCAGCTCTGCAACTTCCTAGGCCATAGCTCTGTACTCTGCTTCAGCTGTCGATCTGGCCACCACTAACTACTTCTTACTCCTCCAAGAGACCAAGTTGCCTCATACAAATAAGCAATTGCCCGAGGTAGACCTCCTGTCATCAGCACAGCTAGCCTAGTCAGAGTCACAGTAGCCCTCGATGCTCACGTGATCATTTTTCCTGAATATCAGCCCCTTTTCGAGGGTACCCTTCAAGTATCTTAGAATCTGGTATACTGCATCCATATGACCCTTTCTTGGGTCATGCATGTAGCGGCTCACCACACTCACTGCAAAACAGATATCAGGACGTGTGTGTGGCTCAAATAGATCAAATTGTCCACCAGTCTCTGGTATCTTCCCCGGTCAACTGGTTCTCCAGCCTTAGCACCCAGCTTGAACATCTGATTGATCAATGTCGCTGTAGGTTTGCATCCCAATATTCATGTCTCTGTGAGAAGGTCCATCGCATACTTTCTCTGAGAAAGAACAATTCTCTCTGCTTCTCGAGCAATCTTAATCCCAAGGAAGTACCGAAGAAAGCCAAGGTCCTTCACCTCGAACTCCTTACCAAGCTTTCTCTTGAGTCAGGCAATCCCCTGCTCATCATCTCCAGTGATAATCATATTGTCCACATACACTGCAAGGATGGTAATGTGGCCTCCACTTTGACGAAAAAATACAGTATGATCAGCGTTGATCTGCTGATATCACATCCCTATTATCGCCCTCCTGAATCTATCAAACCACGCTCGAGGAGACTACTTCAGTCCATAGAGGAACTTCTTTAACCTGCAGACCTTGTCCACTATCTTATCAGTGCAGAATTCTGGTGGTAGCTCCATGTATACCTCCTTTACTAGATACCCATAAAGAAATATATTTTTCACATCCAGTTGGTGTAGCTTCCATCCACCATTCGCTGCCAAAGAAATCAGGCTCCTGACGGTGCTCATCTTCGCCACTGGTGCAAAAGTCTCATCGTAGTCAATGCCATACGCCTGACTGTATCTTTTTGCCACTAGTTGTGGTGTCCCGTTCCCCCTTTTCGGGGAGCGAGACTAAGAAATACTTTCGGTATCGTTCGATCGAGATAGATTGAATCAAGATCTTTTTTTTGTTATGGATTTGTTTTTTCAGAATCGATTTTCATATTCAGTGGACCGTGCCCCAAGGTTGGACTTAGCAACAGAGTCAAAAGGGACCTCTTAGCTATAAGTTTTTTTGGCTAGTTTTTGCTGTCGCCTTGTTGCTTTCGTGCTTTTGAGTGGGTTTTTGGATTTGCATTTTCTAGAACAATTTTGATGAATTTTATTGTTTTTGTTTGCTAAACTACATTTTATTTCTAGCTTGGAAATAGTAGAAGAGGTATGGATCATCTATTCGTGGCAATACAGGTGATCGTGAAGTAGACATCGTGCGAGCGGAGTCTTGAAGCACCTCTTTCCTTTTCTCTCTCCAACCAACTTGTGAGTAGCTATAATTTAATTCAGTTGACCCTTCTTCCAAGTCTTCATATCTAAAATCTTGTCTTCTTGATTGTTACGATCAAACGATATCATAATAACTAAAAGATGTCAAGATAAAAAGGAATAGACTTGGATTACTTGTGCTTGTCAACCAACTTATGAACGGTTACCTTGTTGCATGCTAATTTTGCTTAGAATGTCCTTTCATCGTGTTTTAATTCTAGTTAGAATGTATACTTCTTCTAAAATTATGCTATGTATAGAACATACCTTGCTATGCAATAAACTGATCAGGGAGATTATGCAAACGGATCATGCCATATTACTTGTCTTATGCTCATGTTGCTTGAACTACATAAATTGATAACATAGTATAGACATCGCTTGATCATGGACAACTTGTGCACAAGGATTATGCTTCCTGCGGACGATCTCTGTGGCACTGTCATCGATCCGATCTGGACAAAACTTCATGATAGTCTCACGTGCTGGATGGGATGGCGTGTAGTGCCTCACGTGCTTTCATTGCATACCATCCTCATTCAAGACTATAACTCGTCCATTATGGCATCATGCCAGTGATTCCCTCGTATATTTAAACTATGCAAGCTAACTATGGCTTCGTGGTAGGGAAGGTCATGGTAAGTATTATGCCGGTGGTTCAGACGGGCAGGTAAAATTCACCCAACGGTGGCATGTTTATTTCAGTAAACTTTCATATATAATGCTTGCTTATAAAATTGAACTAAGGCAAGATAGAAAGACCGCATAATAACTTGCATGCTTCATATAAACAATGTGTTGATTGGTATAGTTGGGTTAGCTTACTTTCACCAGTGCATTTTAATGTACTGACCCTCGTTACAACAGGTTCCCCGCGCTAAGGAGATCCTGAAAGAAGCTAGAGCGACTTCCTAATCCAGTCCACCTACTAGCACGTCCTGATCGTGCCTTCGAAAAAATATTTTGAAGTTCCAGGAGCTCATGCACATAACTTATGCAGCTCCGAGGAAAGGTGATAGCTTCACCCGAAGGTGTCTATATCTTTGAAGTTTTAGTAAAAGAATATAATGTACAGGATAATTATCTCATTTTGAGTCCACTTTTGTAAGCCTGTGCGGCAATTATCCGACTCGTTCAAGAGTTTGTAAAGGTTTTTCATTATCAATAAAGAGAACTTTTTCATGTTTCAACATTTTGTTTCAATTATCTGCGTACTCTGAATTTGTGCTCCTTCTATGGAATACTATGGCCTTGTGCATTATGCAACCTAGGCATGCACGGTATCACGCCCGGGGGACAACTACCGATTCTACGGAATTGGGGCATAATATATTGGTATCAGAGCACAGTTTCAAGTTTCTTTGACCCTCGTATCAGAAAAGTTTCTTTAACAATCTATTCCCTATGCGAATCTTGAACTCGTTTGGCCAAAATAAGATACGTTCCATACAGTGAGTCCATAATATATTATGAGCTTGATGTAAGTTACCATCTTTTAAAGGAATGACTCAAGCGTAAGCATCAGCGCTAGCACAAGGAGAGGTACAAGCCCAGGAAATTAGTTCCAGCACCTCGAGAAGTTCCAGAAGCCAGCGAGCCATTCCCCCTGAGACCCAATTGAGCGAATGATGCGGATGCTTAAAGCAAGCCAACAGAGGGATGAGGCTCATTACGAGCGAGCCGAGAAGTGGGCGAAAGAGATACAGAGCAAGTTCGAAGGCAATCTAGAAGCCCGATTTATAGTCCAATAGAAGCAGGTACATGCCCTGTAACAGATCGTTCAGACCTTGGCCTCCAACCATTCTGCAATAATAGCAGCGGCACAGGTGGAGCGACCCATGCCTGAAGTCAAAATGTCTCAAACTCCAAAGAAGAAGGAAGTGACTACCTTTGACTTTGCCGACTTGAAGAAGGTCTGTAACACACCTTTCAAAGGGACTGAGGATCCGGTCATGGCTCTAGATTGGCTGGTAGAGCTTGAGGATCACTTCAAATTGCTAGAGGTACCTGAGGAGAAGCGTGTTGCGTTTGCCCAATTGCAGCTCAGTTTGAACGTACACGATTGGTAGGACGTGTATCAAAGATCTCTCTCAGTAGGCGACGAAGAGGAGATGATCGCGTGGGCTACCTTCCGTAGCACATTCAAAGAGGAGATCATACCCCCTCCCATATGTCGGCAAAAGGAGAACGAGATCGTGTAGCTTAGGCAAGGAAATATGACCTCATTGAATTCAATCGACTCGCCAAATTTGTAAGCTCATACCTACCTGATGCGATGAGTCATGCAAGATGATTCAAAGATGGTCTGCGACCTTCTATCCATGCACATATGGTCGTTCCCTAATATCTAACTATGCGGGAAGTTATCAATCATGCCTTCTCTCTCGAACCGCAGTATCCTGCTGGCATTATGTATACTTCTAATCACAAGTGCCCTAGCAACGCGGAAGAAAATAATGCTTCAAAGCATCCTCACAACGACGGTCAGCAAAACGGAAATCCAGGGCAACCATGTTTCTTTTGTAAGAAGCCAGGCCGCACGATCGACAAATGTCGCAAGAAGCACGGGTTATGCCTCATTTGTGGTGATCCAAACCATAAAATTCATGAATGTCCGTGCTACTCTGTTCGCCATCCTCAACATCCAAATTAGGCCGCAGCAACTCAAGCCAGCCAAGCCGCTCTGCAGCAAGAGCGTCATCAAGCTCAAGGCCAGGTGTACACTTTGACAAGGGAGGAGACCCTAGCATCAGACACTATTTTGTCAAGTATATTGCTTTTCAATAATATATCTGCTCACATGCTATTTGATTCTGGTGGAACGCACAGCTTTATATCCACAAATTTTGCTGTAGAAAATAAGATAGAAATGACACCATTATATCTAGACCTTAGTGCTAGTACCCCATCGGGCACAAAGATACATGTTCGTTCAGTATGTCAAGACGGTTACGTCTATATTTGGAGAAGAAAACTCTCGCTCGATGTGTTAGTCCTAGATGTTCGAGATTACGACATCATCTTAGGGATGGATTGGCTTAACGCTTGCTCGACAACTATCAAATGTGTAGAGAAATAGGACATCTTTCATCTACCTGGAGAGGCCGAATTATGCTATACGAGTGGTTTAGCAACAGATGCATCAAGGATCTGCATGGTAATTTCTGCGTTGTCAGCTCAACGAATGATACACTCTGGATGTGAGGGTACTTAACATCGGTTTGGGACACACAGCTGGATTACGCAAATGTTGAGTCTTCTTCTGTTGTGACAAAATTTCCTGATGTGTTTCCGAGCGAACTACCTGGCATGCAACCCGACCGAGAGATTGAGTTCACCATCGATACCTTCCCAAATACCCAACCGATTTCCAAAGCCCATACCAAATGGCCCCTGTTGAACTAAAGGAGTTAAAGTGCCAACTACAAGAACTGCTTGACCGTAGATATATTCGTCTGAGCGTGTCTCCTTGGGGCGCACCTGTACTCTTCACGAAGAAGAAGGATAGGACGTTACGACTCTGCATAGACTATCGAGAGCTAAATAAGGTCACTATTTGAAACAAGTATCCCCTGCGTAGGATCGACGGCCTCTTTGATCTGCTGTAAGGAGCGTTAGTGTTTTCGAAGATAGACCTTCACTCTGGCTACCACAAATTAAAGATCAAGCCAGAGGACATGCCGAAGTCAGTATTTCGCACCCACTATGGCCACTATAAGTTTTCTGTCATGCTATTCAGACTGATGAATGCTCCAGCTGCATTCATGGATTTGATGAACCATGTATTTTGACCATTCCTCGATAAGTTTGTGGTAGTATTCATAGACGACATCTTGGTGTACTCGAAGAATAAGGATGAACACGCAGGACACCTGCGGATAATGCTTCAAACTCTTCGAGACAATAAGTTGTTCGCGAAGCTAAGCAAGTGCGTGTTCTGGTTGGACAACATATCTTTCCTCGGGCACATCATTTCCACTGAGGACATCTCAGTCGACCTAAAAAAAGTTGAAGCCATTGTGAAGTGGAAGATACCTGAGTCGGCCAACGGCATTCAGAGCTTCCTTGGTTTAGCAGGCTACTACAGGAGATTCATAAAAGATTTTTGAAGGATCACTTTGCCTCTAACTAATATCACTCGAAAAGGAATAACGTTCGCGTAGTCGGACGACTATGAAGCTTTATTTGTGGAATTAAAACAACGACTCATCTCAGCACCGATTCTTACTATTTCGGATGGACCTGATAATTTTAAGATCTATAACGATGCTTCAGGAAGGGGTTTGGGATGTGTCCTTATGGAAAGAGAGAAGGTGATAGCAAGCCTCACGAAAGGAACTATCTAATGCATGATCTGGAACTTGGAGCAGTGGTATTCACGTTGAAGTTATGGCGACATTAACTCTACGGCGTACCGTGTAAAATCTTCACGGATAACAAAAGCCTCAAATACCTCTATACTCAAAAGGATTTGAATTTACGGCAATGACGTTGGCTTGAACTCCTTAGCGACTTTGACTTGATTATCAGATATACACCGGGTAAGGGCAACGTTGTTGCTGATGCACTAAGTCGAGTATTTATTGGGACCTTAGCTATCAATGATAGGCTGTGAAGGGATCTCGAAAGTTTGGGCATTACGCTCCAAATCAGATACAAGAAGGGGCACAGGTGGCTCAGTTGCGCCTTGAACCAGACTTATTGAAGAAAGTTAAGTCCGCTCAGAAGGACGACTGTTACTAGATAAGATGCATAATCTTATCTCAGCAGGAAAGGCGATCGACTTTCCGGTGAGCACGGATGGAATAATGCGGGTAAAGGAAATATTATGTGTTCCCAATGATACAAACCTTAGAAAATAGATACTCACTGAAGCCCACTATGCGAGTTATACTTTACAGGAAGCACGAAGATGTATCGATACCTCCACATAATATTTTGGTGGCACGACATGAAAAGGGATGTGGCACTGTTTATGTTGCAAAGCATGGCTTGTCAGAGAGTAAAGGTCGAGCACCAAAAGTCTGGTGTAGATCTACCTCAATGAGATTGTTCGACTCCACGGTGGGCCCGTATCCATTGTCTCTGATCGAGATGGACGATTCCTATTATGCTTCTGGGAGAGCCTTCAGTCAGCAATAGGGACGAAGTTTAAGTTCACCTCCCCCTACCATCCTCAGACGGACGATCAGACAGCGGATAAACCAAATCCTCGAAGACATGTTACGGCTCTGCGCCGTGGACTTGAAGTCAAGTTTAATATGACTCAAAAGCCCTTCTCCATTCTCTCATGAATATAATTTAATTAAACCATAGGAAGAATATTCCATTCTTGAGTCTAATTGGGTTTTTGGACCTATGTTAGTCATGAAATAGCTAATTTTTAAACCAATGGATCATGACAAGTCTAGTTGGGTCCACTTGGGCTCATTAGCACTAAGTCTAATTAATAGACTAACCACTAACTAACTAATCACATAATCCATTCTAATTAGCTAGCACTCAACCAATATATATAATAATAAATATTATTATCACTAATATAATTATCAAGCAATTATGGAAATGATAAAAATATTCATCTCCTGGAATTAGGTGGTTACAACCCACAAACAATTAGATACTAAACGTCCTATTGAGGACACGACACATATACTTGGTGGGCACAATTTGAATTTCTCCCAAATTAACCACAAAAATACCTAGCTAGAACTATCAAATTAGAGGCCTATACTCCTTAATTCTTTCTCTATTGGGTTGTTCTTAGCTATGAGTGGGTTCCTAGAGGTCCAATATGATAATCTAACCATGAAATTGATATGGAAATAGAAATTATACCTATTGGGAGTTGGAATCCCAATGAAAATCTTCTAATGGACACAATGCAAGAAGTGGACATAATTTCTCATAGCTAGTTCCTCTCATATGGGTCCTCTTGCACTCCAAAGCTTCTAGGCCTCCATTAAAATTGAAATAAGAGGGAATGAGTGGATTTGGTTAGGAAAAATTGGTAGATATTGAATGAATTTAGGGATTTAGGATTTAGGATTTTGGGAAAGATGGAGGCTAATGATATGAATGAATGAACTAACCCTAATTAGAGCATGCCGCTTATAGTAGGGTTAGGGTTGATGCTACAATATCAAGTTTTCCCTCCATTTGTCATGAAAAAAATCTAATTAATGAAGAAAATTATCTAACTAATCAAAAGGGAGAATATTCTATCCATAGCACTAATTAATTAATCCTAACTAGTCAAGGCTCACTAACACTAATTAGTACCAACTAATATCAACTAACACTTAATAAACTCTACTAGTTAGCAATAGTAACTCATGCTAAAATAATTTAACTATATAATATCAATATAATTCCAAATAATAGTGAAATGACAAAAATATCCCTTTCCCAGAATTAGGTGGTTACACTACGCGTGGCAGCTAGCATCGACGTGACGGTCGAGGAGCTGGAGACGAAGGAAGATGCAAAGCAGCTTGGGGGATCGGATATCGATGACATATGGGAGAAGGAACTTTGTCGCAGGGCGACAAGCATGGAGTCCAGTTGAGGAGCCATGGAGTCAATACCCTCCCATCAGACTTGAGGGAGAGTTTGTTGGGTCCAGTTTGAATTGGTAACAACAAATTTTGGAGCCAAAATATGGTAAAATATTTGATTTGATATAATTTAAGAATCTATATTAATTTGATTAGATTTTAAATTGGTATCAAATATTTAATCTGACCATATTTGGACGTCCATAATTGATGTTTCCTATTTTAGATAATGAGTTTTCCTATTTAGGAATTCCTATGACCTAAATTAGGGTTTCTCATCCTATTTATATGGGTGAGGGTGGAGGCACAAAGAATATCACAAAGGTAGAGATTCGATGTGCTTGTCCATAGAAAATCTAAGAGAAAATCATGCTTTGCTCTTAGGACTCGTCATCCAAGACAGAAGGAAGAAGAGATCTGATCGAGGAGTCGTCACCTTCTTTCAGAAAAATTGCTACGGGATTTGATGAGTGATTTCAATTGTAATATGTTTCTTTTCTTCTTGAGTGTGGTGACGGGGTTGAAATTATTAAGAACTTTTACTACAATTGCTACCAGACTACCAATACCATCAATAGATTCAAACCGCAATCGAAAATGTGGGCACCAATGTTCCACACCAGAATTTGGGGAAACATTATATATACCCTAACATTTTCAATCGGACAAAAAGAAAAATGTATTCAAACAGAGATCATAATTCCTTCTCCGTATATAAGAAAAATGAGTAAAAGATGATTTGAACAATATATGCTTGCCTATTGTGCATAGAGAAGAACATTTTGGAAACTAGTTCATGTATATATGTATTTTTTTCTTATTCTTCATGTATATATGCATATTTATCATATTACGACATCGAAAACTTGAATATGAACAATTAAGAATGGTGTAGATTGCACATTCACGACTCATATCCATTAGTGGCCCCTATCATTTAAATATTTATTCAAGCTTTGTATGAGATTGTTCGAGTTGGCCAACTCAAACACACTTGCTGGTCCTAGAATCAAGTAAATATGAATAAACAAAGTTACTTTTCTTTCATTGCACGAGATGTTTAATATGAGAATTGGAAAAATAACTGCAAACAAATCGACTAAAAAACATTTAGTTCCTCATAGCCTAGCTAAAAGAATTATACTGATCTAACTTGAACAATAAGATTTATCTGGAACTCCTAACTCACTTGTTGATCCTAAAATCAATAAAAAAAACATGCATGAATGAATAAATTGCTTTAAAATTCTATTACAGGAGTTGTTGAATACATTAAGTTTTGGAACAACTTCTTTTAAATGGTTAGCAAAACAGATTAGCTACACTGTATTGACATGGTGATAGGAGACACGGACACAATATAACATTTTTTACTTTCCTAGTTGGAGTGCCCAGGCCGTATCTAATTAATATCTAATAATTGTGCCATACTATGTGAAACAAACTGCGAGAGCTGACTGAGAAATAAGTTCTAACTAATTTTAAATCTCTGGCATTAAGAGATCACGGAGACTTGCACGAAAACCAAATTTGATTTCAATCTTAACAATTTTTCATATTTTGAAGTTCCATTTTAATATTCTCCATCCCACTCACCATCAAATGTAAGCATCAAAATATGCAGGTCACCAGATTAATAATATGGTTCTTAATGTGTCAACAACCAGTTTATAGAAGCTTATGCATGCCACATACTATTTGTTAAGTTAATTGCTAAAATGTTTAATCAATACTATGTTGCCAAATTTTTGGTGAAACAGCTTATCATTTAACAACATAAAAGCTTGTTATACAACTTATCTGTTCTTCACCGTATCCTTCATAATAGTGCAATCTTTGTTGGCCTCCTGCATCACAAATAAATGACATGAATATATAATAATATACATAAATCATGTTTTATGAGATATTTATTTTTTTGTCTAGAACTAGTAGTCAAGACCCTACTTTAGCCTAGGAAACAATTTTTGAGTATATTAGAATTTATAGGAATTATTTGTCTAAGAATAATGAATTATCAATCTCCTTCTAGGAATTACTGTGAGTTCCATGATCATGGATTGACCCAAAACTTCAATAGCATGTCTCTAAGAGCCTAAAATCTATACATCAAGTTCTAATTCACAATTAAGTATGAGCCTTCGTGTTAATTATAATCATGCTCACATATTTTATTTTCAACAAGAAAACTTAGGACTAATAAAATTAGAATATCATTTCAAAACGTAAAACCTAGGACATTATTATTAGAACCAAAATTTATAGTATTCAGTTTAATCAAACATGCTTACTTACTTATAAATATTAATTACACATACACTCCATACAAATTACCACCTACAACCTAACTATAGACACTAATTACACATACACTCCATACAAATTACCGCCTACAACCTAACTCTAGACACTAACAATATGACATAAGCCTAGAATATATACTTGTCATAGTAGCTAATTTGATAGAACAAAGAGATATATGAAATAAATTCAAAATTTGGAGACAGGGGTATCGATCTAAACAATTATATAATAAATTTGAAATAAATTTAAATTGAAATGGGAAAGAATTGGAAGGGGGCTTGCCTAGATTAGATTGGATATTTGAAGGAAGAAGTCCCAAATAAAATCTTGCAATTTCTGTACAGAAGCCCAAAATTCCTCTTCGTGCTTTTTTTTTTTCCACAGAAGCCATCTTGTTGAGCTTGCCAGTGTGTTTGAACGCCATATGGCCACTTGAGGGCTCCTGAGTGACTTGGTATTACTGGCATGACAGTCCTATTAAAAGATACTTTTTTGCATTCAAAGGGGAATGTTCGCATTCTGAGGCATTGATTAACTGTTGTTTGTCATTCCATTTAATGCGTGGTAGCCGTCATCGCATTAAATGCATGTCATATGAATTGGGATAAATTCTTTTAAATATTGATTGGTATAAGATTCCTAAATAATCAAGTCATTGTATAGTGCTTCAGATTGAATAGTATTCCATCATAGAAGGCATACTTAGAGAAGTAATCGGTTATTACAATGATGAACAAATAACCTATATTGATATCAGGATCTTTATTGTTCTGGTGTGTGACAGTAACCCGTTTGCCCTATGGCATTCAACGTCGATCTCCACATCTCAACGAGAAGGAGAACCTGTCAAAGGTAATATACAGAGATTTTGTAGCCTTTCTCTTTGGTGTCCTCCTGGTATTCCAACAACTATGCTATTGGAGATGTGCAAGCATAATTTTCTAGGCTCAGTATATTTTTGTATGTCGAACTCGAGTGACTCTTGTGGTTACCGGGAAGAGGTATAAGATCCTGACTGGGTGGCAGAAGATCAGTTGATCAAGCCACGTGGGTGTATTATTCCTTCCTCCATTTATAAATGGTAAAAAAAGTATATTTTTGTATGAATCTGTTATATTTCTCTCTTGAAAACTTCTTTAAGGCCACATAGGAAGGGCTTAGAAGTCTACCGCAAGGCAAGATATTCACTAGGGAATAACAACCTCCCTTAAACTTCATATTCTCTTGCCAAAGGGAAAGACACTCTGTCAGTCAATGTGTCTGGTAAATCTTTAGCATCTAAACCACAAAGGAATAATCCTTTAAATATGACCATGTGGTAACATTCTTCAACGTAATAAGACTAAAAAGTTGAAGTTGCCAGAAATTAAACGCCCAAATGATGTTGGACGAACTGATAATCCAAAATACTATCTATAGTATTGGATAGTCCACCACCCAACCATAAAATGCTATGTCCTAACTACTTAACTTTACTCCAAGGGTTCACCACTTTTCCTCTTTCTACATTTTTCTTTTGTCCTCCAATATTCACCTAAGACGGTCCTATACCAAGAAAAATAAGTTTGGATCAAATTGATAAATCTGTCGTATTTTATGCAACTTTCAAGACAAAATTCTATTTTGGTATTTGTACAACCTAATTCGAAAAAAATAGCACGACAATAGCTATACAAGTTTAATGTTTTAGCTTGAAAATCAATGGAATTCTATGTAATCACAGGTTCTATAAGGGCTGCCGCAATCATGTTTTAAGAAGTCCATTGTCTACAAAACACATCCATACTGTCAAATTTGTAGACAGATTTTTCTCATTTCAAAACTGCCAAAATTACGATGCCTTTGAGTGGCTATTTATACATAGATGGGAAGGAGAGGGTCAGGGTAGGCGTCTCTTTCACCCTGTGGCACTCTATAGCAATGATCTCGACAAGGTGAAAATAAGTTGTTTCGGGGTCAAATGGGATCCGCATGTGGATCTTGCAAGGTACGTATGGTGCACACACATTTCTTGACAAACTAGAAGTATCTCTGTATCCGTTCATGCCAAAAATTGAAAATTCTGATATTTGCAATCTAATTCGCAGAGTTGGTACATAAAAGTAGAATTCAATATCAAGGTTAAATGTTAGCATAAGAATTTCATTGTGAGTATCAAGGGATAATGATATCCTTATCTAAAAGAGTATAAAGAGATAATAAAATCCTTTCCTTGTCGTGTCCGACACGATACAACACCAGGGTAACCCACATAGCACAGAAATTCAAAGCCATCTATGCTTTACCGGGCAAAAGATGGTAGTTACTTGTGTAAGACGTCCCAGCTAGCTACTTCAAAAGTGCAGATACTAAAATTGATAACTTGAGAAGTAGCCACTACAAGTAGAAACCATCAGTCAGTCAGTCAGTCAGTTTAATCCGTACAATCTCCCTGGGTGAGTCTCTACAAGTTTGTGGTCTGGAAAATACAAGTCTATAAGCTTGCAGAAGACTAGTCCTGTAAGATGGCTGTCGGGGCCAGCTTGGCGGCTCCTCCAAGCTCCGCACTCCACCACCCGCAACTGTTGAGCGACCCGTTCCAGGCCTCCAAATAGACCATTGCAGCTCCTGATCATGTTCTTGATGTCGTAAACTTGGGGCCCGAAAATTTCCTTCACCTTCTCCAGGAACCCTGCCAAAGTTTCGGGCAGTTCCTCCTGAGTGATTACCTTCATAAGGTATGCAAAATCGTACCCGCCTTGGAAGGAAACCCATCTGTTGGTGCTGGAGCTCGATGATCGTGCCATACGAGATGATCGAAATGCAAGTCTGAAACGCCATGAGGGGATTCCGTTGGTCCGGTTGAAGAGCAAGTCTATGCCGTTCTTCACGAGGAGATCGATGGATTGCGGCATGCAGGGATCTTGAAACACATTGAAATCAGAAAAATTAAACTCCCATGCATACCTCACGTATCCATTGGTGCCGAGGTCGGGCATGTTTCCTTCCGCATCGAAAAAGGTCATTCCGAGCTGTATCAAATGGAGCCGGTCTACGTTGGCCTTGATTACAGAGTATTGCTCCTCGGCAGTGAGTTCATGATAGGGCTTCGACGACTCCAAGTAGGTACCGGGGAAGTCCGTGTCGATGGCAATGTAGGGATACCTAGCGAGCACCGAATCGATGAGACGGAACTCGCTCACGTAGTTGTAAGCCCAAACCCTTCTTATGAGAACGGGTGGCTTCATCGCCTCTCTTGTTGCTGCCGGCGGAGGAGGCATTGGACGAGGACGATGGTTGTAGTAGAAAAATTGGGGTTTTGTTGCTGCCGGCGGAGGCAGATGAAGATGAGGATGGTTGTAGTAGAAAGTTTGGGGTATTATTGCTGCTGGTGGAGGACGATGGTTGTAGTAGGAAAATTGGGATATTGTTGCTGCTGGCGGAGGACGAGGAAGTTGGTTGTAGTAGGAAAATTGGGCTGGCGGCGGAGGCAGAGGATGATGAGGATGGTTGTAGTAAAAAAATTGGGGTATTGTTGCTGCTGGCGGAGGCAGAGGATGATGATGATAGTCGTAGGAGAAAAATTGTGGTTGGGGAGGGAGGGAGGGAACAACGTTCCTCTTCATCATCAATTGTAAGGAAGGAAGGCAGGAAAGGCAACGGATGATGATGACAGAGGTAGCTGCCGACTGCTCTGCTCAAGCGAGTCTCAGCAGTCGGTCGAGTCGACGGGGAAGATGAATGCGGCAAGGGGTTCCCTGCGGTGGTGGGGAAGCTCTGGGTTGCAGGTGTTGTTGTGAAAGGAATTCAAGGTTATTAATAGGACCACTTCGATGTGATTCGGATAGAACTAGGACTGGAATTGGGTGGGTTCTTCTACTGAGATTTGGAATAGGACTAGGACGGGAATTCGGTGGGATTTGAATGGGAAGAGATTTGGATTAAGATGGATTTTTTATTATTTATATTTGAATTCCAGCGGGAATTAATAGGGATAGGACTGGAATTGTGTGGGATCTTCTACTATTTGGAATGGGAAGAGATTTGCATTTGGATGAATTTCTTATTTATGTTTGAATTCCCGCGGGAATAGAGGTTCGAGTTAATTTCTGATTTAATTAGTTGATTAACTAATTATTTTAATTTGTTAATTAAATAATTAACGCCAAGAAGAAATATCAAACCCGTACAAGAAATGGTTTGGAAACAAAGAGAACCATATCTCTTAGTTTTCTTTAGTTTTATTTATTGATTAACACCAAATGAATCCAGGACTAGCGCTAGATTCAGTCAGTAGGACTCTCCTGCTTTCTTTGAATTGGGTTTAAGATTATCAAACTTTCTAATTGGGTTATTAGCTTCTTCTTCTTTTTTCTTTCTATTTTTAGAATTTGTATTCGCATGTGGGCATTCAATGAACCATGTACTCTTTGTTGCACAAATTCTTTCATGGTGATGTGGAGATCATCGATCTGGAAGTCGTCTCCTTCCTCTCGTATGTAGTAGTACTGCAATATAGCCAACCTCAAGAGTCTTGTAAACCTCCTGATTTTTCAAAAATTTTAAATTTGAATTTTTTCAAAATTTTCTGGAATTTTCTGGGAATTTTCTGTAATTAAAAACAGGGTTTTAATTATTAAATAATTTTTAAATGATATTAAACAATATTAAAATATTATGGAAATAATATTTTTGGGTGTAAAATGAAAAACTGGACTTAGGGTAATTTTTCTGGAATTTATTGGGCCCCGGACCTATTTTTAAACACCAAAAAAACTATTATTGATGTATTATTTATTTATTTATTTAATTATTTAATTATTTAATTAATTATTTATTTTTATAACCCTTAGCCCGGCCCATTCCTTCGGCCCGCAGGCCGGCCCAGCCCGCAGCTGCTAGCGGGTCGGGTCGGGTCCACCCGCCGCCCGACCCGCTACCCGAACCCGCTTCCCTCACCCCATGTCCAGCCCGTGCCCGCGTTCTCCGGCGGCGCCCGCTTCCCGCGCCGCCCCGCCCGGCCTCCCGCCCGCCTCGCTCGCCCACGACCCCCTCTCCCCTCCGCCTCTCTCGGCCCCCCCCAGCCTCCTCCCCGGCCTATTTAACCCCCCCATGGCCGTCGACCTCCACCGCCATAGCCCCTCTCCGCCTGCCCAGCCCGCCGTCGACGCCGCCCGGCCCTCCTCCTCCGTCAGCCACCTCCCTCCTCCCTCCACCTCTCCTCGACGACGAGCACCGACAGCAGCTCCAGCCTGCTCCGGCGCCGCCGCCGTCAGCCAGCGCCGCGCCTCCCTCCTCGCCGCGTGCCCTCGGCCCCCTCCGTCTCAGCCCGGCCGTCCCAAGCCGCCGCCTCCGCCGTAGGGAATCCCAAACCCTAACCCTAATTCCTATTTCCTGTGTCGGACACAGGACACGTGTCCTGTGTCGTGTCGAACACGGTGAACCCGGTTTCTGAGGAGCCCAGTTCAGGTACTTGTAACTTCTTGCTCGTAGCTCTGATTTCGATTCCGTAAATTGCGTTGCGAAGCCTGTATGACCCTCTCGGTGCCCGGACAAACCGCTCGGGGCATCGCGTCCTGTGGTGATCGCACACCGCGATCCAAAAACAGGAAAAATAACGACCCGATTCACCCCGGAACTGGGTACGCCCCGCCAAACGGGACGACTTGATCGCGCGCGGTCTTCACAGATACGTGCGCGTCATCGATACGGACATGCGGGATTTCGCGGAAGTCGATTCGGGTGTGCGTGCACACCGGGATCAACGCGTATCCGCGGACATCGCCCCGTATCTGACTTTTCTGGAATGCGACCTAACTTTGTGTACATACGTCGGATTGAAACGAAACTTGCGCCATCGGACTCGTAGCGATACGATGGTCCTGTGACCCAAGTTTGGTTCGATTCTGAGAACATTGACGAAATCGCGTGTTGTGGGCCCCACAGGCCCCGCTCGACGGACGATTTTGTGATCGTCTCATCGGAATCCAATTCTGGAAGTTCCGTTGGGTTCGTATCATCGTTCCTGACCTGTTGACACTAAGTTTGGTGAATTTGGAGACCTTTGACCCTGACACGTTTTTTGTTGCAAAGCGGGCCCACAGGTGGACCCCGTTTTGATCCGAAATTGTCGTTTTTGTCCTTATCTCCAAATTGGACTCAAGGACATGCGTTTCTAGCTGATTGATATTTTCTGGATCTGATGGTGATATTTATTTCAGCAACCGGAGTACCGCCTGCAAATCCAACCGAAGTCAGAGCCGCAATCAGAGCCGGAACCGCAGGCAAGTGTACCTCGCCAAAACTTGCAGCTTTGCTACCTATTTCCTGGACTTAGTTATACATCAGTGGGCAAGTGTACCTTGCCAAACCCTGCAGCTTGCTAATTATTTCCTTGGCTTAATTTAGCATCAGTGGGCAAGTAAGCTTGCCAATTCTCAGTAATTCCTGTTATAGTATTTAATTGAGTTCTGGTAGATTCATATGTAACTTGTTTAACTGCTCAACCCAGGATATCTGACACTATTCATGTGACGGAATTCCCTGAGATATACATGGTGATTCCGTATAGGATATATATTCATGATATTTACAGTTTACATGCTTAGATTCTATCCTGACTCATTGCATTAGTTCGATCTTGCGTGACTTGTACCTGAGATTTTCTGAAACTGTGACGTAAGATTACATGGGGTGGGAAGAGTATTACCATAACAAAGGCTGATTATATTATATATATTGACATCTGGATGTGTCTTAGTCTCTGACACAGAGCTATGGCACCAGTTCTGGCCCTTCGAGAAAATACTGCTATGGGTTTCTCCGACACTGATCCTGTAGTAGCCTCAGCCTGAGTATGACTAAAACTCTCAACTTGCATATCACTTAGCTGGTTATATAGTTTACCCTATGGTTTCATTTATTGCTGCACTGCATTTATTTTGGCTTGTATTTTCTGTACCTTGTTATGACCCCCGAGGACCTGGAATGGACTAAGTCCCCAGGTATAGCCGAAGAGATCTACCCCGAGGTGTACGGAATAGGAGCACTCCTTGGAACAGAACCAGGAACCGAGGACGAGATAGTGGCAGAAGACTTCTCCTGAGTAACGGCTTCATCTACTCAGTATTTCCATTTCCAGTATTTTATTTCCTGTCTATTTCCTTAATGTAACAGACTGATTCTCGGATTGTTTTCCGAGATAATCTTATTTGAGATTTGTTTAGTTATTCTATTGCATTATTTCTGGCATTAATCTGTGTTTATTCTGTGGATGAGATTAGAAATACCTGAGACTTGTAACATCTTACTGTTAGACTACAGCTTAAGCATGCCCTGATGGATCCAATAAATTGGGTTGTCCATCGGTGCGTGCTGCTGGCCATTGCCATGTGTCCAGTCCCTCGACATTTTGGGACTAGGGCGTGACAAGTCTGCCGGTAATACAATTGTTTACCAATGCTCTATCTTACAAGATTATATATGCCCATACATACAGATAAATACACGATACTGATACGACATACAAACATTCTCAAATATGTACAATGTGGCCGATACATATAGGGTACATATATACACAATAAAGATACATGCAAAATTTTCCTTGCAAGATACGCCAATATATTGTGCTCACTTGATTCAGATTGTGTAAATTATAATATGTTCATTGTTGGTAACGAAACGCGAAAACCGTTCTCCAAATCAGAGAGTACCTGTGAGAGAACCGAACAAAACGTACAAACCAAAAATACCAAAAATAAATCGCAGACAAAGAGATTTTTACGTGAAAAATTTAGATGGAAAAAACTACGGAACGATCGGAGTCCAGCCCTGAAGAACCTCCACTAAAGGAATAAAGAAATTACACCCTCTACAAACTCATCACCGATCCAACACGGATCACCACAACTCTTTGGAACAGTAAGTATAGCTATGTTTGATTCTCTTTGTTTCCGAACAATTTCAATTTGTAAGGGGATTGATGTTTCTTCTTGGTCTTTCTATATTTTGCTTTTGCTCGTAGAAACTTAAATTAAATACTTAGTACAAATTAATTAATTACCTAATTAAAACAGACTGTTAATTAACGGTAACTTCTATTCCCGCGGGAATTCAAACATAAATCATCCTAATCCAAATCTCTTCCCATTCAAATCAGTAGAAGATCCCACTCAATTCCAGTCCTAGTCCAATTCCAATTCCCATCCTAATCACATAGAAATCCAATCCTATTGACAAATAGAATAAAATTCCAAGATCATCATGTGACCAAATATAGTAAGAAAATATTACATCGAATTCCTATTAATAACAGAATAAAATTCCTATATCTCTTTCCTGTTTTGGTTCTCTTTGTTTGCGAAAACATTTGGAAGGGTTTGATGATGTTTCCTAATAAATATCAATCGTTCAGTGTTAGGAAATGTTTCCTAAATTATTTAACTTCGATTCTTGAAACCTGTCTCTTTGTACCTTTACTCTGATCATAACTTTGTTTCTCCAACTATAAAACCCCTTCTGATTGTTCTACTGAGCTACAAACTTTTCCACCACCAAACCCTCCTTCTTCCTTACGATGATGATGATGATGAAGAAAGTTGAATTTCTAGTTCCCTCTCTCCCTCCCCAACCCCAATTTTTCTACTACAACCATCATTGTCAATATCCTCTACCTCTACCTCTACCTGTGAATCCCCAACTTCTCTACTACAATCATCCTCGTCATTATCCTCTGCCTCCGCCTTTGCCTCCGCCTCTGAAAAAGCCGCCAGTAGCAGCAACAAGAGAGAAGATAAAGCCCCCAGTTATTATAAGATCGATTTGGGATCACAACTGCATGAGCGAGTTTCGCCTCATCGATTCGGTACTAGATAGGTATCCCTACATTGCCATTGACACAGAGTTTCCTGGTAACTATTTGGAGTCGTCAAAGCCATATTACGAACGCACTGCCGAGGAACAATACTCTCTCATAAAGGCCAACGTAGACCGCCTCCATCTGATACAGCTTGGAATGACCTTCTTCGATGCTGAAGGAAACATGCCCGACCTCGGCACCAACGGATCCGTGAGGTATACATGGCAGTTGAACTTCTCTGATTTCAATCTATTACAAGATCCCTACGTGCCTCAATCCGTTAACCTCCTCATCAAGAACGGCATAGACTTGCACCTCAACCGGGCCAACGGAATTCCCTCACGTTGTTTCGGACGTGCGTTTCTATCTTCTCGTATGGCACGATCGTCGAGCACCAGCACAAGCACAAGCACCAACAGATGGGTTTCCTTCCACGGCGGGTACGATTTTGCATACCTTATGAAGGTAATCACTCAGAAGGAACTGCCCGAAACTTTGGCAGGGTTCCTGGACAAGGTGAAGGAAATTTTCGGGCCACAAGTTTACGACATCAAGAACATGATCAGGAGCTGCAATGGTCTATCTGGAGGCCTCGAACGGGTCGCTAAACAGTTGCTGGTGGAGCGCGAAGCTGGGAGGAGCCACCAAGCTGGCTCCGACAGCCTTCTTACAGGATTAGTCTTCTCCAAGCTTATCGACTCGTATTTTCCAAATGACAAACTTGTCGAGACTCACTCAGGGAGATTGTATGGATTAGACTCATAACTGATGGTTTCTACTTGTAGTTAGTTGCTGTAAAACATTTTACAGTTAAAACATTTCATCATACAGTCTTCTTGTAAAAAGGATTTCATTATCTCTTCCTTCTATAATTCAAATGGGTCTTTCCTGGATAAACTTTTCTGCAATCTCAATGAAATTCTGATGCTGACATTTAACATTGATGTTAAATTCAAATGCACATACCCATTATTTTGCCCAGTAAAGCATGTAATTAGATAGATGGCTTCGAATTTCTCTGCTATGTGGGTCACCTTGTTGTTGTATTGGGTCCGACACGACAAGGAGAGAATTTTATTCTCTTGATACTCTTCTTATCGTTATCTCTGTTCTGTAATTCAATGGGCCATTCATCACGGAAAGGCGGAACTCTCAATGAAATTCTTATGCTAACATTTGACCTTGATATTAAATTCTACTTGTATGTACCAACTTCAGGAATCATATTGCATATATCAGAAATATCAATTCTTGGTATGTTGGCATTAGTAACACTGGAACCAGATGACAAACCTGTAAACTGATTTCCGTGAGCAGGGGTATTCGGTTCCTTGCCTGGTGTGCAGGATCACTTCCCATAGTATTAAGCATAGATAGATGATGAGCTATCAACAACAGCCAGTAGAAGATTCATTTGGGTAAACTCGAGATAACTTCTAACTCTCAAAATTGAAAGTTGACGATCAGCGATTCAAGCTAATCAACTTATAACATAACACCCCTTGATTGGAATTCACTGAATTACTGGAGGCCAACTAAACAAATGGAATTTAAATCTTATATAAGATGGTTCTCAACTGTATGAACTACTCTGAAATCATGGATTTTGAGTACAAAATAACCAATATTTAAGCTAATGTTGAATTTGGATCAATCAAAACAAAATGAGGACCTATTAACTTGCTTAAAAGTACGTGATAATCTAGCTTTCATATCCTTTATCAGTGAAACATATCTCAAGGCGAAAAAACACATGAGAGAAGACTCAGGAAAAGTTGATTATTGAACTGAGTATGTCCCCTGCAAACTCCCATAAGTTGAATATTAATAAATGCACCATACATAAATTTTTCCCACCAAGATACAAAGAAACACTTCTTGCTAAACATACTATGTACAAATTTACCATAATATTTTTGTTTATATGGTAGCAGAAAACATTCTTTTGCCAACCACATATGCATGCTTATCATTTCCAAATTAAAACAATTTTATGAGTTGACCATATCTACCAATATCAATATAAAACTTATACTAGTTAATAATACTAAGTAGCATATATATTACCTTGTACTAGTTATAGCTATTATCTAAATTATCTTAGTACCCATGTATAACTACCCTCTAATATCCCAATACCAAAACCTAGCTAATTACCCTGGTATCAATAATACTTTGATACAAATTTCTAACTGAATTATTTATTTATACAAGTAAATAAGGATACCAAGATACACCATATATCTTAATACTTGCATCTAAACCTATATCCTAACTAGACTATGAAACCCCACCTCACTTATCTTCACACTAATAACACACTATAGGACATTATATACATTCAATTCTTCTCACATTCTGATGTACAAGATCTAGCACCTATTGAGCATATGCATCTACTGCAATGCCACTATTGTTGGTCCTCCATTTCAAACATACCTCATTCAGTATATCATCATGTTTACCAATGGTACCCACCATCACTGATGCACTATACACCAACTCTCTAGTGTGGGGTACGAAATATTGCAGTACTCTCTAACACATAATTGCTGTGTTCATCACATCAGTAATTACTTCAAACCCCCATCTTTAACTCCCTACACATACATAAATCAACTTCCACATACCCCATATGCACACTGCAGGAATTCCACATCACCTGAATACTTGTAACTCATGGATCTCCATGGTCTCACATCTATGGACACCCCACTACACTTAGGACACCCTGACCCAAGCATGTATCCTATTGGTACAAATTAATTTACTGATACCCGACTGTAGGTCTGTTCTCAACCCGCAACCTATACACAAGCCTTCCCGAAACTGTTGTGCAGTGCTAACACTTGCACAGTGCACTGCAACACTGTGTGTGGCATGATGCTGTTGCTACAGCAGTGCACAAATACTGTGCACAAGTCTGGCACAATGTGGCAATATCCCCACACTTGCTCACTCACCCCCATGCTCGAATACCATACCAACATATCACAAACACGAGTCTCCTCTCCCTCACTGGATACACACAGGCTCATACACACACACTGAACACCAGGTGCACAGTAACATCACTAATACTAGATTCTAGTATGCACATCACTCTCTCCCATACACCTCAACACAAAACCCAAAACACCAACCCATATCTCAACACTCATGACACAATACACACACTAACATACTCTCCCCCTCTAAAATCAACACCAATATCTAACACAAGTAATAACACAAACACTAAGTGTGCACCACTCTATAATGCACACAAAATCCATAATACTCTCATGATACGCTATCCACACACCAATATACACTACCAAGACTCAAGCAACCCAACAAAATCACCAAGTATAGTATATATAACCTATATAATAGCTATTTTAATGCAATAACTAGAATTTGGCATGCTAGATACATATAAAAATACCCTTCCTACGACTCTGTATCACGATGTATAATGATATGCACTACTCATATCCAATTGTGGACACATACACCCTCTCAAATCATTAATCACACCTCAAAATCACCGATGAGACATTCCTACAAACACCTAGTGGTCCAAATTTGATTTTTTCCTAATTTGGCCATAAATTTTAATGTAACTTTCACAATAGGTCTCCAAAGAACCTAGTTCTTCTTCTTATGGGTAGTCCTTAGCCATGGGAGGATTCCCAAGGGTCAAACGCAAGAATTAGAGTCAAATTAAAGAGGAAATTCAAATTTATACCTATTGGAAGATGGATTCCCAATGCAAGCCAAAATGGACACAATAGGACACAAGCTTTTAGCTCCAAAGCTTCCTCTCCAAGTGTTCTTGCTAACCTCAAGCTCCTAATCTCCTTAGGTGGTGAGGATGAGTGGATTTAAAGTGGAATTTGGGAAGAATTTAGTGGGAGAATGAACTATTTGGGGAAGAACTAAATTTGGAAAGGTAATAGAAATGAATGAATGGAGTAGAGAGAATGAGAGCCTCATTTTTTTGGCCGACCACCCTCTTCCCCTTCTCCAAGAAATTCATAATTCCCACAATGCCCCCCACTAATTAGTCATGATGTTTAATTAGGAAGGGCTATATTAGGAAGCTTCTGATCTAATGAAAGCTTAATTCTAATCTCTTAATTAATGAAGATGTTTAAGTTTAATGTGCCTAGCCCATTGGTTAGTTTCAATAGGTCATGACTAATATAATTGGGTCCACTAATGTCAAGTCTAAATAAATAGGCTAGTCCAATCTATAAACCAATAATTATATTAGTCACAATATATAACATGCACATTTATATAATTAATTAAAATAAAATTAGCACAATATTTATAATAATACTAAAATGATAAAAAATATCTCTATTTTGGAAATGTGGTAGCTATAATCCAACCCCCTTGGAAAAATTTCTTCCTTAAAATTTAAAGATGATCGTACCCCTTCTAGGTCAAATCTCCAGTCCAATCTAAATCGCACAAGTATGCAAATAAAGAATCACTAATTATTGTCGACATATATGGGTTTGCTCTCCGTTTGTTATGGTATTGTAGTGTCTGTCAAGGTTATACTACTAATGCACTAACTATATAGCACAAAGCAACTATAAGGTACTAAGTAAGCAACCAAATCAAATGGATGGAAAATGACAGGATGGAAGAACAGAACTTGCTAACCCATCACCTGTAGCGTCGGCCTTCTCAACCGTCAACGCAAATGCCCCGTCCTGGTGGGGTATCTTTCTTTAGTCATGCGGGGCAATTTATGGTGCCACAGGTGGTCTAGCTATATATCTCTCACTGTCTGGAAAACCAGTACTCCTACTCCTCATGATACTCCCTTACATGCCCTACATAATTACCACACTGATATACTCTGCTAATACAATCAAACTCACTAATACTCACTGATACCAGACTGACAAACTCCACCTATCATATACCACTCATTCCAGTCTTGGTACACTCTGATCACTTGCTCGCTCTAGGCACCCTTGGTACATAGATACTAACTCTATACTATACATGCTTAGTACTCCAGGATAAAAACTACTAACTATGCTTCAACACCTATCTTAGAACTATTACTACAAATGATACTACACTATGAGTTACTTCTAGTCTTATACACTGATACCTAATGATCATATACTCAACGAAGAACCACTCTCAGGATCACAAACTATACTCCCAACAATCAACACTAATATTCAAGTTACACACCAACCTATCTGCAATTTACCAAACTACTACATTATCAAGGACACCTCAGGAACTAATGAAGTTAAGTCTCTATATGCACTAACTATAGAAACTAAAGGTATCTCTATCCTGAGCTAATAAAGTGATAGAATAGAACTCAATGATAATAGGGTTGAATGATAGAGACGATATGTTAAGAACCAATTTAAGATACAATTTGATAATCATATACGTCTATCTGAAATCATGTTACCCAGAATTCTTGTCCCGCTAGTAAAAAAAGTTGCGATAAACTTTAGAGTCCATAACTAAGGTACATATCTCTAGAATAATGGTATCTAAATTTTTTGCCCTGCTCCATGCTTGGCGGCAAAAACTATAAATTCTATAACCAAGATAAAAATATCCAAAATTAGGCTCTATATCTTCACCACGCCAACTAATATGGCTGTAATAAACTTTAGACTCCATAACCAAGATAGACGATTACCTTTCTCACTGTTCTTATCCAAATAAGTTATCAGAATGTACCTCAATATAGTTCATAAAAATTATCTTGATACAAGAATCAAATTCAATAATGGACAAGTACAAAGGCGAAGGTGAAATAAAGCAAGCAAAAATAGATTCAAATTAAGATTCTCAAGGGTCATCCCAGGAATCTTTTAAGGAATCCTAATTTGTGATTGAGTATTTGTTCTCATCCTAGTATCCTATATCCTAGATCCTATCCCAGGCTCGTAGTAATACAACTAAGCCGTTGTACTACCACGATATCGCACTACTTGCAAAGTCGAACCTGTATGGGCCACCACAAAAATGTCATGAGCCGCACCCGGTGTGAGGGCACGAGTACTTGGGTACATCTAACCTACACTGCAGTATTAGCGGTAGAACGCTGTCTAGGTCAACAATACTATCTAAACATCTCAAATAATATATATAATGTACTTGTCAATGATATCTTAACTCCAAATGGAGAACAATATGATAATATGATAATGACAACCAATACTCAATCACAGTATAAAACTAAAATAAGATAAATGCACGATATGGAATAGAAGAAGTAAAATACAAAGTCATAATACAATCTCAAGTCCAAGTCTAATCATAACACAAGTCACAAATAATATATGCATGCTAAATGTCTAAGATGGGACATGTACACTATCATTAATAAGAGTAGCTAAGCCTCCCCGACTGCTGTTACTACTCAATATGCTCTACAGTGCTTGTCAACCTATATCCCATAATAGGTGGGATACATCTCCTCTAACCTATCATTTGAAAAATATATCCAGTCATGATGGAACGAACACACCTCCTACAACAGTTCCAGTTAATTAATAATAACTATAAACTGTTAATAGTAAATGTAATACAAGACGAAAAACAAAGACAGATATCATATTATGGTAGAAAAGAGGACAGCTAATCTAGAGCAAAATGACATAATCTGTTCACAATGCAACAAAATATAGACAATGAAATAAAATATAGAGAAGAACTGTAACTATACCAAGTATTTTGAAATACTAGCTAGATATGTGATCGGCTTGTGTTTATCATTGTTTACTATCAGGGCTATAACACAATCATATGTACAATATGATTGGTTGTTGTCTATAAAGTATCAATAACACAATCACGTATTGTCACTACCATATTTTAGGAAAAAGGGTATTTTAGTAATTTCCTATTTAGATAAATATTGTGCATGATAAATAAATTTTGTTGTATTATTTAATTGTTGTTGGATGTTATTTATTATTTTGGACTTATTTTAGTGGACCCAACTATTTTAGTTTGGACCCATGGACCAACATGAATTAAATAGTTAGACTTGGCCCATTTAGAAAGCCCATAGTTAAGGAGATGGATTAAATTAATTAAGTGATTAGACTAGAAGCTTCCTTCCTTAATTATTTCTTCATGAGAGGCCCCAAGGGGTACATTGGACATTTTATAATTGCTTGGGGAAGGGGGCATGGCTGGCCTATATTAGAGGGGGAGAAATTTCTCTCTCCTCTCATTCTCATTCCAAATCTAGATCTAGAATTTCCCACTCCCAAATTCCTTCCATTCCCATTCCAATTCCCCACCAAATTCATTCCAAATTTTTCTCAATTCACCATTAGAAAGTTGAGAAGCAAGGATCTTGAAGGAGGAAGTAAGGATCTACAAAGAGGAGCAAGGATCTACAATTTGGAAGCAAGTTCATCTCAATTGGAGGTTTCATTGGGAATCCATCTCCCAATAGGTATAATTCAGTTTTTTCCATTAAAATAGCTTCTAAATCTGAGATTTAATCATGTAAAATTAACCCATATGTATGTACTATCCATAGGACTTTGTTTTATGTTCATAGGAGACCCATGGAGAAAGTTATGGTGCTTTTTGTGTTAATTTTGTTGGAATTCCGAATTTACATTTTGTTGTGTGTGTCAATTGATCCTATAGATCAATTGGGCATGTGCTTATGTGTTTGGGGCTTGTGTCGTGTCCATATTTGGGTACATGTGGTTCGTATCCCAACTATTTGGTGATACGTGTCATTTTGGAGGTTTTCTCCGACACGGGGCTTTGAACATGTCGTATTTTGACATGGACACATAGATCTACTTTTGACACTTTGATTTATTCATAAATATTATTTGTGACTTGTTTGTGTCCTTCGGGGTGCAATTGGTTCTGTGTTGGACTCGTGTCACATGCGTATCCTAGATCTAGTGGGATATGGTGTGATACTCTCCAATTTGGTGTGTTTATGTGTAAATCTAATTATTTATACTTTAAATTCCTCATTTATAACTAGTAAATATATATAGATATTATATATTATTTTAGTGTATTTATTATGGTATTTATTGTAGCATAGATCTATATTTCTATGTGTTCTAATGTGATGTATAAATATATGTATGTAGCTTTCTTGCATGCAAATATATATGTACTTATGTTAATAACATAAATTATACATAAAGGTTTTGTAAAATATATTTATGTGTAATTATATTATTTATAATTATTATGTAATTATTTGGATATTAATTAATGTATTTTTGTGTGTGCTTCTAGCCATGTTAAAATATGTACATTAATATGTGCAATGTGTTTTGTAACTATTAGTATTTGATTGTGTAAGTTTATGTGTATATATATATAAGTATATATATTTATTAATTTTTTTTATATATATGTATATATATATGTGTGCTTTTTTGTAGTATAATACTAGTAATAATATATTATTTTATTTGTATAAATATTGGTTTGTATATACATTATTTAGAGTGTATAATATTGTATTATTAGTATACTTTGTGTGGGTATCAATTGGGATCTAATTTTGATTCCTAAATTGTTGTATTTTATTTCTATATTATTTATATATATTTCTTGTGAGGTTGACCTTGGTTTGACCATGTTTGACTTTAGTTGACTTTAGAGTTGACCATAGTTGACTTTTGACTTAGAATTTATTTATTGACCTAGAAGTTGACTAGTTTGACTTGTTCTCTTTCCGGGACCTTGTATTAATATAGTATTCTATATCTAGGTCTTCGAGGTACCGAGTCAGACATCTGTGAGACTGTTCTTTGGACTTCAGGCGAGTACATTCTCTGATAGTTTCTCATTTATGATATCCTCTATGTTCGTTGTATCTAGTGTAGATATACATGTTTCTCTTGACACTATGGTTACACGGATTGGTATATCCGGATCTCGTCATGAGATGTTATTCCTTGGTATATGGTGTATATGGTGCAAGTATTGTTTCATTGGTTATCTTGTACATGTACAGACACCAATTTTTGGGAGGAGTCGCTCTCTTTTTGGGGAATCTAGTGCCATAGCATACCGTGGTTGGATCTATTATACCAGTTGGGGGTGGGGAGTATTAGTATAGATATGTGATCAAATCCCTATTGAATAAAGTATTGGTAAGCGAATAGTGTTGATCATGCACCGCACGTATGATTAGCCAGGCCGCATTGTATCTTGCCCAAGCCGATCACATGTTAAGCTAGTACTCACACACTTAGTCATTAGTATTATTATTTTATTGGCATATTGTTCATTATTGTATTTCTTTCCAGTATTTCCTTATTGTCTATATATCTCTTATATCTATTGTGCATCTTGTTTATCCACAGCTATTTACTGTTACATAGTTTTTATCATGGATTAGAACTGCCGTTAGAGATGTACTCTGCTCCTTTCCTGACTGGATATATTTTTTCAGATGACACTGAGGAGTACCCTACCTATTATGGACCCCAGGATATTATGGGTTTAGATTCGGAGACCCTGGCTCAAGAGGGACTTATCCCAACTGAGACAGTTGACCCTGGAGTGTAGCTTTGTAGTATGATAGTATTCTTTTGTACTGGATTTGTCTCCAGCTTATTTTGTTACTCTTCAGACTCATTGATGTACTATTTTTAAACTCATGAGTTGTATGATGACTATTCTATTCTTATCTGATTCGTGCTCATTCTATCTTAGTTCTGTGATTGAGTATTCTATCATTATTGGTGGTTCATTACTTTAGATAGACTATCTAGACATCGTTCTACCGCCGATTCTGCGGCGTAGGCTGGGCGTTGTTTCCGACTAGTATCCTTACATCGGGTATGGGTCGTGACACGTATGATTGGCTATTGTCTATAAAGTATCAATAATATAATCATGTATGATTGGTTGTTGTCTATAGAGTATCAATAACATAATCACGTATGATTGGCTATTGTTTATATAGTAAAACAATCACATAGGATTGATTGTTGTCTATATTATATAATTCATTGTTTAAGGTTCTTAATCACATATCAATATAGTATTTTTCCCGCTCCGGCTAGTATGGTGGATCCAAAATATACTAGTTCGTATACCAACGTGCCAGAAATCAGGTAAAATATTACTAAATACTTGTATTATAATAATTATCAAGAAATAAAAACTATCAGAGAATGTACTCACCTGTGGTCCAGAGTAATGGATATCAAACAACGTCCATCCCGGTGTTTCAAGGGCCTAAATATGGAATATCATGTCAACACAGTATTTTGCAATGGTGAAGAAGTTAAACTAGTTAATTTCTACATCTTCAAGCCACATCTAGGTCAAAGTAGCCAAAATAGTCAAACTAGGTCATCTCTAAGTTAAACTAGTCAAACTTGGTTAGACGGGTCAATTCTATGTGGTACTAGTTTATACCTAAGTTAGGACAATATCTTAAGGATATTAGCTATAGTAGCTAATACTAGATATTAGGATACTATATCTACCCATGTATACCCTATAATATCCCAATACTAAAACCTAGCTAATTACCCTGGTATCAGTAATACCTTGATACCAATATCTAACTTAAGTATTTAGTTATACCGGTCATTAGGGATACCAAGATATACCATATATCTTAATACTTGCATCTAAACCTATATCATAACTAGACCTTAGAAGCCATAAGCGGAAGCGGAAGCGGGGACGGAAGCGGGGGCGGAGAAGCGCGACTACTTAGAAGATTCTAAATTTGGGAGCGCGCGCTAATAGTTTTTTAATATTTATTAATTATTGTTATTAAAACTTATAAATATCTTAAAATTTGTTAGAATTTATAAAGTTCAGTTCAAAGTCACAGAGAGATCTTTCGCATGTTAATTTTATATGACGTCAAATTAAGAAATCTTTAGTTTCTTGGTACTTTGATAAATGTGTATTGAAAATATTCCAATTTCTCTCACAAAATTTATGTCATCTTCTAAAATTATGGTCATATTATGGAAGCGATTATGTCGTCGGGGAAACGAGCTTCCGTCCCCAGAGAAACGAAGCTCCCGTCATCAGGAAAACAAGCTCCAAATGAGCTCCCAAGTAAAAAACGCCGAATCGAAGGTTCTTACTGAGATTCGTTGACCTCCTAGGAGTTTCTGGCTTCTAAGAACTAGACTATGAAACCCTACCTCACTTATCTTTACACTAGTAACACACTATAGGACATTCTATGCATTATATTCTTCTCACATTCTGATGTACAAGATCTAGCACCTATTGAGCATATGCATCTACTGCAATGCCACTGTTGTTGGTCCTCAATTTCAGACAAACCTTATTCAATCCATCCTCATGTATACCAATGGTACCCTGCACCAATGATGCACTATACACCAACTCTCTAGTGTAGGGTATGAGCATATTGTAGTACTCTCCAACATACAATTATTGTGTTCATCACAGCAGTAATTACTTTAAACCCCCATCCCTAACTCCCCACATATACAGAAATCAACTTCCACATACCACACATGCACACTACAGGAATTCTATATCACCTAAACACTTGTCACTCATGGATATCCATGGTCTCTTATCTATGGACACCCCCACTACACTTAGGACACCCTGACCCAAGCATGTATCCTATTGGTACCAATTAATGTACTGATACCCGGTTGTAGGTATGTTCTCATCCCCTAACCTGTACACAAGCCTTCTCGAAACTGTTGTGCAGTGCTAACACTTGCACAATGCACTGCAATACTATGTGTGGCATGATGCTGCTGTCACAATAGTGCACGACTGCCGTGCACAAGTTTGGCAAAATGTAGCAATATCCCACACTAGCCTCACTCACCTCCATGCTCGAATACTATACCAACATATCACAAACACGAGTCTTCTCTCCCTCACTGGATACACACAGGCTCACACAAACAAACTGAACACTAGGTGCACAGTCACATCACTAACACTAGATTCTAGTATACACATCACTCTCTCCCATACACCTCAACACAAAACCCAAAACACCAACCCACATCTCAATACTTATGACACAATGCACACACTGACATACTCTCCCCATCTAAAGTCAACACCAATTTCTAACACAAGCAATAATACAAACACTGTTTGCACCATTCTATAATGCACACAAAATCCATGATACTCTCATAATATGCTCTCCACACACCAATATACTCTACCAAGGCTCAAACAATCCAACCAAATCACCAAGTATAGTATATATAACATATATAATAGCTATTTTAATGCAGTAAATTTGACATGCTATAGCCCAATACATATAAAAATACCCTTCCTACGACTCCGTATCACGACGTATCATGATACGCACTCCTTGTATCCAAATGTGGACACATACACCCTCTCAAATCATTAATCATACCTCAAAATCACCTATGAGATATTCCTACAAATAACTAGTTGTCCAAATTAGGATTTTCCCTAATTGGCCACAAAATTCGATGTAACTTTCACAATAGGCCGCCAAAGAATCTAGTTCTTCTTTATATGGATAGTCCTTAGCCATTTGAGGGTTCCTAAGGGTGAAATGCAAGAATTAGAGTCAAATTAAAAAGATAATTCATATTTATACATATTGATTTATACCTATTAGGAGATAGATTCCCAATGCAAGCCAAAATGGACACAATAGGACACAAGCTTCTAGCTCCAAAGCTCCCTCTCCAAGTGCTCTTGCCAATTCAAGCTCCTAGTCTCCTTATGTGGTGAAGATGAGTGAATTTAAAGTAGAATTTGGAAAGAATTTGATGGGTGAATGAACTATTTGGGGAAGAAATAAATTTAGGAAGGAAATGGAAATGAAATAATGGAGGAGGGAGAATGATAGCCTCCTTTTTATGGTCGTCCACCCTCTTCCCCTTCTCCAAGAAATTCATAATGCCCACAATGCCCTCCACTAATTAGTCATGATGTTTAATTAGGAAGGGCTATATTAGGAAGCTTCTAATCTAATGAAAGCTTAATTCTAATCTCTTAATTAATGAAGAGGGATGAGTTTAATGGGCCTAGCCCATTGGTTGGGTTCAATGGGTCATAACTAATCTAATTGGATCCACTAATGTCAAGTATAAATAAATTGGCTAGTCCAATCTATAACCAATAATTATATTAGTTACAATATATAACATGCACATTTATATAATTAATAAAAATAAAAATAACACAATATTTATCATAATACTAAAATAAAAAATACCCCTATTCTGGAAAATGGTAGTTAAAATAGGGCCTCACAGAACATATATGACTCTATCAGTCAAACAGTTAGCAACAAAAGATGAACATATATGATAAAGCAATAAGGCATCCCGACGCTCTATCAAAATGGTCACGAAATAGCTATTACAAAATGTCAAGCTAGTGCAAGATAAATAGTACATATCGTTATCAGCTGCAGTCTGAATTTATACAAATATGTACAAAACTTGCATTCTAAAGAAGGCTGGTGGACAAATGCCAAAAATAATTCAAAATGCTAAAGTAGGGAAGAAGAAAACTCACTCAAGTCCCCCGTCGACCATGCTCCTGGTATGCACTATAAGTCAGGTAGAAGGTAGAGAGAGATCTTAGGCTCTGCTATGAAATATGGCCAAACAAAAAAAGCGGGGTCAGGCCCCAAATATCAAGTACCACAAGGAAGCACATGTCACACCCCAGTCATAAAATACGTAGGACCAGGAGGTATATACAAGCATGCCAGCTGGTATGTATATGTAAGCTACTCCAATATATGGAACCCACAAATATGTATACTCTGTATAATAATTATATCTCATAAACAGATAAATCACAGTCAAGGTAAAACTACATCTCATCAACAGAACTGAACAAAAGTGAATAATCAATTATATCAAATGATCCATGTACAAAACAGTCAAAAAGACCTAAAAGCATGAAGGAGACAAATCTACTACCAACTAGAATAATAATAGAGCATGACCTCCAAAATAAATAAAAGAAATAGATCAACGAATAAGTCCATCAACTAAATGATTAAAGAGGCATGAAGGGAAAGACCTCCTCAATAGAGAATGAAGTACCCGGTCCTGGTCCGTACTCCTGCGAATAGTCATGATCGTCCAATAAGTCTCCAAACCATTATATGTGAAATATAATTTGAGAACAACTTTCCAACACATGGGTTGTCTGGCTAAAAATGGGATCGGCATAGTTCCCTTGGGGAACAAGGGGCCAAATGTGCATAACGGCCATCGAACGTCAGAGGCCACCATAACAATAATAATAGGGTCATCTCACCTCGCATCTCCGACGGAGTGTACGGGTTACAAAAAAGAATATGCAAAGGAGCCCATACGCCTACTCATTGTTCTCCCCACCCCATGCTCCTATCTATGTCATATCCACAACACAATACCTCTAATAACTGCCAAGTCTTCTAGCATACATCTCTAATAGCAGTTATGTCCTATTGTAAGTCCCATACGTATCGATGACCAATCAATACGCATATCCATGATCCATATGAGACACACTCGTGGAACACCTATGTCATGGCCAAATGAAACATAAAAATGCCTCAAAATCATGGGATGGTCTCGTAACTTTAAGTCAATATGCATAGTAAAAAATAAGAGACAAATAAACGACACATCCCACCATTGCACCCAAGTCTTCTTGGACGTGCAGTTTAATAATATAAATAAATTAGAAAATAAGTAACATAAATGAGACATGCTACAATAAAATAAATAAGCAGCAACCGTGGCAAGGTATACTTGTTTGTTGATGATTTGGTGCTGCAACGACGCCTAGACATTAGACACAACAAACCCAAAAATATGGGAGCTGAACAAACATCTTCTGAAGATGAAATAGATATTAGTAACATTCTCAAAAAGTGAGATAGTAAAAAAAACTACCCATTCGCCCAATTTGTATATAAGGACAAAAACAATAATTTTGAGTCAAAATAGGGTCCGCATGCGACCCACTTTGCACCAAAATATGCGCCAAAACTAAAGCTCTCTAAATTGAACGTATTATAGGTCAAATGAATTCTAAATGGTGATATGAATTAATAGTATGTCCAGTTATAGATTTTGGTGAGTCGATCATAAATTCGCTCATCGAATTGGATCGTAGGGCCTGCAAAACAACGATTCGGTCAACTATCTCAGAATCGAACAAAACTAGGGTCATAGGATAAGTCAAACGCTGCGAGTTTAATGACACAAGATTTGTTGTGATCCAATTGAGCGAGCACAAACTAATTAGATAATTTTGAAAGAGGTCGATATGGGAACTTTTGACTGATATGGGTAGAATTTATCACGCAGCCAATTCAAATTTAGCTAAATTCTACGTGTCAAGAAATGCCATACATGTCTTTTGGTGCAATTGATATGTGATGAGGCAGTCCGGTTTGACGGGACCAACTCTGTATCGGAGAATTTTAGTTATCAAAAATATAATTTTTCTTGGTTTTGGAATAACATTTACGATTTAGACCATACGAAATAAATTATTCTATTTGAAGGAAGATAATCTCGATTATATTGGCTACAAGTCTACTTAAGTAGATTTTTTACTAAATATTCTGGAAGAAAATAGATCGTAAACTAGGGGGTTCGTATAGTTTTTCTAGACTGTTTTGGATCAATTTTTTGTCGCCTTTGGGTCAACTTTTTTCATAATCAAGGGCATCATAAATTAATCTATTTGAAGGGAGTTATAGTCGTTCATGTTGTGAATGCATACAAAAAAGTGGTTCGAGAAACAAATCAAAGAAGAGGGAGAAATCTCACCTGCAATAGAGGGTGGTCACGGTCGCTGCTATCCGCGGGATCGGGTCGGACAACTTTTCCAGGTGGCGTCGGCGGTTCCAAGCGAGGGCATGGGTCATCGGGGTACGAAGGTAGGCCGGTTTAAGGTTAGGGTTTGAGGATTTTGGTTTAGTGTTAGGGTTTTTGATATATATATATATATATATATATATATATATATATATATATATATATATATATATATATATATATATCAGGGGGTATCAGGGGGGGAGTGGGGTGGGGTTTGTAGCCGCACAAGTAGGGTAGGATTAGGGTTTGGGGTCTGTGTTCGCATAAGTAGGGCAGGATTATCTATTTTGATCTATAAAAATTCCTGGAAAAATATAGAAATTCCCAAAAATTCTAAAAAAAATATTTTTGTGTTTCTTTAAATTTCTTCTATTAAACTACTAATTTTATTATTATTATATATATATATATATATATATATATATATATATATATATAAAATTTTGTGGGGTTTTATATCCTACCTAACTTATAAAAGTTTCGTCCTCAAAATTAAAATTAAAGCATTATTTAAGAATAATAGGATGCCATAGGACAGGAAAGAGTCATGTATGAAGTATCATACCTCAAACTCGGAAAGGAAAGACGAAAATCATGCAGTAAATTTCTAAGGGTCGGTCTATTCTGCTTTATATAAGGTAATATGGCACGAATATGTTTCAAGTTTAGAGATCTGCAAAAGTGTACAAAAATCATGTAGTAAATTTCTAAGGGTCGGTCTATTTTTAACGTTTGTAAATTACAACAAAAAAGAGTACAAAGAACCCTAACACTGAGAATTATAAGTACAAGTTTAGAGATCTCGAAAGTGTAATGATGAAGATCGAGTATGGCAGTTGACTCCTTTAATCCATTGATGATCGAACGATGAAGGGGTCATTACAAAGTCTCGACTCACTGGCACGAAGAACAACAATTTGGCTCTCCAAGTCTATGTGTCGGCTTATACGTCTCACTATATGTATCTGTTTATACGTCTCACCGTACGTATCCCCCCGTGGAAAGCACATGTCCCTGCTATTTATAGCCATTTATACTGAATGGCTATGTGCGTGCATGTGATATAAAATTACTATTTTTAGTCAATGTGTGCATGTTATTAGATTGTCGTATGGTATTCTCAACAGAATATGGTTGTAACTATGCACGCATGTTATGGTCCAACTGCCACGTAGTATTAGTTGGAATTGGTTGTTGATGAGATCTTAGAACGGGACCATATAATCTGGGCCGTTTACGACTGCTGCATGCATGACCTGGTCATCTTGACACGTGGCATGATATGGACCATATGTTAGCCATTAAATTTGAAAGTATAAAGAAAGAGCTTGATTTAATCAACAAATAAAAGAAAGTACAAAAAGGTCCTATGAGATAATTTAAGTATATCTTTTTTATTTTAGGGGGTGACGATGGACAAGGAGTGCTATGGCATCTCCTTTACTCAGTGGATGATTCGATGCAGGGTGAGAAAACTTTTCTCTCATGCTTGACTGTCGGTTCACAGATAGCCTGCTTAGAATATTCAAGTTGCTCCTATTTATAGCCATCGTGCTAATGGGCTATGGATGCCACATTTGCCTCTATTTGGTGGTCGTATAAGAGTCCTTTAACATAATACGGTTGCAACTGTCGTCGCATGCCATGGGCCAATTACAACGTGGTCTTGGTTGAGATATGTTGTTGAATAGATCTTGGGGATGTTATCAACCCGTTATGGGCATGACTTGGTCAACTAGACACGTAGTCAGTACAAACTATGCGAAGATCTCTACAGTTGTAATAGAAATATCTTGTGAGCTGGAGGCAACATAATAACTTAGCCGCCTGATGGCGAGGCCGCATGAGTTTTGTAGCCGCATACGTGCTTTCGTTTCGGCCTTGGTCGAATGAACACTCTAGCCATATGATAGCGAGGCCGCATAGGGCGTTGTGGTTGCATATGCGTACTTTTTAGTCTTGGTCAGATGGACACTCAGGCCGCATGGTGTCGTGGCCGCATGCTCGTCCAGGCCGCATACGTGCTCTCATTTGGCTTTCATCGAATGGACACTGCAGCCGCATGTTGACGAGGCCGCATATGGTTAAAGCCGCATATGGGAGAACACATAGCGTAGTGCATCTGTCGAGGCCATCAATACGGATGTGACTTTCTGTCTTTTTGTATGCCGCCCCTTTCACGAATTTTGAAGCTGTCAGAATTTTATCTCAGACATTGGAGACTGTGTCAGAAGATCATTTTGTGGCCTTTTGCTCCTTAGTTGCTCTGGTTGCATGTAGATTATTATGTTGCTTTCTATCTGGCCGTATAGATCATGTTTTATGCAACATGAGTTCTATGTGTCCTGTAGATTTTTTATGCTTCTACAAGACCCCCTTCAAAGTTTTCAAAATGACAAGTTTGGAATACATTGAACAAGAAGCATGGTCGAGCACTTTTGGCAGCATAGGGGTGACATGCCGTATAACCATGATTCCGCATAGTGGACTCTGCCAGGATATCAAATTATTAATGAAAGAATTTGGCCTAATCTTCGAGGAGATCTCTTGGGATTCTGTACCTTCAGGGGATAAAGTGGCCCAACAACCATGGATTCACCATCATCCGTAGCCGTTACGTGGATAGAGATGACTCAGGATCCGAACAGTCGTCGCCTCATCTCTAGCCGTATATTGTTGTCTATATATATAGGGGGAAGAGGAGAGAGAAAACCCTTCTTCATAATTTCTTATTTCCTTCTCTTCTTCTTACTGCTGCTGCCATGGCCCCCAAAGTTGCTTTCTCCATTGCTGCCATTGCCGCTAAAGATAAGGGGATGGTCAAGAACGAGGGAAAGGGCTATGAAGCTATGGCGGGCCTTTCATCGTTTCCCGCCAATGTTCAACCACTGATCAAAGGTAGGACTTGAACGAGGAAGACAAAACTGATTCTCCAAACAACAGAGATACATGTGCACAGTTGGACGCATGGATTAGTCTATATGCTAACTTCTTAGTGTAACCTTGGTAGCCGCATAGGCGATCCTGCTGCATGTGAAGCTATGTCACATAGTGACTTTTGTCGCATAGGAGACCATGCCGCATAGGCTATGGTGCCGCATAGTCGTAGGGTTTGGTTTGTCCGCATAGGCCATCTAGCCATATGAGCATACCCTTCTGAATATTTAAAGTTCTGATCATGCTCTTTCATGGTTTTTACAGTGACTCTGCCTACTGCACCCTCTGGCGAAGTGGTCCTTGGTCACGGTATGCTTCCATTGAATTTGAACCTTAGGGACCTGACCACGGCCATAAAGACCCAGATCAACCAAAACCTCCCTCCAGGACGTTAACAGAAGATTGCCGAGTAGTCGCCTGGCTCCTTGTTGAGCCAGATAAACTTAGTTAAGATCCCTGCTGACGATGGACCATACTTTTACAAGAAGCCATACTTCTTCTTTGGAGATGCATTAGAATCTTTTCAACCTGAGCTGGGGATAATCAGAAAGAATTGGTCTTTCACCTTCCGTAGGATCGTGATGATGTTTCCTTATTTTGAGCGTCATCTGCCTTTGTCGGATCTGAAGGTGATGATGGGTCCACGCCAGATGTGTTAAAACTTGACCCCTAAGTCACACGGGGCTCTCCTTGGCCACGTTTGGGCTGGAAAGAACAAGGGAGAGTTTCATAGAGTGAAGGAGTCATCCTCGTACTCCTTGATTGGATTGAAGCCAGGCCTTGTCGGGAGTGATCCAGGACCGAACCTCAGCATATATGTGGCATGCACCTTCCTTCAACGGGTCGTCAAGAAGGAAACTAACCCCCAGGGCAGTTGCGAATTCTAAGCTGGGCTCATTACAACGAGACCTGGGACCGCTTGACCCTGTGGAGCTTGAACAAGTATGAATAATAGCTCCAGGCTGCTGATTTGTTGTTTGCTGTGAGGGGTACGTACTACGGCTTAGAGATAACCAAACTTTATTTGTGGCACTGATGGAGTTATACAACCTTCATACTGGGACTTTCTTCATGCCTGATGGCGAGATGGGATTGGCTCTGCATGAGATGCATGCCGTCTAGAGACTTTCCAGGGGCGATGAACCCTATGAAGAGTATACTCAGAGTAATGAAAAACTCAAAGAATTAGAAGCGGAGAACCCGGAGATACTAGCGGTGTACAAGTAACTGTTATGCCATCACAACATTTGCCAATGATTGTCAAAGAAGATATAGAAAACCACCGATGGTCCTCTCCTCATATTATAACTTGGGCTCGTCATCTTTTCCCTGGTATCTAAATAGACTACTAGAGTTCGTATTCGGGCATCACGATCCGAACAGGAAGTGGTCGACTCCATCCGGGAGCTGAGGGAACATGTCACTCCCGTGGGGGAAGACGTAGAGGGTTCCTCAGAGGAAGAGGAAGAACCAGTTAACTAATTGGATGACTTAGAGGGGGAGCTCAACTACTTTCTCATGGACACCCACGAGCTATTTGCCAAAGTTGTACTGGCGGGATACTTGATGATCTGGTTGCGTAACTGCGTGGTCCCTGAAGGGTCTGTGACAATAGAGACGATCAGCCGCACCCTTATTCTTCCGGCTGTAAAGTTGGCTTTTGGCCACAAGTTAGCCCTTCTACCGGCTATGGTGTGTTGTATCCATCGAGGGCTTCGCAACTTTGCCCAGAAGCTCGAGGACTATTCTGGTAAGGGGCATTTCAACCAAATTGAGCTCCCTTATCATTATATGATGAGTTGGCTTCTCTTGCATCACGGGTCTCTGATGAGCCCTGGGACCAATGAGGACATGGTGGTTGTTGATGCCCATATCCGTAAGTATCGGGGGATGAATTAAAAGTATGACACGGTTAAGGCAGCTCTTGTCCATGACTGACTGGAGTTTCTTCATGTCTGAGTCAGAGTTTACTAACGATGAAAGAAATGTCACTTACCAAGATAACAGGAGGATGCCCCACATCCTGTCTGAGAGGCTCTTTCATTGGCTTCAGGCCATTCGTTCATCCCATCTAGTATACTAGAACAAGGCTATAGTCTTCGTTGATCCTTATCTGCCCTGGCAATTTGCTCCATAATTTAGCTACACCCAGCTTCTACTGGGTCACCCGAGTGCTTCTCTCGGATATAATGACAGCTTGCATGACGAGGACCAAACCTGGACTTACTACAGTGCAACCGACACTCAGGCTCAGTTTTGCCTCCTCGCTGCTGGTGTCGTGCCGAAGATGCTATATACAATCATGAATTACTACTGCACGGCTAATGCTCCATCGGCTGGCTTTGACCCAGAGAGGAGTTATATCGAAGGCACCATGTTGATGCCTCCAGAAGCGAGGGCACATCGGACGCCCAAGAAAGGAAAGAGCATTACCAGGCCTTTGCTTATAGAATTGGAGCTTGTTTGATAATAAACGAAAGAAATAAAATAAGGTTTATATGAAACCCTCTCTTTGGTTTACAAACAAGAAGTACAATTAATCCTATACGAGAATTTCAACTACAAATTTTAATCTGGGTAAATATTGCTATAAAAGTCTGATCTGCAGTCGATCACTTTGTCCTTTGGACCACACGATGATGAAGAAGTGCTGTAGAAGACAGAGAAGCTTCAAAGATTGTAAAGGGGAGTGGATGCTCGATGCCAAAATCGTCGATCACTACTCTCTGTCTGAACTCTTCTCTCTCTGTTCTTCGATTCTTTGACTTCTTTTCCGACCCTTCAACCCTGGACCTTTGTCAATAGAGGTCTCTATTTATAGGGTTTTAGTGACAGTAACCATCCAGTCGGCGTAAAAGTCGGATAGTGGAGAGTATGGCACCTTTTACGCGGTAGTTACAATAACTGCTATCCACGTATAAATGATCCTTCGAATCTGCGTGTGACGCGTGTCCCATTATGAGATAATGCGTATAACTGCTGCAAAGATCATGGCATGCAAGCCATGTAGGCAGCTGTCGCTCACGTAGAGAAGTTTGGCGTAGAAGCCAATAACTGTCACCATGGCGTAGAAGCCAAATAGTTTTCAAACTGGCGTAGAGGCAAGGTAGGGGTAGAAGTCCAGTAGGTGTAGTAGCCTGATGCTGCGTGGATAGGTAGCTAGCATACAAGATAGCCGATCCTCTTTCCTTGACTGAGGTCTTAAGCTAATTCTGGACCAAATAGCCTCATTACGCACTAATACAAATATAGCCTGAGTTGGCGTATTCCGAGGAGATAGCATACGGCATACTCCTATGGTTGAAAATAGCCAGGTCGACATATTTCAAGGAGGTAGCATACGGCGTGCTCCTATAGCTGAAAATAGCCTGATGGCGTATTATGCAGAGGTGATTATGTGGACGTATTAGCCGTAATTATGGCTCACCCAGTCTTTGAAAATAGAACCAAATCCCGTACATTAAATGCAGAGATCTGCCCCCATCACGCGCATTAACTACAGAGACGTGCCTTGAGCTCTGTACGAAGAGCAGTTTTTGACGTGGCGGTTCGTTTGTCTCTTGTTGAGCGTAAAAGCTCGTATTTGCTTGTATAAAACTAGGCGGCGTATTCCCTTGAACGCGTAAAAGCACTTTTTATTAAGGAAATATCACTAAACGACGGTTTGGGTCTCTGTGCCGCACCATCATTACAGCCGTCATCTGGATAGTCGTGCAGTACTCTTTGTCAGGAGCCAGACGTCAGGTTCACTGCATGATCTGACCGGTTCATTCGAGGAATACGAAGAGTTCTCCGTACGACTTTCTACTGCATTAAAAGCGAGTAGGTTTTACGCCAAAGTGGCGATGTAACAACCTTTTTACGCTGAGGTAGCCTAGAAACACTGCATTACGCGGGTTGTTCTGGAGCTATATTTTACGCTGTACTAGCGATAAAGCTCTATTTATACGTCGATGGCTTTGAAGTCATGTCTTACGCCACACAGCACTAAAATACTGCTTTTATGCAGGTTTTATGCATACTGCGTATAATTCTGCAGCATTTTTTTCATGCTTCTACAAGACCCCCTTCAAAGTTTTTAAATTCCTCGTAATTTGAAACACTTTGAATGAAGCATGAAACGGTCAAGTCTGACTCATTCCTCGAGGCTGATTTCTTGGTGGATTCTTGGGGATTTGTTGGGATTCGGTGTGTTCTCTTTTGCCTACATAAAGTCTGAGGAGTTAACCTGTTCTTCCTATATTTCCTTTACCACACAGAGATGATTGTCGGAGTTCGTCGGGTCGACTTGAGGAAGAAGAAGAGCATGTTCTTCCAGCATGTAAGGAGCCAAAAAAGAAGGCATCTTCGAGAAAATGTCCTCTGCAACGATGGATCATGGAAGGATATCATAGCTTCCTTTGCTCGGGATAATCAGCAACTTCATATGGCGATTCGACCAGGAAAGAAGGAGGGTCATATTTGGCTACACAGCTTACAAGCTGTATCTTCTCCCGTCGTTGGTGGACGAGGGCAGACAAACTAGCCCTGTCTTTGAGTATTGAGTTGGGTCTAAAACCTCAACTCAATCTGTCATGGCGTATGGAGGATGGGCTCTTGAATAATTTAGACAAGCCCAGTTGTGTATCCTCATGCCATTAATCATTTTCTTGTTAATCGGTCGCGAAAGCCGATTAACTGCTGAAGAAGAAGGATAAAGATCTCCACCAATACGAGAACCTGGCAGAACATGTTCTGGGCGTGATCTTTAAATGAAGATGGGAAACCCTTTGTAGACGGGATTTCCCTCATATGTAATCATGATTAATAAAATTGTCTTCTTTTACACATATGATGATTTGCCATTTTTTTTGCTGTGATGAAGTCTGAATATGTGTAGCTTTGACACGTCTGAATACCTTTACGCCGACTCTGATAAAAAGAGTATTTGGTCTCGTCCTGTCTTTTATGCGTAACTAAGGACGCATAGAAGACTGTTTAGCATTTATGTCGAATATTCGAACTGTCCTGCTGTTAGGAATGGGGAACTGCGTAGAATTCTGAACTGTCACTTCTCTGATAGGAAGAATTTTTGTTCAGACCATCATCTTCAAGAATGATTTCCCAAAAATCCCCTGAGATAGGGCAAGAAATGGTTGTCAAAACTGACCACGCTTGAACTGTCGAGAAAATATTCTGACTGGATTTTGGATGAACTTCTAATCGACCCAAGGAGAAGAGTTATATTCCATGCTGAACTCTGTATGCTTTGGGTACTTAGGATATTTTGAGGCCAAGAAGGAGCATCTTTTGTGTGAACCCTTGTAATTGACCGTCTTGAGATTTGTTCAGATATACGCATACTCTAGCCTGTGTATTTTCAGATATGCGGAAAGTCATAGATCTGTAATGTGGATGAGCATAAAATCATAAGTTTGTAGCCTCTCGAGCATAAAAGCTGTTGAGCGTAAGAGCATCCGAACGTAAAACTGTAGATTTATAGCCTCTGAAAAGAAAGCTTCCGAGCGTGAAGTCGTAGATTTGTCGCCTCTGAGTGTAAAAGCTACCAAGCGTGAAATCATAGATTTGTAGCTTCTGAGCGTGAAGTCATAGGTTTGTAGCCTCTCGAGCATAAAAGCTACCGAGCGTAAAAGCATCTGGGCATAAAACCGTAGACTTATAGCCTCTGAGCGTAAAACCGTATATTTGTAGCTGCCGAGCGTAAAAAGCTCCTTGGCATAAAATCACGAATCTGCTATACACGAAAAACTTTTTGAATTCGCTGACTATCCGTCTTCCCTAAATGATAGGCTGACGTGGTCCCGAATCATAACCGAGTATTAAATATCGGATTTGGTTAGGGATTTGAGGAGTCCATCTGAACTCTATATATACCCCAAGGCCTTCAAAAAAAACTTTCATCTGTCTTTTGCAAAAGAAAACTTTCGTCTCTTTCAGTACTCTCGTTCGTTTCTTCTTTGAGTATTATGAGTTTTTAGCAATGGCACCAAAACCAACCTCCACCTCTAAGGTAAAGAAGGATGCCTCCTCTTCTCGCTCCTCTGCCCAAGCGAGAACGACTCCCATCGGGCAGGACGAACCTCGCTCTGAACGAAGTGTCCCACCGACGAGCTGTGCACCGAGCGTTATAGGTAAAGCTTTTGGAACGATAAAAATGAAGAAAACCCTTTGCATACGTTGTACGTGGATGCGCTAGGTCATCTTCTGTGCTGAACGCTTCTTCGGGGAAGATGATGCACAAAGATGTTTCATCTTTTATACCTATATTTCTAATATGTCAGCGTAAAAACTCTATACTTTCGCAGTCTGGCGTAAAAGCTTTGACTGTCGAAATTTGGCGTATACTACAAATTTTGGGTGTTACGCTCTGGATTAAAATTCTGGCGTAATAACTCAAACATTGGCAGTCTGGCGTAAAAACACAAACTGTAATTTTTTTCTGTATACTGCCAATCTTGGATTTTACGCTTGGGAATGAGATTCCAGTGTAAAAATTCAAGTTTTCACAGTCTTGGCGTAAAAGCACAGACTGTTGATCTTTGGCATAAGCTGCAAGATGTAACGCTTAGTATATAAACTAACTTATTTTCCTTGCACTTTGTAGTTAACTTGCAGATATCTCCGTTGGCTGAGGTGATGGGTTCTGCTGCTGGGATGCTGAACTCCAATTACCTGGAGAATTTGTCCTATGTGACATTTTCTATTTTCGGACCCCAGTATCCTGAAGGAAGGAGAAATCTGATATCGTCTCAAGGAGAGCGAATATTGTTGAGCATGATCAACGGGGAGCCCCTGACGCATATAGATGGGGCCAAATACATAAAACCGGCTGTCCTCTTCGGGGATATGATTGACAAATAATCCCAGACGAAACCCAAGAAGAAAGACTGGGTTTTTACTGCTGGGGGCATGGTCATGTACCTGCCTAGGATGCCGAGAGATTATCCTATCTCGGTATTCTTCCATGCTACGCATCCGAGGAGGATGTCGTAGACTCTGACTCCCAATCTTCACGGTCAGCCGGGGAAGATATTTTACCAGAAGGGATCCGACCAAGGGTCATTTGTAAGCCGTCCTTCCGGCTTTGTAATGCCCTTTAGGGGATTATTTTCGGGTAGTGTCCCGAGTGAAGACACTGCACTGCTCCAACCAGTCCAATTACCGACTTTCTGTAATGACTTCATGGGACAAGGAGGAGTATACCCAAAGGTTAATCCTCAGACCAATGGGTGGCTTACCCCTACAAATCTTCGATGGACTCGTTTAGTTGCCTGGGCCCTGAAGCATTATTAGACTGAGCTGGAGAGCATTGGTCTGTATGCGGCTATGAGTGCTACCAGTGTTGGGTTACCTCTCAACCCAACCTGTTTCTGGCTCTGATGGAGCGATATATCTCGCTCACCGGGACTTTTGCCACTCCGCTAGGGGAGTTGGGATTGGCCCTCCACGAGATGGCAGAGATTTCAAGATTGCCAATGGGGGATACTCTTTATGAAGAGTATGTTCCCACTAACAGGGAGCTGGAGGATACAGACCCTCGGGTGGCGGCAGTGTACCAGGAGCTGATATGCCACTATTTAGCGTGCACTGCCTTCTATAATGAGCCCTCTGATTTGGCTCATACCAACAAGTGGGCGTCCTATCTCTTCTTTCATCAGGCCAGGGCTACTAAGCCAAACAAAGTCGTGGATAGCAGGGATAAGCCTCTGAGCCTTCTGAGCGTGCTTAATGCTCAGGTAGTCGATAATCTTATCGAAGATGCTGGGGCTTCAGATCAGGTTCTCGATGAGGAGATAGGGAGTTACCCTGCCGGCACTAAAGCCTATAGTTATATGAGGCACTGCCGCAGGCCTCTGTCAAGGGAAGCTCAACTGGCTAGCTTCCTCTCTGTATGGCTACGCCGACTGGTAGTACCTGGCATTGCATCTTCGGATCGCATTCACCGTAACACCTTATGGCCTGCAGTACGTCTGGTGTTCGGGGCTTGCTCCCTGCCATGGTATGCCGCATACAATCTGGCCTGAGGGCCATTACTGATGGGCTGCTTGCCAATGAAATACGGCGTGACAGCTTTCCCAGGGTAGAATTACCGTTCCTGTATTTGATGGGATGGTTAATTCTCCATAATCCCAGGGTGATGTCTCCCGGCCCTGGCAGTAGTTTACGGAATAATTTCTTGTTGAATTACAAGAATTCTACCTGGAACGTGACCACAGTTGTAGACTGTCGGCGAGCGTTAAATTTTGTTCACAGCTGGAAGCTCTTTTATACCGTCCCTACTGTACATATCAATCAACAGGGGACGAGACTTCAGGATTCAGGTGAAGGAAAGACCGTTCTTTCTCCTGAAGCTTTTTATTGGTTGGTCTGCATTAGACCTTCCCATTTATTGTACTGAAGTAAAGACCATTGCTTCTTGGAGCCCTATCTACCTAGTCGGTTTGCCAGGCAGTTCGGGTATGACCAGTTGCATATAGGAAATGCCATCACCAGCTTCAAGTCCATAGGTGGACTTATTGACGGAGTGAGAGGATGGTGGTACTTCATAATGGGTTGTACTGGAGCGACCTTTACTATACCTGCGACTTCTCTCTCTATGGAGTTGCACATCCTCTATTCGTATGCCCAGTTTTATGTGGCCGTCAATACCTTCCATCGCAATTTTGATATGCGTGGAAGTTTTAGGATGCCCACTCACAAGTCTTCCAAAAAGAGGATGTCCCATCAGTCTCCTCTGACGAAGGTGAAGACGCTGTTGGTACGGATGAGTTCTTGTTGACAGTACCGAGAGGCGCAATACCTCCATCTGCAGAGCCTCTGGTTATCTCTGGAAAGCGAAGGGCCCCTGTTATGAAGGAGGCTTCTCCTCGCAAGAAGAAGAAGACTGTTAGTGGTCCTGTTAGGACTTCCCGCCCTGAGGTTCCCAAGAGTGAACCTGTTGTTTCCCCTGTTGGGGATGAATTTTTGACTAGAGGTCATTCGCCTATTAGAGAGGGAACCTCCACAGTTTCGGCTGACAGTGCCGGAGATTCTTTGCTTGAGGCTGCTATCGCTGCTACCGCTTCAGGCAGTGGTACGAGATCGCCTTCAAGGCCAAGCGAAATAAGAATATCTTTATCCAGACCAGTAACGGGAGTAACCCCTGCTGCGTCTGTAAGTACATCCAGCAAGATTCTACCCGATGAGCCTCGAGTGGATCTTGGTAAAAACCTGGGGGAGTATCTGCCAGTGTCAGTTGGCACACCCCCTTCTCCAGGTATGACAGCTCGCTTAGCATCATTAAGAAATGATTTAGCTGTACTGGATGCTGACGCGACATATATACCATCGGCCATGGGTAAATGTCGTCTTTATGCCTCTTTTAGAAAAATTAACATCATGTTGATATTAACTTTCTCTTGTCTTCTTTTCAGGGGAAGACATCTACGGGGAGAGAAGCATCGACGCAACTTTTGGCTTTGTTGCCGCTCCTGCCGACGACATGGAGGTGCCCGACTTCGAAGAGGAAACATTTTTGGGTGCCGGCTCGCCTGAAACAGTTCCAATATCTCAAGAGGAGGATGAGCCTGTCATTACGACTATGCCTCCTTTGAGTACGCCAGCGACTTCTGTAAGCCCCCTGATTTTCAGGAATTATTAATTTGGACTTTTCACAATTTTCTGGAATTTTTTAAGATTTTTTTTGTAATTAAAACCTAGGCTCTTTGTAATTAAATGATTTTTATTTGCTGTTAATTACTATTAAAATATTATGAAAATAATATTTTTGGGTGTAAAATGAAAAACTGGACTTAGGGTAATTTTTCTGGAATTTATTGGACCCCGGACCTATTTTTATTCACCTCAAAACTATTTTATTAATTATTTCCCTATTATTATTTATTCAATTAATTATTTTATTATTTAAATCCTTAACCCAGCCCAAGGCCCAGCCCAGCCCAGCCTAACCCGGCTCGTGGGCTATCGGGTCGGGTCGGGTCGGCCAGACCCGAACCCGCCGCCCGACCAGCGAGCCCCTCTCCCCTGACCCAGTCGATCCCCCGCGTCTCCCGCCGGATCCGCTGGCCGCGCCGCCCGCCGCCACGCCCGGCCACCTCGCCCGAACCCCGCGGCCACGTCTCCACCCCCTCCGCCTCTCCCGGCCGACCTCCCCCGCCTAGCTCCCCTATAAAACCCTCCCTGGCCGTCACCCCCCTCCGATCATCTCCTCACCGCCACCGTCCCGCTCCGCCCGTCGTAGCTCCTCCCTCCGGCCGCCCCAGCCTCGGCCGGCCACCTCCGGAGACGCCGCCGCCCGCAGCTTCTTCCTCCCCTCCTCTTCTCCGGCAGCAGCAGCAGCTGCAGCGCCCGAGCCCCTCCGGCCGTCGTCACCCGCTCCGCCGTGCCGCCTCTGCGCCCCCAGCCTCCTCCAGCCGGCCCCACCACAGTGTCGCCTGCCTTCGGCCGCCTGAGAACCCCCAAACACTAACCTTAGAATTCAGACACAGCCCTCGGACACGTGTCGGACACGGAATAGTTCAGTTTTTCGAACCCTGTTCAGGTACGAGTATCTCCCTGCTCGTTTACCCGTTTTCGATTCTGTCAGTTGCGACGCGTAGCCTGCATGACCCCCTCGGTGCTCGTGCAACCCGCTCGGGACATCGCGTCCTGTGGCGATCGCGAACCGCGATCCAAAAATAGGAAAAACAATGCCCTGATTCACCCCGGAACTGGGTACGCCCCGCCAAACGAGACAACTTGGTCGCGCGCGGTCTTCGTAGATACGTGCTCGTCGTTGATACGGACGTGCGGGATTTCGCAGAAGCTGATTCGGATGTGCGTGCACACCGGAATCAGTGCGTATCCGCGAACAACGCCCCGTATTCGACTTTTCTGAATTATACCCTAACTTTGTGTACACACGTCGGATTGAAACGAAACTTACGCCATCGGACTCGTAGCGATACGCTGGTCCTGTGACCCAAGTTTGGTTCGATTCTGAGAACGTTGACAAAATTGCGTGTCGTGGGCCCCACAGGCTCCACCTGACGGGCAATTTTGTGACCGGCTCATCGGAATCCAATTCTGGAAGTTCCGTTGGGTTCGTATCTTCGTTCCTGACCTGTTAACACTAAGTTGGACAGATTTGGAGACCTTTGATCCTGACACGTTTTTCGGTGCAAAATGGGCCACATGTGGGTCCCGCTTTGACCCGAAATTGTCATTTTTGCCCTTGTCTCCAAATTGGACGCAAGGACAGGCATTTCTAGCTATTTGATATCTTCTGAGCATGATGGTAATAGTTATTTCAGCATCCGGAGGCATATCTGGAAATTTCCCGAGGACAGAACTGTAGTTGGAATCCAAACATCAGGCAAATACCTGCACTTCAAGGTTATTCTTTATATTATGATAATTAGTTCCTTGCTCTACTAGCACCATTAGATGATTACACTTAGTGTTAGAATTTGGATTTCATGTCTCAATTTTCGTGTCGGGAGGGAGGATACTAGGAGGCATGTGGTCTACCCTTTTCACCATGTCATGACTGCTAGCTGTTGAGTACGCAACTGTACCATCAGCCTTATACTCGATTGTTCCTGACTGCTAGCCGTCTATGACGTGCCTTATTAGCCTTATAACCCCCTATATGCCAACTATGTATTCTAAATACACAATTTCACACACATAGTTTCTTTGTCTTGTTGCAGTTCCATTTTCTTGTCTCATTATCTTCCTGTTTTACTCATATCCCTGATTTATAGCAATTAACCCTTAGTTAATTTTACTACTTATTATGTATAAAATTTTACCGTGATACTTAGTCAGTTTTTACTACTTGTCATAATTATTTAGTTTAAGCTTGTTGTGTATTGGTACTTTGCTCCTTTCCTGACTGGATTCGTTGACATTTAGGCGATGATGAGGACTATGCCCCCACCTTTTATGGCTCATATGACGTAGCAGATGATACTATTGAGGAGTCAGTTCCTACTCAGGGGACTACTTTTGAGGAATAGTTAGCCAGTTAGCTAGTATTTTCTTTCAGCATAGTACTCGGGTTTTTCCCCGATTTATCTTCTGGTTCTGTATTAAACTGTGGATTTGGATGTCACAAAATTTGTCTTATGAAATCTTAGCATTCCTATTTCCTGTTATTATCCTTGCCTATTTATTCTTGTGAATGAGCTAGATTTTAAATTACCTGTGAATATGATCTAGACAGCGTACTACCGCCGACACTGCGGCGTAGGCTGGACGTACTCGTGAACCGGTGCCTGAATTATCTGGGTGTGGGTCGTGACACATTTTTATGGTGGCCCATGCAGGTCAACGACTAAATTATTCGGTTTCAACTTAGGGACCGAACAAGCCTGCAGTAAGAATTGGATAAGTTTTAGGATCTCATCCACTTGCTTGAATCGTTCTTGACATCTATCTCGGATTCGAATTAATTCCTTGACTTGCATCCTGCCTTGATTCCTGTGCACCTCTTATCGTTTATTTTGGATGCAGAGTAATGGATCTACCAGCAAGCGACGAGATTCCTACAAGACCACCACGAGATGCTGTGATAAACCAACAAGCTCTACCAACACCCGAACCGAGACCACCCTTGGTACCACAAGCAGCAGCAGAGGAATCCCCCATAAGGATGCGGACAAGCTTTCGCGATGACCATGGAGAACGCGCAGACTCGTGGAGTAGCTAATGTGCGTAAGTAATTTATAGTTATCTATTTCTAGTCTTGTTTTAGCTCGTGCCTATTGGTTCGTGACCTCAGCCCCAACCTAGTAATTTTGAACTTGCTAATAACCTGGTATGCTTTTATATTTGATAACTGTAGAGATTGTAGAGCCTTTTGTTATTGTGTTTATTGTGTGTTGTTTTGTGAACTTGAATAATTTGTACCTCCTTTCATCATCATCTAGCGTACTTAATTTTCCTGTACTTGACTTATGCTGCTATTCTATAGCCTAGTTTTGCAAGCTTACTCTTTATCGGACTTGTTCATGACATATGTGTTATTGGGGCCTGATCAACCCCACTAATACAACTGTCTATTCAGAATCAGTGTATTTCGGTCTGATCAACCTTAATGCATTTTGGTTCACTCTTCGCACGACTACTTCACGTGGATTGAGATATATAGTTGACTAGTATACTTGCCCTCTAGATATGACTGAGCATATCATATCAGTTACATAACTGTACTAATACGAGCATGCGAACAAATGATTACCAGAATAGGATTTCAATCCACTACTGCTTGACAATTCCCATTTGAATTCTTTAAACGCCTTGATCCCGATACTTATATTCTATCACCTCACCCTTGAACTCTTTATTATTGATCTTCATCTTCCCTTATTTCGGAAAGACGAGATCTCGTGCTTGGTATAAGTTTGATATATAGACAGTACTAGATATACCCCACAGGCCGGTCGCATTGATGATGACCCTTTTATATATGATTAAGGGAATACCATAGGTGATGTGTTTGGTGTTAAAGACTTAAGGATTCAATACCATGATTAAATAAGTTGGGACATAGCTTTATTAGATGTATAGCCTTAGATGATAGATGGGTAAATTCTAAGTTGGGTAGAGACCGCAATGTTCACTTGAGAGAATCCTTTAGACTGTAATCAAGTGAGATTGGATAGAGAGAACACTACCATATTTTAATTTCGAGGACAAAATTTTTATAAGTTGGGTAGATTGTAAGCCCCCTGATTTTCAGGAATTATTAATTTGGACTTTTCACAATTTTCTGGAATTTTTCGGGATTTTTTCTGTAATTAAAACATAGGCTCTTTGTAATTAAATAATTTTTATTTGCCGTTAATTACTATTAAAATATTATGAAAATAATATTTTTGGGTGTAAAATGAAAAACTGTACTTAGGGTAATTTTTTTGGAATTTATTGGGCCCCGGACCTATTTTTATTCACCTCAAAACTATTTTATTAATTATTTCACTATTATTATTTATTCAATTAATTGTTTTATTATTTAAATCCTTAACCCAGCCCAAGGCCCAGCCCAGCCCAGCCTAACCCAGCCCGTGGCCTATCGAGTCGGGTCGGCCAGACCCGAACCCGCTGCCCGACCCGCGAGCCCCTCTCCCCTGACCCAGTCGATCCCCCGCGTCTCCCGCCGGATCCGCCGGCCGCGCCGCCCGCCGCCACGCCCAGCCACCTCGCCCGACCCCCGCGGCCACGTCTCCACCCCCTCCGCCTCTCCCGGCCTACCCCCTCCGCCTAGCTCCCCTATAAAACCTCCCTGGCCGTCACCCCCCTCCGATCATCTCCTCACCGCCACCGTCCCTCTCCGCCCGCCGCCGCTCCTCCCTCCGGCATCCCCATCCTCGACCGGCCACCTCCGAGATGCCGCCGCCTGCAACTTCTTTCTCCCCTCCTCTTCTCCGGCAGCAGCAGCAGCAGCTGCAGCGCCCGAGCCCCTCCGGCCGCCGTCACCCGCTCCGCCGCGCTGCCTTCGCGCCCCCAGCCTCCTCCGGCCGGCCCCACCGCAGTGCCGCCCGCCTCCGGCCGCCTGAGAACCCCCAAACCCTAACCCTAGGATTCGGACACAGCCCTCGGACACGTGTCAAACACGAAATAGTTCGGTTTTTTGAACCCTGTTCAGGTACGTGTATCTCCCTGCTCGTCTACCCGTTTTTGATTCCGTCAGTTTTGACGCGTAGCCTGCATGACCCCCTCGGTGCCCGTGCAACCCGCTCGGGGCATCGCGTCCTGTGGCGATCGCGAACCGCGATCCAAAAATAGGAAAAACAACGCCCTAATTCACCCCGGAACTGGGTACGCCCCGCCAAATGGGACGACTTGGTCGCGTGCGGTCTTCGCAGATATGTGCGCGTCGTTGATACGGACGTGCGGGATTTCGCAGAAGCTGATTCGGATGTGCGTGCACACCGAAATCAGTGCGTATCCGCGGACAACGTCCCGTATCTGACTTTTCTGAATTGTCCCCTAACTTTGTGTACACACGTCGGATCGAAACGAAACTTACGCCATCGGACTCGTAGCGATACGCTGGTCCTGTGACCCAAGTTTGGTTCGATTCTGAGAACGTTGACAAAATTGCGTGTCGTGGGCCCCACAAGCTCCACCTGACGGACGATTTTGTGACCGGCTCAACGGAATCCAATTCTGGAAGTTCCGTTGAGTTCGTATCATTGTTCCTGACCTGTTGACACTAAATTGGACAGATTTGGAGACCTTTGACCCTGATACGTTTTTCGGTGCAAAGCGGGCCACATGTGGGTCCCGCTTTGACCCAAAATTATTATTTTTGCCCTTGTCTCCAAATTGGACGCAAGGACAGGCATTTCTAGCTATTTGATATCTTCTGAGCATGATGGTAATGGTTATTTCAGCATCTGGAGGCATATCTGGAAATTTTCCGAGGACAGAACCGTAGTTGGAATCCAAACATCAGGCAAATACCTGCACTTCAAGTTTATTCTTTATATTATGATAATTAGTTCCTTGCTCTACTAGCACCATTGGATGATTACACTTAGTGTTAGAATTTGGATTTCATGTCTCGATTTTCGTGTCGGGAGGGAGGATACCAGGAGGCATGTTGTCTACCCTTTCCACCATGTCATGACTGCTAGCTGTTGAGTACGCGACTGTACCATCAGCCTTATACTCGATTGTCCCTGACTGCTAGCCGTCTATGACGTGCCTTATTAGCCTTATAACCCCCTACATGCCAACTATGTATTCTAAATACACAATTTCACACACATAGTTTCTTTGTCTTGTTGCAGTTCTATTTTCTTGTCTCATTATCTTCCTATTTTACTCATATCCCTGATTTATAGCAATTAACCCTTAGTTAATTTTACTACTTATTATGTATAAAATTTTACCGTGATACTTAGTCAATTTTTACTACTTGTCATAATTATTTAGTTTAAGCTTGTTGTGTATTGGTACTTTGCTCCTTTCCTGACTGGATCCGTTGACATTTAGGCGATGATGAGGACAATGCCCCCACCTTTTATGGCCCATATGACATAGCAGATGATACTATTGAGGAGCCGGTTCCTACTCAGGAGACTACTTTTGAGGAGTAGTTAGCTAGTTAGCTAGTATTTTCTTTCAGCATAGTACTCGGGTTTGTCCCTGATTTATCTTCTGGTTCTGTATTAAACTGTGAATTTGGATGTCATAAAATTTGTCTTATGAAATCTTAGCATTCCTATTTCCTGTTATTATCCTTGCCTATTTATTCTTGTGAATGAGCTAGATTTTAAATTACCTGTGAATATGATCTAGACAGCGTACTACCGCCGACACTGCAGCGTAGGCTGGACGTACTCGCGAACCGGTGCCTGAATTATCTGGGTGCGGGTCATGACAACTTCAGCCGTTGTCGGTGCCTCTACCTTTGTTGCACCCTCTACTGAAGTGCCGACTGTGACGACACCCTCTGCAGTCGTTCCTGGAAGGGGGTTCGCCGATATTGCAGCCACTCCCAACACCCAATCTGATTTTGCCATGCTGATTGAGCAATATACTAGTATCTTCTACACCACCTTGAATACGCTGATATCGATGGTGCTAGCGAAGAATCTAGATTTTGAGGCCCTGAGGAGGTCCTCCTAGTTTGCGATAGCGCCGATCAGATATTTCAACGACGCTGGGAGAGCTGATACACTGGAGCATATAGTTAATGGTTTGGAACAACCCATTAACAATTATTTGCGACTATCCGGGGCAATATTGACAACCTGATCCAGGCTGAATATGACTCTCTGACTGCAAGGCTTGTTGGGGAGATGGAAACTCTGAGCAAGTCCATCGAGGCTCAGCAGAAAGAGATGAATGAAGAGCATGCCTCATTGGGGTATGCCATTCCCCAGCTGGCCCAGTGCGAGGCCGAATATGAGGAAGTGGCAGCGAGGATCCGCCAATTGGAAGACGAACTTGCTAAGGCCAAGGAGAAGGCTCTCTCTTTGTCGGCAGCTCGAGATGTGCTGAATGACCGAAGGGAAGCGTCTCAGCAGAACCTGGCACGTGTGGGTGTCCTCCATGCGGATTTTGTGCGTCACTGGTCTGAAATGTCTGCCTTGAACAATGAGGAGGCAAGATTAGAGCGGGCTTGCACTACCATTTTAAGCTCCAGGAATGAGAAGATGGCCACACTAGCGCAGCAGATCGGTGATTTGACTGCTCCTCCCAAATGATTATACTATTATATTTCTCCTATATTTTCTCAGAGATAATAAAGACACATTTTCTGACTTGGTGGGCCCATCATTTTAGAATGTGATAGGCTAGGGTAAAAGTCATATCAGAGGTATCATTAACATGACATTCTTTCGTTAAGGTTTTGCTGAATGTAAATCTATTCAGAGTTAATATAAACCTGAAAGAATATAATCCAACTAAATTTGTATACCAAACACTATCAGAGGTATCATTAACATGATTGGTTTACAAATTAGTTAAGGATATTTATTCGGAGGTCACATGAACCTGATAGAATATGATCCAGCTAACCTTTGTGCATGGTATCGTCAGAATAAGATCTTCGTCATACTCCGTTAAACGAAGGGGATCCAGTATAGTACTTCTTCTGGATTTTGCAGTTGATAGCAGCCATTGCTAAATTTTTATTTAGGCTCAGCTAATCTGCAAGCGCGATTTACAAATCATATAAGGCCCCTCCAATTTCTTTATGATTGTTTGTATGAGTTTTGGATATTGTACTAGAGGTAATATGGACGTAGTACGATACCGGACATCCCACTGGGGGATTTTTTGTGGACCTATTATTTGTTGCGCACATTAAGTACAAATAATAAGTTTAGGACAAATCCTGACAGAGATAATTTAGATGTGGTAAAATATGACTCTGTGGGGATAGTGGAGAGACGTAGTTCAGAGGTAATATGGACATGAATAACTCGTTTCCATTGCGGGCATTCCACAGGGAAATTTTTGTAGACCTATTACTTCTTGTGGACGAAAGTGCAAGTAATAAGTTTAGGACAAGCCCTGCCAGAGGTAATATGGACGTGGCAGTTTTTGTAGATTTAACACCACTAGAGTTAAGTACGGGTGTTAAGTTGAGATGATGACCGATATCAGAGGTAATATGGACATGATAATCGATAGCCAAGACTCAGAGGGTTTGTTCAGAGGTAATATGACAAACTCTTGAGTTGCGACTCTATTGGGGATGGAGGTATACATCTGCTCAGAGGTAATATAGACATGGCAGTTTTTGTGGACTTAACACCACTGGCGTACTTAGAGGTAAGTACAGGTGCTAAGTTGAAATAAAAACCGATATCAGAGGTAATATGGACATGATAATCGATAGCCAACCCAGGAAGATTTGTTCAGAGGTAATATGAACATGACAAACTTTTGCTGGGGGAATAAAGCAATGTTTAGACAATAGTTCAAAGGTAATATGGACGTGAACTCCTGTCCGAAAAATATTCACTGGGGATAGACCTGAAGAATCCACTGGGAAAACTTTAGGGACTAATCATCCGGTATCTTTTTGAGGGAGCAAATTGTCACATTAAAGTAAAATCAATTTGCAGTGATCGTCCCCTCGTTTACAGATGCAAAGTGATGACTTTGGCGTCGATCAACTCCTGGATTCTCCTTTTCAATACATAGAACGCCCTTGTGGGGTGATAAATGTACCGATGAAAGAGATAATAATCTGGGTCATCGACTTTGCCAGTCCTCTCAGGATATTTGATGTTGGGTAGCTGAAGTTTATGTTCCTTCATTAACATATTGAAGATTTCAATGATGTCATCTTCATTGAAGGAGAAAGTCCCTTTTGGCCTTCGGGCTACCGATGCCTGAGTTTTATGGTCTTCCGGGAAGATCGTCATCGTTGCATCATCTTCGGACTCATAGGGAATTTTGCCCCCAGCTTTGGATGCTGCCCTCTTTTGTCGAGGTAGACTACCCCCAGACATGTCGTGGCATTTGTCCACAGAAGTTGATTTAGAAGGACCTGCCTCTGGTTGTACAGGATCAGACTCTGAAGGTTTGAAGTTTGTAAGAGATGAAGTATACCCCAACCCAAAATGAGTTTGTTGACAGTAAGGATTACCATACAACGGTGTTCGTCTGCCTTTCCCATAGTTGAGACCTTGTTTCAACTTCAAATCATAACCCATGGTTTGTATAATCTTTAAAGCTTGTGGGCTATACCTGTGGATTTGCATTTTCCCACTACGATCGGTCTGCTCCGCATGCGACCGAAGACTATCGGATGCTGGTCATCGCGAGTTGGAGGAACAATAAAGGCAGCATTTTCATGTGGTCCATATATCATAATGACATTAGATGTTGACACATCTTCCCATATGATCTCCCCACGTTTGACAATTAGGGGAACTGAATCCTGGTTATGACTCCTATCTTTGCATTTCTGGATCAAGAGTTCACGCAAGTCAGGAGGATTAACATAAGAAGAAGAAGAAAGCTTGTTCTTCCTGTTTACATCAGTTGGCATACGGATATTGGGAACCATTACTCTCCCCCTGCCACCCATATACAACAGGTTAGCCATATGAGTAGCAGATAATCCCCGAGGAGTGTGTCTTTCCGTAAACTGGGCCTTCTTTATGCTGAGGGGCTTGACCTGGCGTAGCTTGGAGCTCTGCTCAGGTTGGCATAAAACTGAGGAAGCCCTCAATCGGCCATTAGCTTCTCGCGTAATCTGGAGAGCGGACAGATTTTTTTCTTGCTGGCGTAAAGGCCGTGAAGTTGAGAATTCTGCCACTTGTTTTCCCTTGCATAGATGGCAGGGACCATCTGCTTTTCCACGGAGGGAAGACGCATTTTTGCGCGTGGAGCGCATTTGGAATTTCTGATTTGGTGCTGAGGCATTATCAGAAATTTTGTCTGCCACGTCACAGATGGGAGACAGATTTTTGCGCATCGCCAGAAACTGTCTTCCATATCATAGACGGGAGACAGAGTTTTACGTGCAGAGTGTGAAGCAGACTTCTGGACTAGCGCAGAGTGCGAAGCAGACTTCCGGGGCATCCAGACCTTACGCAGTTTCCTGTTGTCTTGGACAGAGAGAGAGTGAGAGCTACCCCCTGCTCGAAGCATGTCTTCGAAGGCTGACTGGTCGAACTGGACGACCAAGGTCTTCTTCATGGATCCTACTGATACTGTATCGTGTTAAGCAATTGCTTTCTCGTCAGCAGAGAAAGTCTTCCCCAGCAGAGTCGCCATCTTATGTTTGATAATAAACGAAAGAAATAAAACAAGGTTTATACGAAACCCCCTCTTTGGTTTACAAACAAGAAGTACAATTAATCCTATACGAGGATGTCAAGCACAAATTTTAATCTGGGTAAATATTGCTATAGGAGTCTGATCTGCAGTCGATCACTTTGTCCCTTGGACCACACGATGATGAAGAAGTGCTGTAGAAGACAGAGAAGCTTCAAAGATTGTAAAGGGGAGTGGATGCTCGATGCCAAAATCATCGATCACTACTCTCTGTCTTAACTCTTCTCTCTCTGTTCTTTGATTCTTTGACTTCTTTTTCGACCCTTTGACCCTGGACCTCTGTCAATAGAGGTCTCTATTTATAGGGTTTTAGTGACAGTAACCATCCAGTAGGCGTAGAAGCCGGATAGTGGAGAGTATGGAACCTTTTACGCGACAGTTACAATAACTGCTACCCACGTATAAATGATCCTACGAATCTACGTATGACGCGTGTCCCATTATGAGATAATGCATATAACTGCTGCGAAGATCATGGCATGCAAGCCACGTAGGCAGCTGTCCCTCGCGTAGAGAAGGTTGGCGTAGAAGCCAATAACTGTCACCATGGCGTAGAAGCTAAATAGTTGTCAAACTGGCATAGAGGCCAGGTAGGCGTAGAAGCCCATTAGGCGTAGAAGCCTGATGCTGCGTGGATAGGTAGCTAGCGTACAAGATAGCCGATCCTCTTTCCTTGACTGCGGCCTTGAGCTAATTCTGGACCAAATAGCCTCATTACGCATCAATACAAATATAGCCTTAGTTGGCGTATTTCGAGGAGATAGCATACGACGTACTCCTATGGTTGAAAATAGCCAGGTCGGCATATTTCAAGGAGGTAGCGTACGGCGTGCTCCTATAGCTGAAAATAGCCTGATGGCATAATATGCAGAGGTGATGATGTGGACATATTAGCCGTAATTATGGCTCACCCAGTCTTTGAAAATATAACCAAATCCCGTGCATTAAATACAGAGATCTTCCCCTATCACGCGTATTAACTGCAGAGACGTGCCTCGAGCTCTGTACGAAGAGCAGCTTTTGACGTGGCGGTTCGTTTATCTCTTGTTGAGCGTAAAAGCTCACATTTGCCTGTATAAAACTAGGCGACGTATTCCCTTGAATGCGTAAAAGCACTTGTATCAAGAAAATGTCACTAAACGACGGTTTGGGTCTCTGTGCCGCACCATCATTACAGCCATCGTCTGGATAGTCGTATAGTACTCTTTGTCAGGAGCCAGACGTCAGGTTCACTGCATGATCTGACAGGTTCATTCGAGGAATACGAAGAGTTCTCCGTACGACTTTCCACTGCATTAAAAGCGAGTAGGTTTTACGCCAAAGTGGCGATCTAACAACCTTTTTACGCTGAGGCAGCCTGGAAACACTGCATTACTCGGGTTGTTCTGGAGCTATATTTTACGCTGTACTAGCGATAAAGCTCTGTTTGTACGCCGATGGCTCTGAAGTTATGTCTTACGCTACACAGCACTGAAACACTGCTTTTACGCAGGTTTTATGCATACTGCGTATAATTTTGTAGCATATTTTTCATGCTTCTATAGAGCTATCAACTGGGGAAGAGCAGACGATACCCCCTTCTTATGATCCTTCGGTTGTGAAGTACAAACCGAAGGCCGGGACCCAGCATGCTCGCTACTCCAAGAAGGCAAGGACCGATGTAGTCCCAGAGACGGGACCAACGGCGAAGACTAAGCCCCCCGTGAAGGGGACCGCAAGCGGAGAGGTAGGACCCCTTGTACTAACTGTTCCTAAAGTAAGACCCAATTTAGATGCTATGGCGGTATCCGTAAACCCTCTTAGTTTAATTCTTCATGGTCCTCTTTATAAATATCTTTTTTCTGGTCTGTTTGAATTGCAGACACAGGAGAAAAGCGATCATCCCCGGCGGGCAGTTGCTTCAGTAATTTCTTACGTTGAACCGAAAAAGCCTCAGAACCAGCACCTGAAGCTTCGGGAGCTTGGGGCATGGATGCGGGTTTGGCAGAGCAGCCTTATACCCCTTTAGAGCACTTATCCGTAGAAGACATAGAAGCTATGGGGGAGGTTATGATAATACTGGATGAGCCATAACATACACCACCTCCCTCTGGCAAAGTTAATTGTTGGTTGTTCTGGTCCTGAAGGCCCTGTTTCTCCCTTACGGACAGTGGACGTGGCTTTCAAGGAGGATATCCTGGACGAAGGGGGTAGTGAGCTTATTAGAAGGAGGTTTGATTCCTTCCCTCGCCCCTCTACAGGCGAAGAGCACCCTACAGGGTCTGTTGTGGGTCCTTCTAGTGCAGTGGCTGCTACTCCCGATGTTATTATTGGGCACTTGGTTGTTAAGGCCTATCCGGATGGTGGGATGGAAGGTCGTTCCGAGGAGGCTGTTCCTGATATTCCTGACATTATGGTGGCGGGATCGTCATCTAAGATCGTTGTACCACAGTCTGGGGTTGGTGCGCGAGCGGGTGTCGAAGCAGCGGGGTACCCTGGTACTCCTATCCTAAGTCGCACATCCTGCCTTGCTCACCTATTGGTGTCATGTCCTTTGAGATGGTAATGAAAGAGTGGAACGCAAGACATCCCACTGGTCTGTCTTCTGCTACTGCTTTACCTTAAAGGCCATCGGGCGTTGTCGCACAACCTGCTGCGCTTGTGGCTTCTTCCTTCTATCAGCCGTCCTTGACTCCGGCGATGCTGAAGAAGATTGACGAAAATTTCCAGATCACCCTTCAGAGTTTTTACATATTTTTGAGATAGGGGATCCATAGTGTATTAGAGTAGAATAGGCCTTTCGACTGGGCGAATCGCTTTACCGAGATTCAGGCCAATTCTCTAAGGAGCATCCCTGGTTTGGAAGAGACAGCGGACCTTTTGGACCAAAAGTTGGAGGCGGTAGAGCGATGCCTAATGGAGCTGCGACAACATCAGCAAGCGGATATGGGGATACTGATATCCCGTAAGTATAATGAGTTCTCAATGGCACTGGAGGCAGAGAAGGCCCTCTTTTCTTCGTTTAAGGAAGGTTTGCAACGTGACCTCCAGAAGTTGCAAGAGGAGTATTATCGGGTGGGTACCCTTAAGGAGGATTGCCTCACCAGGCAGAAGGACCTAACCGAGAAGATCGAAAAACTCCAAGCCAAGCTTGATGCGCTGGTGAATAGCCTCCGGAAGGCCTAGCAAGAAGAGGGGGCCATCTGAACCGAGGCTAGCCGGGTAGCAAAGAACATGGCTGCTGTTGAGGTCATGGTGCAAAAGTTGGATGACCGATATGAGTCCTATGTCCGTTAAGAGGATCCTAAGGTCCTGGCAACAGAAGTTACATGCCGGGCTAAAGCGCACCTGGACAACCATATCACCTGTCTCCAAAGGTGGATATTGGAGTTGTTCTTCGACCAGCAGTAGCAGTAGTTTTGGGAATTCCCCTTTTGTCCCTTTAATCGTAGTTTGTCATAGTTTTATAGTTGGGGTACTATTAGCCCTTTAAATATAGTTTGCCTTTTCTCTCGTAAAAAGAAATAAAAGATTTCTTTGTTGTTGCAATTATCTGTTGTCTTGAGTTTGACAGAATCCCATCAAACCCCGTCTTGGGCTGTATGAGAGTGAACGTTCGCATCTTACGGAACGAGCCATTATGACTCTAGGGTGAGTCATCGGTCTGCCAATTATAAGTAGTGGGTGTCTTTTAGACTCATTCCACAGATTTACCTCTTGTGTGATGGCTTCCAAGGATGATCCACAGGGAATCAAGGAAAGCACTTCTCCTCCCGTGGACAGGGTTGCTTCAAGTCCCCGTTCTGGCATGCCCGAGTTGCTTTCTATTGAGAACACGGGAGCAGCGTCCGCTGCTCGGGTTCCTAAGGCAGAAATTTTCTAGGAACTCCTCGGATCCTCGTCGGATGGATTACCTATCACTATCAAGGGGCAGGCGGAGCAGACCAGCGTAGATGCCTTTCGTCAGTTCTTAGCATCTTCGGACGCTTGTGTTCTTTATGATCTTGCGATGTATATAAACCGGGTAACCAAATATGAACTGGTACCATAGGCACTTCGCAAATGTTCAGATCGAGATTTGGAAGAGTCTGGAGGATTCTAACTCCTCTTAGTGTTTATGTTTTGCTCTTAGTTTCCTTTATATAGAGGAAATAAAAACATTTAATTTTATTGCATTCCTGAGTGTGGACTTTCTGTGTCTTCTACTAGAGGTAATATGGACGTAGTATAACTCCGCAGTTGTTATGGACATCCTACTGGGGTTTTTTTAGTGGACCTATTACCTTTTGCGCACTAGGGTGCAAGTAATGAGTTCAAAATAGGCCTTGCCAGAGGTAGTATGGTCGTGACAAGTTTGGTGGACTTAACACCATTGGGGTACTTAAATTTAAGTATAGGTGATGAATTTAGACAATGATCGATATCAGAGGTACTGTGGACGTGATGATCGATAGCCAAACCCGAAAGATTTATTCAGAGGTGCGAAGGATATGGAAAATACTATCGAGAAGGAAGTGAGAATGATAGCTCAGAGGTGACGTAGACGTGAGCCGATCGAAAGCCATACCGAGAAATTAGGTATGATCCCGATATTTTTATGGAAGGAGAAAAAAGCATGCCAAAGGTAGTTTGGACGTGTCTGTTTGCTTCTACTAAGGACATCTCATTGGGGGATTTCTGGTGGACTTATTATTTGTTGTGCACGTTTGAGTACAAATAATAAATTTGAAAATAATCCCTTTCAGAGGTAGTATGTACGTGATAGATTTTGTAGACCCATTATTTTTTGTGCATGTTAGTGCAAGTAATAGGTTTAGAATAAGCCCTGCCAGAGGTAATATAGATGTGACAGTTTTTGTGGACTTAACATCGCTGGTGTACCTTGGTGAGTACGGGTGATAAGTGGGGATGACAACCGATATCAGAGATAATATGGACGTGATGATCGATAGCCAAAACTCGGGTGGTTTGCTCAGAGGTAATATGGACATGGCAAACTCAGCCGGGGAGAAATATTAGGACAAAAGTTCAGAGGTAATATAGATGTGAACCAATGTCCGAGAGACTCGCTCAGAAGAGATTTGCTGAGTTTGGTCTATTCAAAAATAAAGATAGACTTGAGGATTTCTCCGCTAGGAAGATTGGTGGGATGATAGCTCAGAGACAATATGAACATGGCTAGCCTCTAACAAGATTAGTTTTTGAGTGGTCACTGCGGGAGTGTGCGAGTGGACCTGGGGACTGCTCTGCTGAGAAGATTGGTGGGACGATAGCTCAGAGGTAATATAAACATGGCTAGCGTCTAAAGAGATTGGATTGAGTGGTTACTGAGAGAGTGTGCAAGTAGACCTGATGAGTGTTTCTCTGGGGATTTTTGAGGATCCATCATTCGTTGTGTATCCAGGAATCCTGGATACATATGATGGCTTTTACTAGAATTTATAAATAAGGGGAAAATATTGCACATATGCACTTGTTGGGGATGAAGAACCAAGAGTGTAGAGATGTACATTTGGTTACCCCGCTGGTAATGCGGAGAGCACGTGTCAAGTTTAGACGTAGTACTTTTTCAGGAACTTGCCATTGATAGGCATCATAAGCAAGTTGTCGTTAGATTTCGTGAGCCGGTAGGCACCGTTGGAGAATAATGATTCTACAACAAACAAGCCTTCCCATTTGGGTTGAAATTTGCGTCGCTTGGTACATCTTTTATTGTATACGTACAATTCTTAACGAGGATAGGTATAGGAAAAAGTCGGAGAAGGCCAAGGCGGCTCGGAAGAGGGAGGAAAATTGGTGTGGTAGGACGATTCCGATGACAAAATATTTTCGTAGTTTGGTACATCTTTTATTGTATACGTACAATTTTTAATCATCGGGTGTCACTACCACATTTTAGGAAAAAGGGTATTTTAGTAATTTCCTATTTAAATAAATATTGTGCATGGTAAATAATTTTTGTTGTATTATTTAATTATTGTTGGATGTTATTTAATTATTTTGGACTTATTTTAGTGGACCCAACTAGTTTAGTTTGGACCCATGGACCAACATAAATTAAATAGTTAGACTTGGCCCATTTAGAAAGCCCATAGTTAAGGAGATAGATTAAATTAATTAAGTGATTAGACTAGAAGCTTCCTTCCTTAATTATTTCTTCATGAGTGGCCCCAAGGGGTACATTGGACATTTTACAATTGCTTGGGGAAGGGGGCATGGCCGGCCTATATTAGAGGGGGGGGGGGGGAATTTCTCTCTCCTCTCATTCTCATTCCAAATCTAGATCTAGAATTTTCCACTCCCAAATTCCCTCCATTCCTATTCCAATTCTCCACCAAATTCATCCCAAATTCTTCCCAATTTACCATTCGAAAGTTGAGAAGCAAGGATCTAGAAGGAGGAAGCAAGGATCTACAAAGAGGAGCAAGGATCTACAATTTGGAAGCAAGTTCATCTCAATTGGAGGTTTCATTAGAAATCCATCTCCCAATAGGTATAATTCAGTTTTTCCCATTAAAATAGCTTCTAAATATGAGATTTAATCATGTAAAATCAACCTATATGTATGTACTACCCATAGGACTTTGTTTTATGTTCATAGGAGACCCATGGAGAAAGTTATGGTGCTTTTTGTGTCAATTTTGTTGGAATTCTGAATTTATATTTTGTTGTGTGTGTCAATTGATCCTATAGATCAATTGGGCATGTGCTTATGTGTTTGGGGCTTGTGTCGTGTCCATATTTGGTACTTGTGGTTCGTATCCCAACTATTTGGTGATACGTGTTATTTTGGGGGTTTTCCCTCCGACACGCGGCTTTGTACATGTCGTATTTTGACACGGACACATAGATCTACTTTTGATACTTTGATTTATTCATAAATATTATTTGTGACATGTTTGTGTCCTTCGGGGTGCAATTGGTTGTGTGTTGGACTCGTGTCACATGCGTATCCTAGATCTAGTGGGATACGGTGTGATACTCTCCAATTTGGTGTGTTTATGTGTAGATCTAATTAATTATGCTTTAAATTCTTCATTTATAACTAGTAAATATATATAGATATTATATATTATTTTAGTGTATTTATTATGGTATTTATTGTAGTATAGATCTATAGATATTTCTATGTGTTCTAATGTGGTGTATAAATATATGTATGTAGCTTTCTTGCATGCAATTATATATGTACTTATGTTAATAACATAATTTGTACATAAATGTTTTATAAAATATATTTATGTGTTTAAATGTGTAATTATATTATTTATAATTATTATATATTTAATTGTTAATTTAATGAATATATTTTTATGTGTGCTTCTAGCCATGTAAAATACGTACATTAATATGTGCATTGTGTTTTGTAACTAATAGTATTTAATTGTATATATATAAGTATATAGTTATTAATTGTTTTATATATATATATATATATATATATATATATATTGATTTATATGTTTATATATGTATTATATATATATATATATTTTATTTTTGGTGACAGTAGGTTTAATGACAGTTGAAAACTGTCATTATTTCGATCGATTACAGCAGCCGCTGTAACAGTGGTTCAGCATTAATGACAGATCTGTCATTAATGCTGCGGACAGTTTTGAGCGGCAAATCCTTCAGCGACGGTTTTCTGTGACAGTTTGAAACTGTCATCAAACTGTGACAGCAGTGGTTTATATATAGAATTTCTGCGACAGATTTTCTGTGACAGTTGAGACTGTCACTATAAGCTGTTTTATTTAAATTGTATTTTCAGCTCACTGTTTTCAGTGACGATTTGGCAGATTTAATTTATATATTATATATTATATATTATATTTGTATATATATATATGTATATATGTAGGTGTTTTTGTGAGGTATAATACTAGTAATAATATATTATTTTATTTGTATAAATATTGGTTTGTATATACATTATTTAGAGTGTGCATTAATTGTATTATTAGTATACTTTGTGTGGGTATCTATTGGGATCTAAATTTGATTTCTAAATTGTTGTATTTTATTTCTATATTATTTCTATAGATTTCTTGTGAGGTTGACCTTGGTTTGACCATGTTTGACCATGTTTGACTTTAGAGTTGACCATAGTTGACTTTTGACTTAGGATTTATTTATTGACCTAGAAGTTGACTAGTTTGACTTGTTCTCTTTTCGGGACCTTGTATTAATGTGGTATTCTATATCTAGGTCTTCGAGGTACCGAGTCAGACATCTGTGAGACTATTCTTTGGACTTCAGGCGAGTACATTCTCTGATAGTTTCTCATTTATGATATCCTCTATGTTCGTTGTATCTAGTGTAGATATACATGTTTCTCTTGACACTATGGTTACACGGATTGGTATATCCGGATCTCGTCATGAGATGTTATTCCTTGGTATATGGTGTATATGGTGTAAGTATTATTTCATTGGTTATCTTGTACATGTACAGACACCGATTTTCGGGAGGAGTCGCTCTCTTCTTGGGGAATCTAGTGCCATAGCATACCGTGGTTGGATCTATTATACCAGTCGGGGGTGGGGAGTATTAGTATAGATATGTGATCAAATCCCTATTGAATAAAGTATTGGTAAGCAAATAGTTTTGATCATGCACCGCACGTATGATTAGCCAGGCCGCATTGTATCTTGCCCAAGCCGATCACATGTTAAGCTAGTACTCACACACTTAGTCATTAGTATTATTGTTTCATTGGTATATTGTTCATTATTGTATTTCTTTCCAGTATTTCCTTATTGTCTATATATCTCTTGTATCTATTGTGCATCTTGTTTATCCACAGCTATTTACTGTTACATAGTTTTTATCATGGATTAGAACTGCTGTTAGAGATGTACTCTGCTCCTTTTCTGACTGGATATATTTTTCCAGATGACACTGAGGAGTACCCTACCTATTATGGACCCCAGGATGTTGTGGGTTTAGATTCGGAGACTCTGGCTCAAGAGGGACTTATCCCAACTAAGACAGTTGACCCTGGAGTGTAGCTTTGTAGTATGATAGTATTCTTTTGTACTGGATTTGTCTCCAGCTTATTTGTTACTCTTCAGACTCATTGATGTATTATTTTAAACTCATGAGTTGTATGATGACTATTCTATTCTTATCTGATTCGTGCTCATTCTATCTTAGTTCTGTGATTGAGTATTTTATCATTATTAGTGGTTTATTACTTTAGATAGACTATCTAGACTGCGTTCTACCACCGATTCTGCGGCGTAGACTGGGCGTTGTTTCCGACTAGTACCCTTACACCGGGTGGGGTCATGATACATTTTTGGTGGTGGCCCATGCAGGTCTAGCTTCACAAATTATGTGATATAGTGGTAGTGCGACAACTTAGTTGTACTACTGCGAGCCTGCAATAGGATATAGGATATAGGCTGAGATACTCAATCACATCTAGAAAAATTCTTTTGATTCAACTATTCTCCTTTGACATTGATAGTTGATCCCTTAATCTGTCCTTTCCTTGATGTCTTACATCTTGTGCCATATTGATTATCATTTCGTCTTTTTATGAGACATACTCGGAGATACTTGCGGAGGCACGCAAGGTTGAGCGGGATCTGGGTTTGAAGACCAAGAGAGACCGTGATTCTTTTCTGGGGGCCAACGGCAGTGCAGTATCTGCCAAACGTCCTTATTTCCAGTCCAGACCTTTCCAGCAGCCACAACAGAACCAGACTCTAGATAGAGCGCCTTTTCACCAGGCACCTCAGCAGCAGAGACAGTTACAGCAAGCTCCATGCAACTTCTGCAAGAAGCCCGACCACATCTGGGAAGTTTACAGGAGGAGGTTAGGAGTTTGTTTGTATTGTGGTACTGAAGGGCATCAATCAAGGGAGTGTCCTCGTCGTGCAGTTCAGGGAGCAGCTCCAGCTCCGAGGACACAGACGAGACCACCTGCAGCACAGCCGAGGGGACCGCTTCTGACACAGCATCAGCGTTTTGTCCAGCATCAACAGCAGGAAGGTGCTCGACAGGGACGAGCGTTTGCTATGACCGTCGAAGAGGAGGAACCCACCGGAGATGTCATCGCAGGTTCTATTCTTCTTGATTCTATTCCAGCTTTAGCTTTGTTTGATAGTGGTGCTTCCCATAGTTTTGTATCTGTTTCTTTTGCTCTGAAGCATGGTTTGGTAGCTGAGTCTTTGCTTAGGACTTGCAAGATCATGACCGGGGGAGGCATTATCCTGGTTAATGATATTTGCAAGGATCGGAGAGTTACTCTGGGAGGCCGGGAGTTGAGTGCGTGTCTACTTGTAATGCCACTTCCGAGCTACGATATTGTACTTGAGATGGATTGGTTGAGTAGGCACCATGCTAGCATAGACTGTAGAGGAGGTAGAGTTTTGTTTGGTTCGCCAGGAGAGCCAGAGTTCGAGTTTGCTAGAGGAGCTGCGGAGCAGGGAAAAGGCATTATTTGTGGAGCTATGTTGGAAAACAAGGAGTTGCCGCATCCGTTGATAGCAGAATTCTTGGATATGTTTCCTGAGGAATTGCCAGGATTGCCACCAGATCGAAATGTTAAATTTTCTATAGACTTGGTGCCAGGTGCAGAACCAATTTTGCAGCATGTCTATAGAGTAAAAAACAGCGAGCTGGTCGAGTTGAAGAAGCAGGTGGACGAATTGCAGGATAAGGGGTTTATCAGATCGAGTTCTTCACCATGGGGAGCCCCGGTATTATTTGTACCAAAGAAAGATGGATCGGTGCGTATGTGCATTGATTACAGGGCTTTGAATAATCTCACTATCAAGAATAAGTATCCTTTGCTACGGATTGATGATCTGTTTGATCAGTTGAGTGGTGCGAAGGTATTTTCTAAGATAGATTTGAGATCAGGCTACCATCAGGTGAAGGTGAAGCCGGAGGACATACCGAAGACTGCTTTTAGAACTCGGTATGGTCAGTACGAGTTTATGGTGATGCCGTTTGGTTTGACTAATGCACCGGCGGTATTTATGAACTTGATGAACAAGGTGTTCCACCAGTACCTTGACAAGTTCGTGGTGGTGTTCATCGACGACATACTCATATACTCGAGGACACCGGAGGAGCATGAGGAGCATTTGAGGATTGTGTTAGATGTGCTGAGGAAGGAGAAGTTGTATGGGAAGTTGTCCAAATGTGAGTTTTTCTTGGACAAGGTAGAATTCTTGGGGCATATTGTGACTGGTGATGGTATTTTAGTGGATCCAAAGAAGATTTCAGCAGTGGAATCTTGGAAGACTCCGAGTTCGGTAGCAGAGATCAGGAGTTTCTTGGGATTGGCAGGCTACTACAGGAAGTTTGTGCAAGATTTTTCGAGGATTGCCGAGCCGATGACCAGACTCACAAGGAAGGATGTGGAGTTTGTTTGGACGGAAGATTGCCAGGTTGCTTTTGAAGAGTTGAAGAAGAGGTTGACATCTGCTCCTATTTTGACGTTGCCATCAGGGTCCGGAGGTTTTACTATTTATAGTGATGCATCGGGGAAGGGTTTAGGTTGTGTTCTTCAGTAGCATAGGAAAGTGATTGCCTATGTATCCAGGCAATTGCGTCCTCATGAAAAGAACTATCCTACCCATGATTTGGAGTTGGCAGCCGTCATCTTCGCTCTGAAGTTGTGGAAACATTATTTGTACGGAGAGCGTGTGGAGATCTTCACAGACCACAAAAGCTTGAAGTACGTTTTCACGCAGAAGGAGTTGAACATGAGGCAGCGTCGGTGGTTGGAACTGATGAAGGATTTTGATATCTCTTTGCAATATCATCCTGGAAAAGCCAATGTAGTTGCCGATACTTTGAGCAGGTATCCGGTAGCTATGTTCTTAACGCAGAATCGATATTTGTTGGAGGACTTGGAAAGCTTGGGCATTGAGGTGATTGTTCCTGGTGGTGCTATGCAGATGTGGGGATTGCAGATACACTCAGATTTGATGGACAGGATTAAGGCAGTACAGTATAATGATGTATCTTTGAGGAGTATCAGAGCTCAGGTGAGAGCAAGATTGGAGGATGATTTCACTATTGCAGAGGATGGATCTTTGAGGCATGGAGTTAGATTGTGTGTGCCTAGTGGGGAGTTGCATGAGGAGGTGTTGCAGGAAGCGCATCGCTCTCAATATTCCATACATCCAGGTGCTAACAAGATGTATCGGGATATACGAGAGAGTGTGTGGTGGTATGGCATGAAGAGGGAAGTGGCACAGTTTGTATCCAGATGCTTAGTGTGCCAGCAGGTGAAAGCCGAGAGGCAGAGGCCAGGAGGGTTACTTCAGCCATTACCCATTCCAGAGTGAAAGTGGGAACACATTACTATGGATTTTGTGTCCGGACTTCCACGATCTCCAGGAGGGAAAGACGCGATTTGGGTCATTGTTGATAGGTTGACCAAGTCGGCCCACTTTTTGCCTTTCAAGGTGGGTTTGTCTACGGAGAAGCTGGCAGAGATGTATGTGAGGCAGATCGTTAGGATACATAGAGTTTTCGTCAGCATAGTCTCAGATCGGGATAGTCGTTTCACTTCTCATTTCTGGAGGAGTTTGCAGGAGAGTTTGGGCACTCAGCTCAAGTTCAGTACTGCATATCATCCCCAGACAGATGGGCAGTCAGAGAGGACTATCCAGACTCTCGAGAATATGTTGCGCACTTGTGTACTAGATTTCGGGGGTTCTTGGGAGGACCATCTCCATTTGGTAGAGTTTGCTTACAACAACAGTTACCAGGCCAGTATAGAGATGTCACCTTTTGAAGCTCTATATGGTCGGAGGTGTCGTACTCCTTTGTCTTGGGACGATGTTGGAGAGAGAGTTTTGCTTGGGCCAGAGATGGTTGTGGATGCAGCGGAGAAGGTTCAGTTGATCAGAGACAGACTTCGAGTGGCGCAGGACAGACAACGGCATTGGGCCGATAGCCATCGGAGACCTTTGGAGTTTGAGGTATAGTTTAGATTTTGTTTGTGCTTGTTCTTGTTGTTATAGATTAAGTTCTTAAGATGGTATTTTGTTCTAGGTGGGTGGTTTGGTGTTTCTGAGGATTTTTTTGACACGAGGCACGATTCGCTTCGGTGGAGGCGAAAAGCTTAGTCCGCGATTCATCGGACCTTTCACTATTCTAGAGAGGGTCGGTGCAGTTGCTTATAGACTAGACTTGCCACCTGCATTGGAGGGAGTGCACAACATATTTTATGTGTCACAGTTGAGACGATACGTGGCAGATCCTAGTCATGTATTGGATCACTCAGAGATAGAGGTGGGCCCTACTCTTAGCTATCCAGAGCAGCCAGTTGAGATTTTGGATCGGAGAGAGAAGGTGCTGAGGAACCAGACTATTCCTTTGGTATGCGTCACATGGAGGCATCACTCTCCGGGGGAGTCTACCTGGGAGAGAGAGGATGACATGCGAGAGCGTTATCCATATTTGTTTGTACCTTGAGGTATGTTATTTTTTAGTTATGTTCTGTTCATTAGTTAATTGTGATTCTTTAGTTCTGTTCTGTGATTTTTCTGGGGGTAGTTTTCATCTTTAAATTTCGAGGACGAAATTATTTTAAGGAGGGTAGACTTGTCACTACCACATTTTAGGAAAAAGGGTATTTTGGTAATTTCCTATTTAAATAAATATTGTGCATGGTAAATAATTTTTGTTGTATTATTTAATTATTGTTGGATGTTATTTAATTATTTTGGACTTATTTTAGTGGACCCAACTAGTTTAGTTTGGACCCATGGACCAACATGAATTAAATAGTTAGACTTGGCCCATTTAGAAAGCCCATAGTTAAGGAGATAGATTAAATTAATTAAGTGATTAGACTAGAAGCTTCCTTCCTTAATTATTTCTTCATGAGAGGCCCCAAGGGGTATATTGGACATTTTACAATTGCTTGGGGAAGGGGGCATGGCCGGCCTATATTAGAGGGGGGGAAATTTCTCTCTCCTCTCATTCTCATTCCAAATCTAGATCTAGAATTTTCCACTTCCAAATTCCCTCCATTCCCATTCCAATTCCCCACCAAATTCATCCCAAATTCTTCCCAATTTCCTATTAGAAAGTTGAGAAGCAAGGATCTAGAAGGAGGAAGCAAGGATCTACAAAGAGGAGCAAGGATCTACAATTTGGAAGCAAGTTCATCTCAATTGGAGGTTTCATTGGGAATCCATCTCCCAATAGGTATAATTCAGTTTTTTCCATTAAAATAGCTTCTAAATCTGAGATTTAATCATGTAAAATCAACCTATATGTATGTACTACCCATAGGACTTTGTTTTATGTTCATAGGAGACCCATGGAGAAAGTTATGGTGCTTTTTGTGTCAATTTTGTTGGAATTTCGAATTTATATTTTGTTGTGTGTGTCAATTGATCCTATAGATCAATTGGGCATGTGCTTATGTGTTTGGGGCTTGTGTCGTATCTATATTTGGTACTTGTGGTTCGTATCCCAACTATTTGGTGATACGTGTCATTTTGGGGGTTTTCCCTCCGACACGGGGCTTTGTACATGTCGTATTTTGACACGGACACATAGATCTACTTTTGACACTTTGATTTATTCATAAATATTATTTGTGACATGTTTGTGTCCTTCGGGGTGCAATTGGTTGTGTGTTGGACTCGTGTCACATGCGTATCCTAGATCTAGTGGGATACGGTGTGATACTCTCCAATTTGGTGTGTTTATGTGTAGATCTAATTAATTATGCTTTAAATTCTTCATTTATAACTAGTAAATATATATAGATATTATATATTATTTTAGTGTATTTATTATGGTATTTATTGTAGTATAGATCTATAGATATTTCTATGTGTTCTAATGTGATGTATAAATATATGTATGTAGCTTTCTTGCATGCAATTATATATGTACTTATGTTAATAACATAATTTGTACATAAATATTTTATAAAATATATTTATGTGTTTAAATGTGTAATTATATTATTTATAATTATTATATATTTAATTGTTAATTTAATGAATGTATTTTTATGTGTGCTTCTAGCCATGTAAAATACGTACATTAATATGTGCATTGTGTTTTATAACTAATAGTTTTTAATTATATATATAAGTATATAGTTATTAATTGTTTTATATATATATATATATATATATATATATATATATATATATATATATATATATATATATATATATATATATATATATATATATATATAGTGATTTATATGTTTATATATGTATTATATATATATATATATATATATATATATATATTTATTTTTGGTGACAGTAGGTTTAATGACAGTTGAAAACTGTCATTATTTCGATCGGTTACAGCAGCCGCTGTAACAGTGGTTCGGCATTAATGACAGATCTGTCATTAATGTTGCGGACAGTTTTGAGCGGCAAATCCTTCAGCGACGGTTTTCTGTGACAGTTTGAAACTGTCATCAAACTGTGACAGCGTGGTTTATATATAGAATTTCTGCGACAGATTTTCTGTGACAGTTGAGACTGTCACTATAAGCTGTTTTATTTAAATTGTATTTTCAGCTCACTGTTTTCAGTGACGATTTGGCAGATTTAATTTATATATTATATATTATATTTGTATATATATATATGTATATATGTAGGTGTTTTTGTGAGGTATAATACTAGTAATAATATATTATTTTATTTGTATAAATATTGGTTTATATATACATTATTTAGAGTGTGCATTAATTGTATTATTAGTATACTTTGTGTGGGTATCTATTGGGATCTAAATTTGATTCCTAAATTGTTGTATTTTATTTCTATATTATTTCTATAGATTTCTTGTGAGGTTGACCTTGGTTTGACCATGTTTGACCATGTTTGACTTTAGAGTTGACCATAGTTGACTTTTGACTTAGGATTTATTTATTGACCTAGAAGTTGACTAGTTTGACTTGTTCTCTTTCCGGGACCTTGTATTAATGTGGTATTCTATATCTAGGTCTTCGAGGTACCGAGTCAGACATCTGTGAGACTATTCTTTGGACTTCAGGCGAGTACATTCTCTGATAGTTTCTCATTTATGATATCCTCTATGTTCGTTGTATCTAGTATAGATATACATGTTTCTCTTGACACTATGGTTACACGGATTGGTATATCCGGATCTCGTCATGAGATGTTATTCCTTGGTATATGGTGTATATGGTGCAAGTATTGTTTCATTGGTTATCTTGTACATGTACAGACACCAATTTTCGGGAGGAGTCGCTCTCTTCTTGGGGAATCTAGTGCCATAGCATACCGTGGTTAGATCTATTATACCAGTCGGGGGTGGGGAGTATTAGTATAGATATGTGATCAAATCCCTATTGAATAAAGTATTGGTAAACGAATAGTGTTGATCATGCACCGCACGTATGATTAGCCAGGCCGCATTGTATCTTGCCCAAGCCGATCACATGTTAAGCTAGTACTCACACACTTAGTCATTAGTATTATTATTTCATTGGCATATTGTTCATTATTGTATTTCTTTCCAGTATTTCCTTATTGTCTATATATCTCTTGTATCTATTGTGCATCTTGTTTATCCACAGCTATTTACTGTTACATAGTTTTTATCATGGATTAGAACTGCTGTTAGAGATGTACTCTGCTCCTTTCCTGACTGGATATATTTTTCCAGATGACACTGAGGAGTACCCTACCTATTATGGACCCCAGGATGTTGTGGGTTTAGATTCGGAGACCCTGGCTCAAGAGGGACTTATCCCAATTGAGACAGTTGACCCTGGAGTGTAGCTTTGTAGTATGATAGTATTCTTTTGTACTGGATTTGTCTCCAGCTTATTTGTTACTCTTCAGACTCATTGATGTATTATTTTAAACTCATGAGTTGTATGATGACTATTCTATTCTTATCTGATTCGTGCTCATTCTATCTTAGTTCTGTGATTGAGTATTTTATCATTATTAGTGGTTTATTACTTTAGATAGACTATCTAGACAGCGTTCTACCGCCGATTCTGCGGCGTAGGCTGGGCGTTGTTTCCGACTAGTACCCTTACACCGGGTGCGGGTCGTGACATCGGGGCCTAATTTTTTTACTTTAATAAAAAATAATATATTTCTTAATAGGTCAAGAGGGGTGAGGGTGCGAACATGGTGACAGTGTTCCTCACCACTCATAGAAAGGGGAGACAACTTATCGATGATAGGGCGACGCAGAGCTACGTAAGTATTACTCTTATGTTATGTTAATTTTGATATAACTTAGAAAAAAATACATGTAATTAGTAATAAGTACCTAAGATATAGAGTAAGCAGTACGCTTATCGATAGATACATATTTTTCTAGGATGAGTATAGGATGCTCCGCTAAGAGTCGACCCAGCCCACACCTGGAGAGAGGGGGTAGTTCCTCGGAACCCCCTGCCCACCTAGCTCCGTCGGATGACGAGCTATGGATGAGAGCCATTGGTGGTATACATAGGCATTGGTGGTATACATAGGGGTACGTACTATAGTACGAGATCCTACGATGCCTATGTTGCATCACAGTCCTCTAGGATACCTTATGCCGATGTGCATATCCCACAGTCCTCCCAGGAGTCGCAGCGAGCATATGGGAGAGTTGACCTTCAGATCGCATCTCTACGTGACGAGTTGATGCAGAGGATTATGGTGCAGTCACAGCCATAAACGGACGATGCGACACTCATAGCACGTTTCGAATCGTTGGAGCATAACATCATGGAGCTGAGGGATCTGACCATGTCGACAGAGCACAACGTGATATTGCTGCAGGAGTCACATTTGACCATGGGTGCCACACTATCGAGGATGCAAGCATCACATATTGAGATAAGCGAGCGAGTGGAGACTGTGGGCGCTTCACTATCGAGGATGCAGACATCACATCTTCAGATGGGCGAGCGAGTAAAGCAAAGTACTTGGAGACTATTATTTGTCATATAGATTTCTCTTTAAACTACAAAGAGGCCTCATGTTACAGTGGTGTCATGTAGACATCTTTTACCTCATGTTACATGTTACATGGCCCAGTCCTCATATTAAATGGCTCATGTTAAATGGCTACCCGAGCCATGTAACATGTATAATGAGGCTTGGACATCTTTTACCTCTTGTTATATGGAGGAGAAGTGCACGCATTGTATGGCGGAAAAGCAAAATAGGGTATCTTTTCCCTGATTTTTTCTCTGCCATCGCCTGGACCCCTACTTTTAACCTTTTTGTGGCTCTCTGAAACAAGCACCTCTGAGTAGGATGTGGATAAAGTGCCCTGAGAACGTCTTTGCATCTCTTTATTCAGTATCCCGCTATTGGAAAACTCCAGACTGACCACACCTTCCAGAACAGAAGCGATCATAGTCACTCGTACGGTCTTCCACGAGTCTGACAATATACACAACAACCATAGTTCCTGAACCTCGTCGTGGAACTTGACTCCCATCGAGGATAGTTGGTCAACCACATCCTGAAACTCACTCAAGTGATCCGTAATAGATGCCCCATCTTTGTACCACAGACCCATCACCATTCGGATCAGGAATAATTTATTTACCCCGATCTTCTTCGCATACAAAAATACCAGCTTATCCCATAGTGTTCTCGCGTATTCAATACTGGCAACATGGTTGTATACATTATCATCAATGAACTTCCTGATGTACCCATACACCTGTATATGCTCAAAATTCCAGCCTTCTTCGAATTTGTCATTGGGCCTCTAAGAAGCAAATACTGGCAGATACAGCTTCTTAACAAATAACAGATCCTTCATCTTGCACCTCCAGTAATGATAGTTGGTATCGTTCAGGTTTACCATGCGCACGGACTTCACGTTCATCTCTCCTCCCTGGTTTTTTTGTCAACTCCTGACACCCTTCTAAAATTCTAGAACCTGGCTCTGATACCATGCTAGTGGAAATAAAGTGCAAAATTTTTCTCCCAAACCAGAGAGTACCTACGAGAGAACCGAGCAATACAACGCATAAACCAAATACCAAACCACAAAAAAAATAATCCAGCAGACACAGAGAATTTTGACGTAGAAAACCCTTGCAGGAAAAACCACGGGAGAATCAGAGTCCAACCCTGAAGAACCTCCACTAATGGAATAAAGAGAATACACCCTCTACAAGCTCCTCCTGATCTAACATAGATCACCACAACACTTAGAAATAGAAAATAGATCATACCACGAAGATAGAAGACAATAAAAAATTACCTAAAATTGATCTCCTCTTCGAAAACGGCTTCCAATCCTTCTTTCTCCTTCCCAAAATTGTAATGGCACTCTTGTCTCTATTTCTCATCTTTCTTGAGATGATATGTTATGGTATGTTTCTTTAGTCTCTTCAGGAACAGTCAGTGGAAGCTTTTCAGAGGTTCAATGGTGATTGCCAGAGGAAGCAAGAGGTCTGAACTTTACTATATGGAAGGGAGTGCACAGGGGGCACAAAAGATTAACGCAGCTACTGATTTGTCTACTGAATTATGGCACATGCGGCTCAACTATATCAGCAAAAAGGGGATGAGCTACTTGGTGTACAAGAAGGTGATTCTAGGGCTAAAGTCTATAAAGTTGGAGAAGTGCACACACTATCTAGTGGAAAAGCAAAATATGGTATCTTTCCAAAGTTATCCAAGTTCAAGGAAGCCGGAGTTACTCGAGTTGATTCACTCGGATGTCTGCGTTCCTATGAAGGTAAAATCCATTGGTGGTGCTTCTTATTTTGAAACATTTATTGATGACTTTTCAAGGAAGGTTTGGGTCTATACCATAAAGGCTAAGGATCAGGTGCTGCCCACTTTCAAGGAGTTTCAGACCTCTGTTGAAATGGATACGGGCAAGAAGCTGCCTTGTGTTCGGTCGAACAATAGCAGTGAGTATATCGGTCCTTTTAATGCTTATTGCAGAGAGCAAGGGATACGACACCAGAAGACTCCACCAAAGATACCGTAGCTCAATGGTGTAGCAGAGCGGATGAACAGGACGCTGATGGAGAATGTGCGATATTTGTTGTCAGAAGCAAACTTGCCAGGAAGCTATTGGGGTGACATACTTTACACAGTTGCTTATGTTATTAATTTATCTCCTAGTGCTCCTTTGCAGGGTGATATGCCTGACAAAGTATAGTACAGTAAAGAGACATCATACAATCACCTGCGCATGTTTGGTTATAAGGCCTTCATCCATGTACCGAAGGACGAGAGATCCAAACTTGAGCCAAAGACGAGGTGGTGCATATTTGTCGGCTACGGTCGGGATGAGTTTGGCTATAGACTCTAAGATCCACTAGAAGAAAATATCTACAGAAGCAGGGACGTAGTATTCGTCGATGATCAGACCATGACCAACACTTTAATTCCGAGATGCCTTCTGAGGCTGAGGAATTGCCTGAGTTAGAGTCATTTTTCTTGGAGCAGTTTCCAGAGGACATCATAGAGAATCCAGTTATGGGGGAGCCAGTACATAGAGTTTCTTCCAACCTTGATCATCAGCCTGCTTATGGTGGTCAGGGTGACCCTCAGGAGGATAAGCATGCCGAGGAGGCAGTTCCTAGAGGGGAGGAAGCTGTAGATATACAGCCAGCACCAGTGGTTCCATTAAGAAAGAGCGATAAAGAGTGTCGACCATCTACGAGATACTAACTGGGTGAGTATGTGCTACTGACTGATGAGGAGAACCCAAAAGTTTTGCAGAGGCTACGGAAGATGAACACAGGCAGGAGTGGATGAAGGCCATATAGGAGGTAATGAGTTCCTTAGAGGCCAACTCAACTTATGATCTTGTACATTTGCCAAAGCGCAAGAAGGCTTTGAAGAATCGATGGGTGCTCAGAGTAAAGCAGACAGATGATGCTACTCACCCTCGATACAAAGTGAAGCTAGTATTTAAATGCTACGGTCAGCAGAAAGGCATAGATTATGATAAGATCTTTTTGCCAGTCGTCAAGTAGTCGTCTATTCGGGTAGTGCTAGCTCTTACAGCCAGTTTTGACTTGGAGGTCGAGCAAATGGACGTAAAGACATGATTTCTCTATGGTGATCTTGAGGAGTTGTTCATGGAGCAGCCAGAGGGATTCTATGGGAAGGCCAAGTCATATTTGGTCTGTCGATTGAGGAAGAGCTTGTATGGTCTGAAACAGGCTCCGAGGTAGTGGTACAAAAAGTTTAAGTCATTTATGGGGGAGCATGGCTATGCACGGACAACATCAGATCATTATGTTTTTGTGAGGCACTTCACCGAGGATGATTTTACCATTTTGTTGCTTTATCTGGATGACATATTGTTGGTGGGTCAGAATGCCATCAGGATAGCAGAGTTGAAGGGCCAACTGGGTGCAGCCTTCTCTATGATGTATTTTGGAGCAGTGAAGACTATTCTTGGGATGAAGACCAGCCGAGGGAGAGAGACCAAGATGCTACACTTGTCCCAAAAGAAGTACATTTATCAGGTACTTCAGCGTTTCGGGATGGACAGGTCGAAGAAATTGAGTAACCCTCTTGTCGCTCAATTTAAGTTCACTGAGAAACAATATCCATCTACCGAGGATGAGAAGAAAGATATGGAGCGGGTTCCATATGCCTTAGCTGTGGAAAGTTTTATGTATACTATGGTATGTACGAGGCCAGACATTACTCACGCAGTCGGCACAGTTAGCAGGTACACTTCCAATCCTGGAAGGGTACATTGGAGTGGGGTCAAGTAAATTCTATGATATCTTCAGGACACTGTCGATTGGAGATTTTTATTTGGTGGTGACAAGCCAAAGCTGGTTGGGTATACCGACGCTGATATGGCTGAAGATGTAGACACGAGGGAATCGACTTCGGACTATGTGATAATGTTTGCTGGTGGAGCAGTATCATAGTAGTAACATTTGCAGAAGTGTGTTGTCTTGTCGGCGACAGAGGCAGAGTACATTATGGCGACGGAGGCTTGCAAGGAGTTATTGTGGATGAAGAAGCTATTGCAGGAAATTGGGCTAAAGCAGGAGCAGTATTCTTTATTTTATGATAGTCAGAGTATTATTCACCTTGTTAAGAACCAGATATTTCATTGCCGGTCCATGCACATTGAGACCCGATATCATTAGGTACTGGATGCTGTTAAAAAGAAGGAAGTAACGCTTGAGAAGGTTCATACAGACGACAACGAAGCAAATATATTCACAAAGATTCTTCCAAGGTAAAAGTTTGAGTACTGCAGGAAGATCGTCGGGATAATTATCCCCTCCACATAGTTATGAAGGGAAATATTTGTTGGAGTGGGTGGGGTTCCCAACCTATGTGGAGAACACCACAAAGTGCGACGAGCACCGTCTGTGGTCAGAGAAGCTCGGGGAGGCAACGAGAGCTATTCTAGAGGTCAAAGAAACTCGGAAGGAAGGAGGAGTAGCTACTGTACAGGGGAAGAAAGAGTTTGGGCCAAACTCAGTCCGAACTCAGTCCGAGTTCGGTCAGGGTACTCCAGATGCTCCAGAAAGATGCTGTCATGCAATTTCTAAGTTTGGAACGTGGCCTAGCTCCAGAAACTTTCTTCATCAAGGAGAAGATGGACTGTGGAGTACTGGAGCAAGCTCATATTACAATCAAGGACCATGTAGCAGACAGTCTGACCAAGAGACTTAGCTCTATAGATATGATTAGAGGATGTGACAAGATGGGCTTAGTGAATATCTTTTGCCCATCTTGAGGAGGAGTGTTGGTATATTAGAATATATTATGGGATTTTATGTATGATAGAGAGTTATAAGGCTATATATATATATATATATATATATATATATATATATATATATATATATAGCTAAGAGATTATAAATAAAGAAAGAAAAAGAGAAATCCAAAATATTCTACAGTAATCCTTAGATCAAAGTCATCGCAGCGATGATTTATTATAAGAGTTTGTCATCATTATACCAAGAGTCACAAAAGAGGGCAGCTGATGCTGTAGCAATCCCCCTGGTTGTCCATTTGTTGGCATCCGAAAATTTGATGTTGGTACACCTTATTCATTTGATACAACGTATCAATGATAAGAAGCTCACCTTTCTTTTCTTTTTTGCTTTAAACTTATCTATTCATTTGGCAAAATATTATCTTTTTTTGGGTCTTTTTCAATCATGCAATTTCTAATGGATTTCATGTATCATGTATTTCCATTGGTGTCATAGATACAAGAAGCTCCTATGCACATTGGATCTTACAGAGGACTTCTTTTTCAACTACTCGTACATGTTATGTATAGTCTGCAAAGGAACGCTTGTGGCAAGAGAAGACAAGTTCTGTTTGGAACAATGAGTCTGGAATGAGTATTTGATATGCGAGATACGAAGTCAATATTAAAATTACTATGTGGACAGTTGCATTATTCTATGGATCCTTTAAACAAGTAAATTTTAGGCTCTTTACATCAATAATAACCTGAAGTTCTATCAGCAATTGAGCATGATACCCCTATATCATATTTACTTGTTTTATTTATCCGATAATAGAAATTAATATTGTTGATACTTTCTAGGTGAACCTTTATGAGATTATATTTTCTTCTTAATAAGTATTGTATGAAGCATGCTTCGGTCAACCATCTCAGTTGTAGCAAAATTACAACATTCTATTTTTAGATTTTTGTCTTTGCCTTTCTGAAGTTAAACGGTTGAGAATGATTAGTTTGAAGGAGCTGGGACCAATTTAAAACTGTGAGGTATAGTGGGCACATCTTCTTGACATCCGAATAATTCAAAACTCAGATGTTGCAGTTTGTATCAGATAGTACACCACAATTATTAGATACAGCCTGTGCACTCCAACTAGGATAGTAAAAATGTTATGTTGTATCCGTGTCTCCTGTCACCATGTCAATACGGTTTAGCTAATCAGCTTTGCTAACAGCTTAAAAAAAGTTGTTCCAAAACTTAAATGTATTCTACAACTCCTGCAATAGAATTTTAAAGCAATTTCTTCATTTTGATTTTAGGATCAGCAAGTGAGTTAAGAGTTCTAGATAAATCTTGTTGTTCAAGTTATCAGTACAATTATTTTAGCTAGGTTGTGAGAAACTAAATGTTTTTGTTACTCGATTTCTTTTGTAGTTATTGTTCCAATTCTTCTCATATTAAACATCTCGTGCACTAAAAGAATAGTCACCTTGTTTATTCATATTACTTGATTCTAGGACCAACAAGTATTGGCCAACTCGAACAATATCATACAAAGCTTGATGTATTAGAACGATAGGGGCCACTAATGGATGGAGTCATGAATGTGTAAGTTCTATACCATTCTTAATTATTGATATTCAAGTTTTCGATGTTGTAATATGATAACTATGCATACATGAACTAGTTTTCAAAATGTGCTTCTCTCTAATGATGCACACTAGACAAGCATAGCATATATGGTTCAAATCATATTTAGCACATTTTTCTTGTATGCGGAGAAGGAATTATGATTTCTCTTTGAATACACTTTTCTTTTTGTCCGATTAAAAATGTTGGGTTATATAGGATGTTTTCCCAATTTCAGATATGGCATGTTCCCCGCCTGATTCCCATATTTAGTCCCCCGTCTGCTGCCCAAATTTTCTATTATGGTTTGAATCGGCTGATGTCATTGGTAGTCTGGTAGCAATTGTAGTATAAGGATTTTTTGCTAAGCAAAAATAATAAATCTAGATATATTAATCTTGTGTAGTGTCAGACATTAATATGTATAATTATCCGTTCACATTTCATTCTCTATATAATAGCCCAATGAAGTTTTTTTCCCATGTTTAAAATAAAGTTATTATTTACTCTCTATCTTAAACCCATAGTTGAAGGAGATTCTTTTTCAAGAGTCATAATATAACCTTGGTATTGTCCTAGTGGCTCTAAGCAAATAGTATGGAGAAAGTGAGCAAACATTGCTTGAAGTTTTTGAGTCAGCAAAGTGAGTGCTCCTACTGTGGTTAGAATCTTCTCTCTCCATTCAACAATACTTTGTTTAAGTTCTCTTATATTTCCCTTGCATTTGTAGTTTGCGGATTCTAATGTTTCCTTCAGTTCATAGTAAATCCTATATATTTGTGGGTTGCAATTACACACTGTTGCATAGATAGTTTATAAAGAAAAATTGGACCTAAAAGGAGTGGATAACTCAAAATATTAGTTTTTTCCCTCAATATTATATTCTATATGCAGCTTCAAATTTTTTTTTATGCGACAGTTATTTTGAAAGTATTCTGAATCCTAACAAAGTTAATATTTTCTTTACAATATGTTTACTTATGTGACTAGTCTTTTCAAATCTTGTTTGAAAGAATTTCTTAGCTAGAGTCTGTGTTTTCTTTGAATCCTTCTGAGTCATGCTTAGGCCAAATTCTTTTATTGGTCAACTATTAAGAAAAGAATTGTTACGACACGCACCCAAAATTTGGGCATGAGTCGTGGGTACGTCCAGCCTACGCCGCAGCATCGGCGGTAGAACGCTGTCTAGGTCTCAATAATACTAAACATAACTCACAACGTGTAAATGATATCAGCTCCATAAGGAGGACAATGAATAAACATCTCTCAATAGCTCATAATGTATACTCAATCACAATAACTATAAGAAATAAATGGCACGATAAAAGATAAGAAGTAATGACATAAGTCAAACACAACGTCTCTAATAGAGATAAATTATAGTCTAGCTGTCCAACATAAATAGTCTCCATAAGTCTCAAATAAACTCAACATAAACTCAACATAAGTCTCAACATAAGCTCAAAAGCATAAAATAATAACTGTCTAAATAGCTGCAGGTAGTGTCTCCTCAAAGGGAAGGGACTCTTCTAAGCTCTTTGGTATGTAGTCTGCATCTATACATGGTCCATAGTGTGTAGGACAGAAATCCTCATGATTCTTTGAAAAAATATCCAGTCAGGATTGGAGCAAAGTACAAGCAATAACAGTAGTTCCATGTATATTGACAAAAACTATAATGCAGTGTAAAAAAATACAAGATGGATATAAATACTGGCAATAAGAAATACTGGAGATAATAAAATACTAGAATAAGGAAATGCTGGAGAACACATCATCATCAATGGTATAACTAGCATTGAACAGAAATATAAGTGCTTGCTAGAATAATGAACTGGAATATAAGTGAATGCTAGAACTATAAACTGGAAATACATGAATAGAATATCTAGCTAAGTGTGTGAAACATCAGTCTATCATGTGATCGGCTTGGGACTGATCAGGCTTATTATATATGATTAGCTATGATTAATGTAAGGTCAGTCTAACCATCCAATTAGCTATGATGCGAGCAATAGTCAGGCTAATCATACATAACAGGCTATGAGGCATGTAATGGTCAGGCTGCACCCGACGTAAGGTGTTGGGTGAGCTATGATGCATGTAGAGGAGTGGGGTATGATCACATAATCTACTAATATCTCCCCGTTTCCAGCTAGCACAATGGATTCCAATCATGACTCCTCGTGACAGGTCTAGATAATGCTAACTCGTGTATCCATAGTGTCAGAATCAAGTATGATATACAACTAGAATCATAGAGATGATCAACATAATGAAAACTGTCAAAGAATGTATTCGCCTGTGGTCCTCTGCTGGCAATACCAATGTCCTATTTCTGAAGTCTTGTCTCAATAATCTCACAGTCCTATAGACATAATATAATAATGATGTAGTATCAGTCGTTGCACTAGCACATACACAAACACAATTATACTGAACTTAGAGCCTACGCTAGGGGTGATACTGGTCAACTAACAGGGTCAAGTGTGTGTCTAACTGCACGGGTTTTATGTCCTCAAATGTTGTGCAAAATCAGACAGTCAATCACTAACACATGTCTAGCCAGTACGTCGGTGTACACAAGGCAGTCGATTCACTAATATTCAAGGTCACATGGTTATATGTAAAAATAGGGTACCCATAATTAACACTTATGGTCATATGCAATTATACGAAAAATCTGCAGTTAATACCTAGGGTCATACAGCATATATATATTACAGTCATACCTACTTACTAGTAATCAATTTCCACACAATAAATATATAAATATATATATATATATATATATATATATATATATATATATATATTAATTAGTTATTATACACACACTTACACGCAACTAGTTTCTAGGTTTACTTGCATAGTGCCTAGCAACCATGTCTAACAGAACTTATCATGAGCAATACGCTAATCCTTAATACTATTCACACATGCACATAAAATTCACAAGAGAAGGCACTCCGAACCTTTGCCTCAGCATGCACGTGCACGAGGTTGAGGGTGTCGACGGGTGATAGTGTTGTCACGGCGGAGGGCTCGGCTCCGGCTGCGTATACTGCTCTAGTGATGGCTTGGCTACTGCTCAGGCGAGGGCTCGGCTGCTGGTGGAGGTGTTAATGGTGATGATGATGACGAAGGGAGGCGGTTGTTCAGCGATTGACGGAGTCGTTGACGACGGGGATGTTGAGGGAAAGTCAGGATCGGGTTCAGGCAAGGTCGGGTGGAGGAGATCGGGGTAAACGGGGAAGGAGGCAGGGTCTCTGTCGCTCAGGCGATCGGAGGTCTGGGCTCCGGCGAGTTGGAGGTGGATATGATGGACGTCCGGCGGGGGTATGAGTTTTGTGGGGAAGAGATGTATTCAGCTATGGTTGTATTGGTGATGGTGGTGATAAAAATATAAGAAAAGTTGTATATATATGTATGGGAAATAGGGTTTGATGTTGACCTAGGAAGTTGGACCGGTTTGGCACTCATTAGGATGGGTTTTCTTCTACATGTAGAAATTTTAAAGGCTAGGATTTAGTTGTTTTAAAAATAGATGGCTAAGATTGGTGAGGGGGAATGTTGAGTGGTGCACACTCCAAAATTATGAAGAATTCACAAGACCGATCAATGAAAAAAAGTATTTCTTTATGTGTTGTATCCAATGGGGGTATGGATACCTCAAATGGATTTTTGCATAAAGTCCCTAACAATTGGATAATTGTACAAAGTGGCATTTTTGGATTAAATGAGGGAAAATACCATATTTGGTGTGATGTAGTAGTTAAAAAGGGTGTGTAGTATTTAGTATAAGTCTTGAGGGTGTAAATGGGGGTTTAGTTTGGTATTGGATCTAGTTTTGGGTCAAGTTTGGTCCTTACACCAATTTAATTAAAATTGATGTAAATGGTGTTCTAAAATTAATTGGAAGTGCATAGGGTTAAAATTAGATGGAACACAAATATCATGGACGTAGAAGACTCATAATAGAATATTGTCATAATTTGGATTGTACAAAATGGGTCGAGATTGTGTCTCAGATTTCGGTTGGAACGCACAAGGATGTAGAGTCAGATTTATTTAGAATTAAATATAAATGTCTGCGATAAATATTGTGCGACTAAAATAAAGCACAAGAGGGCATATTCATGAGTTACACAAAGATCAAAATAGAAGACTGGCACATCTAGGACAATGGTATAAAATTTGTTGGAAGACAAAAGCTAGTGTAGCGCTCCCAATAACGAAACAACGGTAAGGTATAACAATCAAATAAAATGATAGCAATTAAATATAATCCCTAATACTAAATCCCAAAAATGCTAATTAATGTCCATAGTCCTATAATTTGGTCAGGGGCTCATCTAGTGGGTTTCTAGTTCTAGTTCACTAACTCATGCATTTAAGGAACACTATATATAATGTATAAATATCATGCAATATATTAACACATTAAATAAATGAAAAGAAAAGACGAAAATAACCCTATTCTGGAATGTGGTAGTGACAAGTCTACCCTCCTTAAAAAATTTTTGTCATCGAAATTAAAATAAACTAGCACAAGAACAAATAATCAAACAAGGAATTATACCTCAAGTATCGAAGAGATACGGATACTGCTCGCGTATTTTGTCCTCTCTTTCCCAGGTTGACTCGCCTGGAGAGTAATGTCTCCATGCAACACGAACCAAAAGAATAGTTTGGTTCCGCAATACCTTCTCTCTACGATCCAAGATCTCTACGGGCTGTTCAGGATAGTTGAGAGTCGGTCCAACCTCGATCTCCAAGTGATCTAGTACGTGACTAGGATCTGCCATATACCATTTCAGCTGCGACACATGGAACATATCATGCACTCCATCTAGTACAGGCGGCAAGTCCAGTCTATAGGCCACTGCACCGACCCTTGCAAGAATACCGAAGGGTCTGATGTATCGTGGACTAAGCTTTCTGCCTCTACCAAAATGAATCGTACCCCGTGTCAGAGAAATCCGTAGGAATACCAAATTGCCAACTTAGAACAAATAGTCTTAACACGCAATATAAAATAAAATAATCACAAACAAAAATAACAAAACCTATACCTAAAACTCTAGGGGTCTACGGTGGCTATCGGCCCAATGCCGTCTGTCCTGCGCCACTCGCAGTCTGTCTCTGATGAGTTTCACCTTTTCTGTTGCATCCATGACCATTTCTGGTCCTAACAAAGCTCTCTTTCCGACATCATCCCAAGATAATGGTGTACGATACCTTCGTCCATATAAAGCCTCGAATGGTGACATCTCAATGCTGGCTTGGTAGCTGTTGTTGTAAGCAAACTCTACTAGGTGTAGATGATCCTCCCAAGAACCTCTGAGATCCAAAATATAAGTGCGTAGCATATCTTCAAGAGTCTGAATAGCCCTTTTAGACTACCCGTCTGTCTGGGGTGATATGCGGTACTGAATTTGAGTTGAGTGCCCAAGCTAGCCTACAGACTCCTCCAGAAATGGGAAGTGAAACGACTATCCGATCTAAGATAATACTCACAGGAACCCCATGTAATATGATAATCTGTCGTACGTACATCTCTGCTAGCCTCTCAGTCGATGTTCCCACTTTCAATGGTAAGAAGTAGGCTGATTTGGTCAACCTATCTATGATGACCCAAATCGCATCATTTCCTCCTAGAGAACATGGAAGCCCTGAAACGAAGTCCATAGTCACGTGCTCCCACTTCTATTCTGAAATGGGTAAAGGTTATCCTCCTGGCCTCTGTCGATCTGCCTTTACCTGCTAGCACACTAAATATCTGGATACAAAGCATGCTACCTTGTGCTTTATACCATACCACAATATGTGCTCCCTCAGATCTCGATACATCTTGTTGGCACCAGGATACATCAAGTACTGAGAGCGATGTGCCTCCTACAAAACCTCTTTGCGTAGCTCTCCACTTGGTACACACATCCTTGTGCCGTGTTGTAAGGATACATCATCCTCAATAGTAAAGTCATCTGTCAATCCTGTCTGAACCTGTGCCCTTATACTCCTTAGAGTCTCATCACCATACTATGCAGTTCTAATTCTGTCCATCAGCTCTGACTGTATTTGCAATCCCCATATCTGAGTCTCAAAACCTGGAACTAGCACTTTAATTCCCAATCTCTCAAGATCGACTAATAAATGTCTATCTGTAGTCAAGTACATAGCCATCAGATACCTGTTCAAGGAATCGACGACTACGTTGGCCTTTCCTGGGTGGTACTATAATGAGATATCAAAGTCTTTCATTAACTCCAACCACCTTCTCTGCCTCATGTTTAACTCCTTTTGTGTAAACACGTACTTCCAGCTCTCGTGGTCCATGAAGATCTTCTCACACTCTCCGTACATATAGTGTTTCTATAGCTTTAGGGCGAAGATAACTGCTGCCAACTCCAAATCATGGGTTGGGTAGTTCTTTTCATATGAGTGTAATTGTCTTGAAGCATAGGCAATTACTTTCCCGTGCTGCTGATGAATGCAACCCAAACCCTTTCCTGAAGCATCACTGTAGATAGTAAAACCACCTATCCCTGATGACAACGTCAAAAAATTGGAGCTGTCGTCAATCTCTTCTTCAGCTCATCAAACGCGGCCTGACATTTCTCTGTCCAGACAAAATCCACATCTTTCTTGGTCAACCTAGTCATTGGTTCTGCGATATTGGAGAAGTCTTGTACAAACCTCCTGTAGTATCCTGCTAGTCCAAGAAAGCTCCTGATCTCAGCTACCGAACTGGCGGTAGCCTACAATTCCACTGTGTAAACCCCCTCACCAAAAATAGATATTTTTTGTGTATTTTATATTATTATATTTATTATAGATGTTAAAATTTTCTTTGAGTATTCTCTTAGTTAATTAGAAAATAAATTTCTTGATATACTTACTTATATAAATATTTATTTAGAATCATTTTTAGGCTATTTTAGATTTTTGGAGATTTTTCTAGAATTTTTGGTAAATAAAACCTAGGAAGATTAAATTTCTAGGACTTCCATGATTTACTTTGAGACCATATTTGAATGTTGTTACTACCAAACATTTACTTTAGAGTTAAAATATTTAAATATATTTTTTTGTAATTTATTTAGAATTTTAAAGAATTATTGGATTTTTGGGAATTATTGAAGATTTATTTGGATATATAAAGTCTTAATATCATATAGATGCTAATTTAGTGTTAATAGATATTAATAAGATTATATATAATTTATTTGTATTATATTTAATTCTATTTAATATTGTAAATTATTGAGATAAATTTAAACTATATTTTAAATTAATTTAAATCCTGAGCCTACTAGGAAAACAACTTCATGCATATCCTATCCTTATTTAAACTGATCCTAATCATATCCAAATTAGCCAATCCTAGTCGTATTTAATTATAGTCTCTACCATTATAAATACCTATTAGACTTATGGAATAAACTCATCTTTCATATTTTTCTTTCCCAAACTCCTCCCTTTTTCGTCCAAAAATAGTCAAAATTTGTCATAATTTTAGCCTCATTTTCTAGTAGTTATGACGACTTAAAAAGACGATATCTCCTAGCTCCGGACTCCAAATGCGCTCCAGTTTTTTTTTTAGAACCATATCAAGGTTAGTTTTCTAAGTATATAAATTATTTTAATAATTTCAGAACCTATTTATCCAAAATATTCCGAAAGTGCCAGCTGTCCAAAATCAGACACGTTTTTATATTTTCAAGATTTCGGGAGTTCCCGGACTCAAAATTATGAGCCGTTTGAAGTTTCGAAAATCTGACATGATGAACTTATATAAAAGTATTTTTCCAGAATTTAATATATATGTTTAATCGACTATAAAATTTGTGCAACGTAGACGTAAATAGGAAACCACCGAAAATTATCATCTATGCGCCCTTGTGGACATAACTCTTTACCGACTTGTGATTTTATAAAACTGTCGATTCTAATATTTATATAGCATTGAAATCTATAGGATTCCACACACGAATCCAGGATTTTAGTTGGTTGACTTTTGGTCAACGTATTGCCTCGATTTGCGTGCCAAGGATCATAAATCTATAAAGTTGACTTTTTTTGGACCAAAATTAGAGTTTAACAATAAAATAAGATTATAATAAGATTAAAATACTATTTTAGGTTATTTTATTTAGAATTAAAATAGATTAAAATGGAGGAACCTATTCATCCACTTTTGTAACCTAACTTGTTTAATTTATGTGACGGGTAGATCGGACGACGTCTTGAGTTGTGGCTTCATCCTTTTTTCAGAGCAGGCAAGTATACCTTGCCTTGTTGTACTGTTTAAATTCTGTATTATTAGTTGCACATTTATTTATTTAATTGTGTGCGTCCGAGAGAGACTCAGGTGCAGTCAACGGAGGCTTTGACGTTAGGACTTGTGTCTGACCTAGTGTCCAGTAGACCCACCTAAAGTCGTGGAGTTATTGGTATGACTCCTCAGTCCTTGACACATTTCTTACAAGTGTTGTGAGTCTTATGTAGGGCACAGACTTGCATATACGGTTGACCACCTATACGTGTAGGTCGTGCAACGGTTAGGGTATAACTGCTAATAGTGTTGCATGTTAGAGACTTAGCAGTTATTAGTAGTCGGAGCATAGACTATTGTAGTATGAAGGTCCAATCCTTGTCCTTGTTTGGTTGTGAGGTTGGACTATCGTTCTAACGATAGACTATGAGCCAGAGTTACGACACCGATACTTGCACTTTATCTCGGTGTAGTAGCTACTGCGTATTGTGGATACAACAAGCATAGATCATTGGGCGGGGAAGACAATTAGTAGGCATATGGACAGACATTTGGTTGCCGTAGTTTCAGAGTAAACTGTGGGGCTGTGAGCCTCAATGTTACCCGGTTATGGGCCAGTGTTACCCGATTATGGGATCAGTGTTACCCGATTATTAGATCTGTGCTACCCGGTTATGGGATCAGTGTTGCCCGGTTATGGGAGTATATGCTTGTCGATACATCCGACAGAGGTTACTAGCTGTGCGCTATCATGATCGATGATATAGTCAGCATATATCTTATATTGCATTTATCCTGTTTATTCTATATTATGGTTCGGTAGTGGATTTGTTTCCATCCGACTACCATTATTAGATACTTTATATTGAGATCTAGTTATAAATATTGGTTATTCATTTATATATGATTTCTGTGGATAAGATTTAGTTATGCCCTGTGACATATATGTTTACCACTTGTGAATTGTTATTCATACTACAACATACGTGTGTTATAGTTTCCATATATTGGAGTGCCATATTCATACGACTTGCATGCTTATGTGTCCTGGTCCTACGTATTTTAGGACTGGGGCGTGACATATTTTTAGTGGTGGTCCATGCAGGTCGAGAGCATATTGTCTCGGTTACGTTACTGTACCGAGCAAGCCTGCACCTAGGAATAGAGTATAGGATCTCATCCACAATTGACTATGATTCACCTTTCTTCTAATCTGTTCTATTTGAATAGCTGCATCCTGCTTGATTCATGTGCTTCCCTAATAGTTCCTAGAGTATAGCCTTCTCCTAGAATATATAAGTCCCTGTTGTTAGATAATAAGTAGGGTAACCTTCCTATTAAGAGTACAACTAGGATAATGACACATCACTGAGTTAGAATACTTAATGAAACCCTAGCACCCCTTACCTATAGATTGATGTACCATTACCCCTCGATATATGTATGAAGACTTTAGAGTGGTATAGACACTAATAGAGTAGCTAGAAAGTTGACCATGAGGTTTGACCCTAGTATTGAGGAACCAATAGAAACATAAGTTTAAATATTAGGGCTAACCTAGCTTTCATGGTAAGATAGTATTATAGAACTATACATTTAGACTCTTGTCTTGAGATTAGCAGGCAGTACTTTAGAAAGCCAAGAGCAATGCTTAGAATATTTTCCTCGATCAAACCTCGAACACAGAGATTAGCATACCACCACCCCCTTAGAAAACCGTGATGATATCTAGAGTCCTTCTATTTAATTTTACATTCGTTCCTCCGAGACCTTAGCGCTCGCGAGTTGTGCAACGACTAATTATGTTCTTCTGTCGTGCTACCTAACGCTTCCATTCTTAATGTTAACCCTTCTGTTCTATGAGCACTATGACTAAGACTTAAGATGACCATGACCTATATAATAGGGTACTCTAATAAGTACCAAGACCTCTTCTCGTAAACCTTAATAGGAATTCCTATATTTTGCTTAAGGCATTACCATATTAATTTATTATTTTAAGTTGGACAGTATGCCTCATAATATAGTATCATATAGTCCTCTCGACCCATTGATGAAGTATAACTGAATGATATTACTTTTATGTTAGTATAAGACGATAGTGTTTATGCAGACTATAGAAATTAGAGGCCCATATCCCTATTTAGTCGACTGACGACTTAGACAAGGAGTTGGTATGACAACTGTAGAGACTGAAGAGTCTTTATCTTTTTGTGAACTCGAATTATTTTGAAATTTCTCTCATCATAATCTTGGGTACTTATATTTGCTGTACTACCTTAACTTTTGCTGCTATTATAGCCTAGTTTTGCAAGCTTATTCTTTATCGAGCTTGTTCATGACATATGTATTATTGGAGCGCTACACTAATACATTTCAGAATCAGTGTATTACGGTCTGATCAACCATAGTGCGCTTGGTTCGCCCCTCGCATAACTACTTTACGTGGATTGAGATATATAGTGACTAGTAGACGAACGTACTTATCCTCTAGATATATCTGAGCATATTGTACCAGTTACATAAATGTACTAATACGAGCATGCGAATAAGAATTTACCAACTAGGATTTTAATCCACAACTGCCTTGACAATTCCTATTTGAATTCTTTAAACGCCTTGATTCCCACATTTCTATTCTATTACCTTCCCCTTGAACTCTTATTAATGCTATCCGTCTTCCCTTATTTCGTAAAGACGAACGCTCGTGCCGATTATGAGTTGATACACTGATAAGTACTAGATATACCCCATAGGCTAATCATTTGACTTGGTGACTCCCTTTTATAGTCAATTAAGGACATATCATAGATGATATATTTGGTGTTAAAACTTTGAGGATTAAATAACATGATTAAATAATTGGAGGAATAGCTTTCTTAGATATATAGCCTTGGATGATAGATGGGTAAATTTTAAGTTGGGTAGAAACCGAATTGTTAAAACTTGAGGTAAATTCTTTAGACTATAACCAAGTGAGATTAGATAGAGAGAAACCATGCCTTATTTTAATTTCGGGGATGAAATTCTTTTAAATTGGGTAGATTGTAAACCCCCTCATCCAAAATAGATATTTTTTTGTGTATTTTATATTATTATATTTATTATAGATGTTAAAATTTTCTTAGAGTATCCTCTTAGTTAATTAGAAAATATATTTCTTGATATACTTACTTATATAAATATTTATTTAGAATCATTTTTAGTCTATTTTAGATTTTTGGAGATTTTTTTAGAATTTTTGGTAATTAAACCTAGGAAGGTAAATTTCTAGGACTTCCATGATTTACTATGAGACCATACTTGAATGTTGTTACTACCAAACATTTATTTTAGAGTTAAAATATTTAAATATTATTTTTTATAATTTATTTAGAATTTTAAGGAATTATTGGATTTTTGGAATTATTGAGGATTTATTTGGATATATAAAGTCTTAATATCAGATATATGCTAATTTAGTGTTAATAGATATTAATAAGATTATATATAATTTATTTGTATTATATTTAATTCTATTTAATATTATAAATTATTGAGATAAATTTAAATTATATTTTAAATTAATTTAAATCCTGAGCCTACTAGGAAAATAACTTCATGCATAATCATATCCAAATTAGTCAATCCTAGTCGTATTTAATTAAGAAGTCCCTACCAATATAAATACCTATTAGACTTATGGAATAAACTCATCTTTCATATTTTTCTTCCCCAAACTCCTCTCTTTTTCGTCCAAAAATAGTCAAAATTCGTCATAATTTCAGCCTCATTTTCTAGTAGTTATGACGACTTAAAAAGACGATATCTCCTAGCTCCAGACTCCAAATGCGCTCCATTTTTTTGTTAGAACCATATCAAGGTTAGTTTTCTAAGTATATAAATTATTTTAATAATTTTAGAACCTATTTATCCAGAATATTTCAAAAATGCCAGCTGTCCAAAATCAGATGCATTTTCGTATTTTCAAGATTTTGGGATATCCCGAACTCGGAATTATGAGCCGTTTAAAGTTTTGAAAATATGACATGATGAATTTATATAAAATTATTTTTCCAGAATTTAATATATATGTTTAATCTACTGTAAAATTTGTGCAACGTAGACGTAAATAGGAAACCACCGAAAATTATCATCTGTGCGCCCTTGTGGCCATAACTCTTTACCGACTTGTAATTTTATGAAACTATTGATTCTAACATTTATGTAGCACTGAAATCTATAGGATTCCACACACAAATCGAGGATTTCAGTTGGTTGACTTTTGGTCAACGAATTGCCTCAATTTGCGTGCAAAGGATCACAAATCCGTAAAGTTGACTTTCCTTGGACCAAAATTAGAGTTTAACAATAAAATCAGATTATAATAAGATTAAAATACTATTTTAGGTTATTTTATTCAGAATTAAAATAGATTAAAATGGAGGAACATTATTCATCCACTTTTGTAACCTAACTTGTTTATTTATGTGACAGGTAGATCGGACGACGCCTTGAGTTGCGGTTTCATCATTTTTTCAGAGCAGACAAGTATACCTTGCCTTGTTATACTATTTAAATTCTGTATTATTAGTTGCATATTTATTTATTTAATTGTACGCGTCCGAGAGAGACTCGGGTGCAGTCAACAGAGACGTTGACGTTAGGACTTGTGTCTGACCTAGTGTCTAGTAGACCCACCTAAAGTCGTGGAGTTATTGGTATGACTCCCCAGGCCTTGAAACATTTCTTATTCATGTTGTGAGTCTCATGTAGGGCACAGACTTGTGTATGCGGTTGGCCACCTGTACGTGTAGGTCGTGCGACGGTTAGGGTATAACTGCTAATAGTGTTGCATGTTAGAGACTTAGCAGTTATTAGTAGTCGGAGCATAGACTATTATAGTACGAAGGTCCAATTCTTGTCCTTGTTTGGTTGTGAGGTTGGACTATCGTTCTAACAATAGACTATGAGCCAGAGTTATGACACTGATACTTGAACTCCGTCTTGGTGTAGTAGCTACTACGTATTGTGGATACAACAGGCATAGATCATAGTAGGTGTATGGGACACACATTTGGTTGCCATAGTTTTAGAATAAACTGCGGGGCCGTGAGCCTCAGTGTTACCCGGTTATGGGATCAGTGTTGCCCGGTTATGGGAGTATATGCTTGTCGATACATCCGATAGAGGTTACTAGCTATGCGCTATCATGATCGGTGACGTAGTCAACATATACATCTGGCATCTAGTTTACAGCTAATGCCAGATACTTAGCCTCTGGCTCGATGCTATGCTTTATACCTTTCACCTACCCATACGTACCAAGGTTGTCTTCAAAGTGCATTTCACTTAGCTGGTTAGGTCACCCTCGAGTTTTTACAGTATTTATGTTATGGCATACTTTTATGTATCTTGTTATGTCCCTCTAAGGACCTGGCCCTTTCCAGGTGTATTATTCATGAGTATTCGCAAGAGCGCAGATTCGGACTTGCTACGTATATTGCGATGAGGCCTTCTCTTCGAGCCCGTAATTGATAGTTGAGATTCTTATATTGCATTTATCCTATTTATTCTATATTCTGGTTCGGTAGTGGATTTGTTTCCATCCAACTACCATCATTAGATACTTTATATTGAGATCTAGTTATAAATATTGGTTATTTATTTATATATGATTTTTGTGGATGAGATTTAGTTATGCCCTGTGACATATATGTTTACCACTTGTGAATTGTTATTCATACTACAGCGTACGTGTGTTATGGTTTCCCTATATTGGAGTGCCATATTCATACGGCTGGCATGCTTATGTGTCCTGGTCCTACGTATTTTGGGACTGGGGCGTGACACACTGCCTCAATCTTCTTTGGGTTAACTGAAATTCTGTCACTCGTCACTATATGTCCAAGGAATTCAACCTTGTCAAGACAGAACTCACACTTTGAAAGCTTCCATACAGCTTCTCCTTCCTGAGAGTCTCCAAGACCATCCTCAGATGCTCTTCATGCTCCTCTGGGGTGTTCGAATACACAAAAATGTTGTCGATGAACACCACTATGAACTTGTCAAGGTACTGGTGAAACGCCTTATTCATCAAGTTCATGAATACTGTCGGTGCATTGGTTAAACCAAACGGCATTACCATAAATTCAAACTGGCCATATTTGGTCCGAAAAGCTATCTTCGGTATGTCTTCTCTCTTCACCTTTACCTGGTGATAGCCTGACCTCAAGTCTGAAAGAGGTTCCAGAATCAGTTTTTCTTTTATAAGGGCTAAAAATGAATCACTTATTTTGGCTTTTTGAGTCGAAGCGGGAGTGGCGTGGAATGACTGGGCTCAGGCCAAGAGCAAGAGTTAGGGCTAAATGCTCTATCTTTGAAAACACCTTCGCTTCGCTCAACTGATCGAAAAGATCATCTATCCTCGACAGCGGATATTTTTTCTTGATAGTGAGGTTGTTCAGAGCTCTATAATCGATACACATGCGTACCGTGCCATCCTTCTTCGGTACGAACAATACCGGAGCTCCAAATGGTGATGAACTGGACCTGATAAAACTTTTGTCCTGTAGCTCCTCAACTTGCTTCTTCAGTTCTGCCAGCTCGCTGTTGTTGACTCTATAGACGTGTTCTGAAATGGGCTCCGCTCCTGGTACCAAGTCTATTGAGAATTCAATATCTCTGTCTGGCGGCAAGCCTGACAACTCCTCTGGAAAAACATCCAGGAACTCCGCTATCAGAGGATATGGTAACTCCTCTTCTTCCTTCCTAGCTCCACAAAAAGTGCTTCTGCTCTGCTTCGCTGCTCCTCTGGTGACCTCGAATTCTGGTTCTCCTGGTGGTTGAAATATCACTCTGCCCCATGACAATTATAGTAGCATAGTGTCTACTCAACTAGTCCATTCCGAGTACAATATCATATCCCGAAAGTGGCATAAAGAGTAAACTCACGCTCAACTCTCGGCCTCCCAATGATACTCTTTGATCCTTGTAATAATCGTGGACTAGGATAATGCCTCCTCCAGTCGTGATCTTGCAAGTCCTATCTAATGGTCCATTTATAAATGATGCTTAAGAGCATAAGATACAGATACAAAACTATGGGAAGCGCCAGAATCAAATAATGTAAGTGCTGAAATATAATCGAGAGAAACCGAACCTGAAATTACGTCTCCATCTGGCTTGGCCTCCTCAATCGTCATGGCGTATGCTCGTCCCTGTGGTGCTCCTCTTTGCTGCTGTTGTTGCTGAGCAAACCTCTGCTGCTATGGTGGAAGTGGAGGTCCCCTCTGTTGGCCTCCTGGTATAGTAGGTACTCTGGCTGGTCCTATCTGAGCGGCTACTCCACCCTGACGAGTCTGAATAGACGGACAGTCCCTCAGCTGATGTACTGACGATCCACAAGACAAACATATACCCAACCTCTTCTTGCAATTGTCTCTAGTATGTCCTATATTCCCGCAATACGCACACTGGGCAACGGGCTGATTCTGTCTTTGTGGCTGCTGCTGCGGGATGTGTCCTCGAACTGGTGTCTGGTGCTACTGCTGGTACGGCCTCTGTTGTTGTTGAAAGTGTGGGCGCTTGGCCGGTCCTGTATTACCATTTGTTCTTCTAGAAGTATCGCATCCTCTCTTGGTCCTGAGGTCCAAGTCATCTTCAACAATCTGGAAATCCATCAGAATACCCTCAAATATAGCCGTACGTCGTCCTGAAGTACGAGACTTGATCTCTCTAGTCAACGTCTTCCTGAATTTTCTTGCCCGGTCTCTTGGGTCTCGAATCATCGATGGCACAAAATGACAATGATAAAACTCCGCGGCGTATTCGTCAACTGACATGCTTCCTTAGACCAAGTCATGGAACTGACTTTCCATTGCTCCTAAAGCTACGTCAGAAAAGAACTTCTCCTTGAAGAGTTTCTTGAAGGCCTCCCAAGTAAGTCCTTCGTCAGCGAGTCTCAGTTCCGTACGATACCATGTCAGTACAATATCAAACACCTGACTGCCAGCGGCCTCAATCTGAAGAATCTCCAGAATCTGCGCCAAATGCAAGTTTCTCTCTATATCCTCTAGCCATTCGTCAGCGTAGAGTATCCCCTTGGTGCCTTTGAACTCTTGAGGCATCATCCTCTTAAAGTCCACTATAGTACTTGGCCTCTGGTGCTGCTGGCCAGGATGCTGCTATTGTCGTGCTACTCTCTCCACAGCCTGGAGAGCCACCTGATGAGCATTCTCCTTGCTTTCTCTTATCAGCTCTTTTTGTGCATGGTGCACCTCTGCTTGCACCCTCTGAGCCTCACCTTGAACACGCTGAGCTTCTACTGTCACTCTCTGGGCATCTAATATGCCTTGGATCATTGTGAACATCTGTGCCCTGTCAGTGGGGATACCTCTGAGAATCGGAGTCAGTGGAAGTGGAAGGTTCTTTGTCACAGCTGGGGCAATCCTCGAAACAGGTGGAGGGGGAATCCCAAAAGCTGAAGATACTCCCACATGAACAGGAGATGTAGGAGGAACTCCAGATGTCTGTTTGTTAGGTCGAGAGGTGGCAGACCTCTCTGAAGTTGATGCTCCCAGTCTCAAAGACCTAGTCTTCGGCGGTATCCTGAAGACAAACCGAAAGAATCAATTGAGGTAATATATACGATACCATCAAGGAAGGACAGTAAAATTCTAAAGGAAGTAATTATTTAGAATGGTATTGGAAAGATCAGAAATTTCCTAGTTGTGATTGAGCATACTCTCATCCTAATCCTATTTCTTAAAGTAGGCTCGTAGTAGTACAACTAAGTTTTTGCACTACCACGACATCGTACAACTTACGAATCTCGATCTGCTAGGACCCCACTAAAAACGTGTCATGACCCGCACCTGGAATTTGGGCATGAGTCATGGGTACGTCCAGCCTACACCGCAACATCGGCGGTAGGACGCTGTCTAGGTCTCAATAATACTAAACATAACTCACAACCTGTCAATGATATCAACTCCATAAGGAGGACAATGAATAAACATCTCTCAATAGCTCATAATGTATACTCAATCACAATAACTATAAGAAATACATGGCACGATAAAAGATAAGAAGTAATGACATAACGATAAAAGATAAGAAGTAATGACATAAGTCAAACACAACGTATCTAATAGAGATAAACTATAATCTAGTTGTCCAACATAAATAATCTCCACAAGTCTAGAATAAACTCAACATAAACTTGACATAAGTCTCATCATAAGCTCAAAAGCATAAAATAATAACTGTCTAAATAGCTACAGGTAGTGTCTCCTCTAAGGGAAGGGATTCTTCTAAGCTCTCTGGTATGTAGTCTGCATCTATACTTGGTCCATAGTGTATGGGACAAAAATCCTCAAGATCCTCTGAAAAATATCCAGTCAGGATTGGAGCAAAGTATAAGCACTAACAGCAGTTCCATGTATATTGACAAAAACTATATGAAGTGTAACTGTAGAAGCATAAAAAATACGCTGGGAGGAGCTACGCAGCATAATGATGCAGAGCAGCATAAACAGAGGCCTTCAGAGACATCAAGCGTACAAGCAGAGCTTTCTCCGCTAAACACAGTGTGAAGTAGAAGTTCAAAGGACCATCCGCGTAAGTGCAGCACGTCCAGGTCGCTTCAGCGTAAACAGGGTTCTTCATCGCCTCCATGGCGTAAAACTCATCCGCTCTCAAAGCAGCGTTAAAGCGTACGAGGAATGCTTCGTCTTCCTCGAAATGAACCGGTCAAGTCACGCAGTGAACCTGACCTCTGACTCCTGACAAAAAGTGCAGCACGGCTATCCAGACGACGGCTGAAAACGAGGACAGACCCCTCAGGACGCGCACCACAGTATGATGGCAGATCTCTGCATTTAATGCAGAGGATTTGGTTAAAATATCACCGAACCGTCGTTTACTGACGTCCCCTCAGCGTAAACTGCTCTTTCGAGTACAAGGGAATACGCTGCCTTATTTTACACAGGCAAACATGAGCTGTTTTACGCTCCGCAGTAGACCAACCGCCTGCCACGTCAAAAGCTGCACTTCGTACGGGGCTCGAGGCATGTCTCCACGTCGAATTGCACAGGGCGGTGACAGTTTCTCTCAAGGCACGTCTCTGCGATGGATGCACAGAAGGGCTGCAGACCTTCAAAACATGCCTCCGTATTTAATGCATAAGATGGTGGCAAATCTCTGCAAGAGATTTGATTATATCTTCGAAAGCCATAATTCCGGCTAAGACGTCCACATCAGCACTCTGGCACGGTACGCAGCGGCTGCTACGCCCATTCAGGATCTGTGCTCACGCGGCTTCTACGCCCACTCAGTCTCTACGACCACTCGGCTTCAACGCCCACTCGGCCTCTACGACCATTCGGCTTCTGCGCCTGTTCGACTTCTATGCCTATTCGGCTTCTACGCCTGTTCGGCTTCTACGCCTGTTCGGCTTCTATGCCTATTCGGTTTCTATGCCTACTTGGCTTCTACGCCAGGGTGACAGTCATTTGGCTTCTACGCCAACCTCTTCTACACAAGGGATACCTACCTACGTGGCTTCTACGCCGTGATCTTCGCATCAGATATACGCGTTTTGTCCCCTTAGTTGGACATGCGTCACATGCTCACTCAAAAGGTCATCTATACGCAGGCATTGGTTATTTTAACCGTTGTGTAAAAGGGTGTTGTACTTTCCACTCCTCCATTTTTATACCGACGGAGTGGTCACTGTCACCAAAACTCTATAAATAGAGACCCCTATCAATGGGGAACAAGGTCGAAAAACTTCAAACTGGAAGATCGAACAAGGTCAAAAACTTCAAACTTGAAGATCGAACAAGGTCGAAAAACTTCAAACTTGAAGATCGAACAGGGTCAAAACTTTGAAACAAGGATCGAACCAGAGGTCAAGAGAGAGAGAGAGAAAGAAGAATCCGGAGCTCAGGCAAAGAGCAGGGATCGACGACTTTGGCATCGTGCATCCACCCTCTTCTGCAACCTTTGAAGCTGCTACCTGTCTTCCATGGCACTTCTTCAACATCGTGTGGTCCAAGGGCTAAAGTGATCGACTGCAGATCAGACACCTATAGCAATTTATACCCAGATTAAATAAATTATACTCCCACATCCTCGTATAGAATTAAATTATACAAGTTTGTTTGTAAACCAAAGGGCGCGGGTTTCGCATAAACTCCGTCATTGAAATACACTTTCATTCTTTCGTTTAATACCACAAACAAGATGGCGACTCTGCTGGGGACGTCTTTCTCTTCTAATGAGAAAGTAATTGCTCAACACAACGCGGTATCTGTAGGAACTGTGAAGAAGACACTGGTCGTTCATTTCGACCAGTCTGCCTACGAAGACATGCTTCGAACCGGGGGTAGCTCTCACCCTTCTCTGTCCAAGATAATAGGAAGCTGCACAAGGTGTGGATGCCCAAGACATCCTCCGCCGTTCCTATGGACTCTCCGATCTCTCCGACCAATGAGGTTGTAGTATCGCTCCCTCCATGCCCCGCACGTAAAATTCAGTCTCCCGCTATGCGCGGTACAGACGAAACTTCGGGCAAAGCCTCAGCGCTGACCCAGAAGAATCCACTGCGCTCTACGCGTAGAAATCAGTCTCTCGCTACGCGCAGTACAGACGAAACTTCGGGCAAAGCCTCAACGCTAACCCAGAAGAATCCACTGCGCTTTACGCGTAGGAATCAGTCTCCCGCTCTGCGCGGTACAGACAAAACTTCTGATGGTGCCTCAATGCCAAATCAGAAGTACAGATCATGCTCCATGCGCAAGACAACATCTGACCTCTACGGTGAACCAGATGAGCGCTGTAATCTCCGCAAGGAAAAGCAAGCGACGGAGTACTCAACTTCTTGGCCTTTACGCCAACAAGGGAACAGTCTGCCTACCCTCCGGATTATGCGAGAAACCGATGGCCGACTGAGGGCCTCTCCTGCTTTACGCCAGTCTGAGCAAATCTCTAAATTACGCCAGGCAAAGTCCCTAGGCGTAAAACAAGCTCAGGTTGCGGGAAGACACCCCCCAGGGGATTATCCGCCACCCAGATAGCCCATCTGTTGTACACAGGTGGCATAGGGAAAACCATGGTGCCCAACCTCCGCATGCCTGCTGATGGGAACAGAAGAAATAAGCCTTCGTCTTCTTCTTCGGCAACTCCTCCTGACCTGCACAAATATCTAATCCAGAAGCGTAAAGAGAGGGGACCTTCCAACATGTCTATTATGCCTCCTAGCGAGCACTATTGTAATAGTCATAAGGTTGTGATTAATTGCTGCTGTTCCAAAGCAAAACGATCGGTTTTCGACCGGTTGAGCTACTCGCTATCTTTCCAGGAAGAGGAACCCGCGCATGCATCTGTGAACATGGCTTCACACATACGTAGAGGAGGGTCGAGCTCAAGACGTCATCCCTCCAGGCCTCCGAGCCGAAGGAGGTTCAGTGAGCTCCTCAGGAACGCTGAAGCCGGGGTGTTCCAAAATACTCGTGCAAGGTCCCGACAACCAGCTTCGTCCTCTTCTAATTCCGACGCTGGGGGTCGCCAAGCCCCCGAATCAGAGGCAGAAAGTTTAGAGTCGACTTCTACAGCAACCTATACTAATCCTTCAATAACACCCAGGGAAATGGGAGTTTACGCCATTGAAGATGAATGCGAGGAAGCTTCGCCGTCAGGGAATGCGGAACAACGCATCACTATACTGGAGACATCTCTGAAACAAATGCAATCCATGATGGAGAACATGCACCAGATGATGCTAAATCAGCACGCAACTGGCATAGCTCAAGCATCGGTCCCGCCAACTCAGATACGTATGGGGGTGGATTTACCACCATCCAACCCAAGCCAAGAGCCTGCTCTAGATCAAGAGTCAGCAGTTCCTCCGTTTCCTCACTCAGAGAATGCCTTACCTCCCGCTGAAGTTACGATACAACCAACATTGCACCACTCCGTAGCCCCGCTTCCGACTGAAAATCCGATGCAGGCATTACGGGAGTTGAAAGCCCAGTTTGACGCCTTGAAGCATAAAGATCAGCTCAAGAAACTGGGAATCAACCAGCCCTACCCAGCTATCTGGGAGGAGGTCCCTTTCCCTCCGAAGTACAAACCTCAGACTATGGCTCTGTTCGAGGGAAAAACATCACCAAGTCAGTACATGAACTATTTTAGTATGATGACGGTGTTGCTATAAGGGAACGACACTCTCCTCACTCATGTGTTCAAAGGCTGTCAATCAGGAGTAGCCTATCAGTGGTACCATAGCTTGGCGGACAACTGTATTACTTCCTTCGAGGACTTCAGAGCTTTATTCTTCACGCAATTCTTCGAGGAAGGAATGGACATGTCTACGTCCTCTCTCATCGAAGTCAAGCAGAAGGAAAAGGAGGACGTTCGTATCTTCATCGAACGTTTTCATCAGGCCACCTTACAGATGCCTCAAGGAGTTCCAGACTCTGCATTGGTAGACATTTGCAGGAAGAACCTCTTTTCCGTGGTCTCGGTGTTCACAGGACCGTATCAGTTCCATGATTGGCCCTCGTTCATCATCTCGGCAGTAGCCGCCGAAGACAACAGTCGCAAGGTGCGCGACAATGGCATCATGATCTCCGCCTCTGACAGAGGCAAGAGGTCATCTCCTAGCAGCGACCATCCTCGTGGTCCCAAAGGAAAAGAAGCCCTGGCAATCAATACGTCCAGACCAAAGATTGCGGTAACCACGCAAACGAGACCCGGGACTTCCAGGCCCGTCGAAGTCTACTCTTTCGACGATGACGATATCCCAAGTATATTCGAGTGTCTCGTCAAGAGTGGCAAGATCACCCTTCCAGAGCTGAGGCGACCCCAGGAAGTCGGCAATGCTAACAACCCCAAATACTGCATCTTCCACAGATACGTACACCACCCGACAAAGGCGTGTTATATACTGAAAAGGAAGATCCAGGGGTTAATCGATGCTAAGGCCATCACTCTGCACAACACCGAGAAGACGGTCACGACCAACATGATCTCTCTGCAGTTTGGCAATCTGCCTCCCCAAGAGGTCCCGAATGGTGTTGCGCCTATCTCTCGGACAACGATGAACATCGTCAATCTCCCTCCAGCTAGGGGTCAAAACTGCGACCTGGTACCCCTAACTACCCGGCAAGGCAAGATTATGTGGGTTCATCCAGATTTGGTGTCAGAGTTCGAGGAAGAGACTGAGGCTACTAAGCCTACATCCAAAAAGAGCTCCAAATGCAGGCCATGCCATATGGTCGCAACTTCTTTGGCATCAGACGAAGATGAGGTATTTGCTGTAACCCGTTCAGGGAAGGCCTACCTTAACGACTACGGAGCAAGTCAAGAAGGTACACCGGCGGACGCTCCAGCGGCCAAACCTTCAGAGCAAGGTCCCGTCGTACCAGATATCAGTCCTTCGAAACCAACTCCTGCGGAGAAGGGGAAGCAAAAAGAAGTGCGCTTTGATAAACCTGTGAAAAATATTCCAAGCAAAGGTTTAGAGAAGCCATACAACTTCGACATCCTGGCCTAACTAGCCAATACGCCAGCCAGATTGTCCATCTTCGAGCTACTCAGGCTCTCCCAAGACACTCGTCTAGCCCTGAGTGAAGCGCTGATGCAGGCGGAGCCATACTTGACCCAGCTCAAGTCCCCCGACGAAGAACTAGTGGCGTGTCCTCAATGCCACAGTGTGATGGAGGTGGTCCCGAATATCACTTTCACTCAAAACGATATGCTGTTAAAACATAACAGACATGACAGGCCCCTCTACTACATCGGATACGTCGGTTCCATGGAGGTCGACCGAATTCACATAGATCCGGGATCGTCGATCAGTATCATCCCTTACAGTCTGCTCAGATCGCTGAGAATTTCTACCAGCGAATTGACTTACACCACCACTACAATCGTGGGTTTCAACGCCGGAAGAAGTAAGCCGTTGGGGAAAATTTGCCTGAGGATCCAGATCGGCAACCTTAGATCGGTGGCCATATGTTACGTCATCGATTCAGAGGTGTCCTACAACATTTTACTGGGAAGACCGTGGATCCACGACCACAACATCGTTCCTTTAACCCTACATCAATATCTTAAATATGTAGACGCACAAGGAACAGTACAAACGGAGGTGGCTGACCTAAACTCATTCAAAGGAATAGAATCTTACTATTTCGATGCCGTGTTGTACTCCCAAAACCACACGGAAGAAGTGTCAGGCGAGGCAGAGAAGGAATCCCACCGGGAGCCCGAAGAACCCGCTGCCACACTACCGCTGTCAATCAGAGTGAAAGGGCGAACCACTCGTCCAAAAGCCATAGAGCCTATGGCTATCCACCTGAACAAGACCAGTTCAGGAGAAGGGAGTGATCCTCTAGTGATCACTTTGAACCGAAAGCCTCCACCCTTGGTCATCAACCTTCGACGCAACAGGCAGCCGACTGATGTAAATGCAACCAGGAACGGAGTTCCAGATGATAATAAACATCCTCTTTTTTAGTATATTGGCACTCACATTCCAAAACAGGAATCCGCTCCCCTTGACGAGGTAGAACCCATAGCACAAAAATTCTTGGAAGCTATAAACTCCTACCGTCCATATGTCTGGGAAGTAGCATCATCATCCAACGTCATCACAACGTATGGACCACATGAGGATTCTATCTTTATTGTCCCGCCTACCTGCAGCAGTCAGTGTCCAATATTCTTCGGCCGCATGCGCAATCAACCGACTGACCAGGAAGATCCTTTCGATGACGATGCTGGGAAGATGCAAGTTTACCGATACAGCCCACAAGCGCTGAAGATCATGCAAAATATGGGCTACGACTTGAAGCGGAAGCCAGGCCTCAACTACGGAAGAGGTAGACGAACGCCGCCGCGCGGCGACCCCCGCTATCGACAAACTCGTTTCGAGTTAGGGTATGCCACCTCCCTTACGACTTCCAAGTCAGATGAGGACATCTTTCCCTCTTATCAGAACAGCTCGTCACCCTCTGACTCACCTGATGCTCTCGAACAAACACTATCAGTAAATATGGTGGTGACAAATCCCTCAGAAGCAGATGAACAGGATTCTGAGCCATTCGAGAATGACTCTTGGGCTCAACAAATGATACACAGTGGGAATTCTGCTTCGAGCAAAGAGAACCTCCTACCAAAGACGAAGTTATCCAAATCGATGTTGGGGGTGAACTTTTGCCAAAGCCGATATTTATCAGTGACAATCTTCCCCCAGCTGAAAGGGAAGAAATTATACAGCTGATAAAGGAATACGTCGACATCTTTGCATAGGATTATGAGGACATGCCGGGCCTAGACCCGAAGGTGGCTACTCACAAACTCAACATATTGACCGACTCAAAGCCTGTGAAGCAGCACCAACGCCGGTTTCGCCCGGATATGATGGACGCCATTGAAGCTGAAGTCAAGAAGTTGATAGCCTGTGGTTTCATCCGGGAAGAACATCCTGACTGGGTCGCCAACGTTGTCCCAGTCATGAAGAAAAATGGGAAGGTACGTAAGTTGGAAGGCCCTTATGTGATCGAGACAACGTTCTCAAACGGCGCCTATAGGATAGCCCAGCCTAATGGAGACCTGTTAATGGCTCCTATCAACGGCAAATTCCTGAAAAGGTACTATGCTTAATCTCCCCTGCTGAGTAGAATATAGCGAGAATCTCAATTTTGACAAAACTACTTCCAAAACGAAACTAGTTGGATCATATCCTATCATGTCTGTATGACCTCTGAACAGATATGTCCTGCTAAAAAGTTTATCGAGAGTCTATCATGTCTATACTAGCTCTGATATCACTCTCGCCTAAAAAACTGTCATTTATATTTCGAAATGATGGGTCCACAAAAGTCAGAAAAGAGTCGCTTTTATTTATTCCCGATAAGAGCAGAATTACATCAGGGAAGCAAAAAGAAGAAGGGGTACATCATTGCGGGGGAGCGGTCAGATCACGAATCAGCCGCTCCAGTGCAGCTATCTTCTTATTCCTGAAAACCAAGGCATCGGCACGAGCCCGCTCCAGCCGTGCCTCAGGATTGTTCGTAAGGGTCAGCTCAGCCCTTGCCCGAAAAGAGCCCGCACGAGCAGCTTCTACACGCTCCAAATCCCGTCGCGCTGCGCTCAGTCGACCAGTCGCTACATCTAGACCTGCTAACGACTGAGAAGCCCACTCCTCTGCCAGAGCGAGTTTTTTCTTCATCTTGCGGGCCCTCGCTGCGTTCCCTTCGTGCTCGGATGAAGCTTCGTCTCAAGAGCGAGAGCCTCTTCCACGACAGCTTTTCTTTTATCCTTCTCCAGCTTATGTGTTTTGATGGAGTTGTCTAGGCTTTCTAGCTATGTAGAAAGCCGCGCAGTCATGAGGTCGTATTTGGCCTGGACCTCAGCATCAAAGCTGCCCCGAGTCAGCTGCAAGTATTCGTTAATGGGTTATTCTAAACCATTAACCACCGCCTCCAGGGCGTCAGCTACCCCAGGATCGCCGAACTCCCTGACAGCCCCGATCGAAAACTGAGAAGTCTTCTTCAGGCGCTCAAAATCTAGACTCTTCGCCAACACCATTGATATTATCGTTTTCAAACCGGTATAAAAGAGGCTGGTATGTTGCTCTGTCAACGCAACTAGATCCGACTGAACGCCAGGAGTGGCCGCGATATCAGCAAGTCCCCCGCCAGGAATGACTGTAGATGAGGTGGCCACAGCCGCCGCCTCGACGGGTGGTACGACCGAAGGAGGTGCAACGACGACGGCCGAAGTCATCGGCATACTCGCGAGAGGCAAGGTCATGATGATGGGCTCGTCCTCCTCTCGAGGTGACGAAACCACTCCAGGCGAACTGGCCCCCGAAGGTATTTCCTTCTCGAAGTCGAAAGCCTCCGTAGCATCGCCAGGAGCCAAAACAGAGCCAGAAGGCACTTCAACACTATGCTCTCCGTGGACGCCATCCCCTGAGAAAAGGACAAGAAAGTTGATATCAGTATGATAGTAATCTTTCTAAAGGGAGACATAAAGACGACATTTACCCGGAGCCAACGGTATATATGGCGCATCTGCAGCCGATGTAGCTAAACCACGCCTTAAAGACGCAATGCGAACTATCATACCTGGAGAAGGAGGTAGGCCAACCGACATCGCCAAGAGTTCTGTCAAGCCTTCACCAAGACGCAATCGAGGTTCGTCAGCTGGAATCTCGTTAGGCGTGTTCGCCGACACAGCGGGAGTTTTATCCGTTGCTGGTCTAGGAAAAGATTCTCCCATCTGCCTCGGCCACGCAGGCAATCTCGTTCCACTACCTGGAGCAGTGGCAGCGACAGCAACCTCTAGCGAAGATTCTCCGGCGCCGCCAGCCGGAACGGTAGAAGGTCCCTCTCTAAAAGGCGAGGAACCTCCAGCCAAAGAATCATCCCTGATATGGGGAGATGCAGGCTCACTCCCAGAAGCCTCAATACCAAGAATACGGAGAGGACGAGCAACCGTCTCCTTCCTTCTCTTACAAAGATAAGCTCCTTTCAGAGCAGCAGCTCGTCGCTTCCCAGAAGAGACTACTAGTGCCCCCGCAGGCGGAGGCACTTCACACCTCGGCACCGGCACCAGAGGCTCATCCGGAGTGCCAGACTCCTTACCCTCGTCAGAAGAAACTGAGAGGACTTCAACTCTTCCCCCAGGCTTGGGAGAAGGCACCCTAAAGCTTCCATGCATGTTAAAATCGCGATGGAAGGTGTTAATTGCCACATAGAACTGGGCGTAAAAATAGAGGATGCGGAGCTCCGTGGAGGTTGTAACGACCGACATAATGAAGATTGCTCCCGTGCAACCCATGATAAAATATTGTCACCCTCTGGCTCCATCAATGAGTCCACCCCTGGACCTGAAGCTGGTGACGGCATTGCCCACGTGCAACTGATCGTACCCAAATTGCCTGGCAAACTGACTAGGCAAGTAGGGCTCGAAGAAGCAATGGTCTTCGCTCATGTACAGCAGATAAGAGGGTCTAATGCAGACCAACCAATTGAAAGCTTCCAGAGAAAGATCGGTCTTCTCTCCACCTGAATCCTCAAGCCTCATCCCTGACTGATTGTGATGCACGGAGGGGACGACGCAGCGGAGCTTCCAGCCGTGACTGAGGTTCAGCACCAGCCGACAGTCCAAAGTTGTGGTCACATTCCACGAAGAGTTCTTGTAGTTCAGCAAGAAATTACCCCCCGAGCTGCTACCAGAGCCGGGAGACATCATCCGAGGGTTGTGGAGAATTAACCATCCCATCAAGTACAGGTATGGTAATTCCACCCGGGGAAAACTCTCACGCCGAGCTTCATCGACGAGCAACCCATCAGTCATGGCTCTCAGGCCAGCCTGTATACGGCACACCATGGCAGGAAGTAAGCCCAGTCTTGCCCCGAATACCAGGCGCACTGCCGGCCACAGGATATTCCGGTTAATGCGGTCCGCGGATGCAGTACCAGGCACTACTACTCGACGCAGCCATATCGAGAGGAAACCGGCCAGCTGGGCTTCCTTAGACAGAGGCTTGCGGCAGTGCCTCAAGTAACTATAGGCCTTAGTGCCTTCAGGGTACTTTCCTACCCCTTCAACGAGAATCTGATCTGGAGCCTTGGCATCTTCCATAAGGCCCTCGACGACCTAGGCACTGAGCACGCCCAAACAGTTCACGGGCTCATTCTTGCCCCCCGAGGCTTTCTCCCACTTGGCAGCCCTGGCTCGGTGGAAGAAGAGGTAGGACATCCACTTGGTGGTGTGAGCTAAATCAGAAGGCTCGTTATAAAAAGCGGTGCACGCGAAGTATTGACACATCAGCTCCTGATATACTTCTGCCACCCGAGCGTCCAAGTCCCCCAACTCCCGGTTGGTGGGAACATACTCTTCATATGGGGTATCCCCCATCGGCAGTCTCGAGACAACTGCCATCTCATGGAGGGCCAATCCCAGCTCCCCCAGTAGAGTGGCGAAGGTCCCAGTAAGCGAAATGTATCGCTCCATCAGTGCCAAGAACAAATTAGGGTTAGGAGGCAACCCAATGCTCGTCGCACTCACAGCGGCATACAGTCCAATGCCCTCTAGTTCTCTCCGAAAGTACTTCAAGGCCCAGTTAACTAGGCAAGTCCATCGGAGGTTTGTTGGGGTGATCCTCCCATTGCACCGAGGATTCTCTTTGGGATATACCCCACCTCGTCCCATAAAGTCGTTGCAGAAGGTCGGCAATTGGACCGGCTGGATCACTGAGCTGTCTTCACTCGGGACACTGCCCGGGCACAGTCTCCTGAACAACGTCACAACTCCGGAAGGGCGACTGACAAATGACCCCTGGTCAGCCCCTTTCAGATGAAAGATCTTCCCCGGCTTTCCGTGAAGATCGGGAGTCAGCGTCCACGACATCCTCCTGCGATGCGTCGCATGGAAGAAAGTCGAGATGGGATAATCCCTTGGCATCGTCGGCAGATACAAGACCAAATTCCTGGCAGGGAAAACCCAGGGTTCCCTCTTGGGCTTCGTTTGGGACTGTTTGTCAATCATGTCCCCAAAGAGGAAAGCCGGCTTTATGTACTGCTCCCCGTCGACGTAGGTCAGGGGCTCTCCGTTGATCATATTCAGCAGCGTTCGCTAGCCCTGAGCCGATATCAAAAATCCCTTTCTCTCAGGATACTGGGGTCCAGAGATGGGAAATGCCACGTGGGACAGATCCTCCAGATAGTTTGAGTGCAGCATCCCGGCAGCGGAACCCATCACCTCGGCCAGTGGAGACTCACCCAAATCAACTACAAAAGTGCAAGAAAAATATGTCATTATAAATCTTGCACAAATATACAGACCAAAGAAACGACAGTCTGTGCTCTACGCCAGGATTGTACGAATTTGGTTATTTTACGCCGGAAGTCCCCTCCACAAGCGTAAAACTCAAATTTTACGATATACGCCAATTTTCGTTAGCCAGAGCTTTTACACTCGGAACTACGAAAATATGGAGTTTTTACGCTGGCACATTAGAAATATGGGCGTAAAAGATGAAAACGTCTTCGTGCATCATCTTCCTCAAAGAGGCTATCAGCACAGAAGATGACCTAGCGCGGTCACGTTCAACGTGTGCGAAGGATTTTTTGTCCTTTTTTGTCATCCCAAAGGCTCTACCTCTAAGACCGGGTGCGCTGCTCATCGATGGGATACTTCACTCAGAAGAAAGTTTGCCTTGCCCGACCGAAGACTCTCTCGCTGGGACAGAAGAATGAGAAGGAGAACCTATACTCTTTCCCTTAGTGGAGGGGGTTTGTTTCAGCACCATTTCTGAAGACTCGAAGTGCTCGGAGAAGGAACAAAGAAAAACTCGAACAGTCGAAAGCTCTCTTTCGCAGAAGACGGATAAAAAGTTTTTCTCTCAAAGGCTTGGGATATATATAGAGTTTGAGTCGACTCCTCGAATCCTCGGATGGACTCCTCGAGACCCTAACCAAATCTCGCAATTAATAGTTGGTTATGATTGGATGCCACGTCAGTCCACTACTCTCGAAAGACGGACAGTCAGCGAATTCGAAAAATTCTTCGCGCAAAGCAATTCGGTGGTTTCTACGCTAAAGGAGCTTTCTATACTCGACAGCAACAGATCTACGGTTTTACGCTTGCAAGCTATAAGTCTATAGTTTTTCGCCCGGATGCCTTTGTGCTCGGTAGCTTTTATGCTCGAGAGGCAACAAACCTACGACTTTACGCTCAGCAGATACCAAATCGATGATCTCACGCTCGGTGGCGCTCAGTTTACGCTCAGAAGCAACAGATCTGCAAACTTCACGCTCGAAGAAATTTCCTTTTCAGGAGCTACAGATCTCCAGTCCTACGCTAAAGGAGCTTTCTACGCTCGACAGCTATGAATCTACGGCTTTACGTTCGATAGCTATAAGTCTATGGTTTTACGCCCGGATGCCTTTGTGCTCGGTAGCTTTTATGCTCGAGAGGCTACAAACCTACGACTTCACGCTCAGGAACCACAAGTCTACGATTTCACGCTCGATGGTATTTTACGCCCAGAGGCTACAGACTGATGATTTCATGCTCCACGACTTTCCGCACATCTATACGCCGGCTAGATTATACGTACATCTGAACGGTCCCCAAAGCGGTCAATTACAAAGAGTTCACACAGAAGATACTCGTTCTTGACCCCCAAGTACCCAAAGCATACAGAGTTCAAACATTGAGAAATTACTCTTCTCGGGTCCAAAATTGGAGGTTCATCCAGACTCCAGTCTGAACATCTCGTCTATCAAGATGGCAAACTCAGTTTGACAGCCAAATCCTCAACCCTGTTCCAAGGGAGTTTCGAGAGATCATTCTTGAAAACGAAGTCTGAAAATTTTTTTTTACTCATCCAAAGCAGCAGTTCAGAGCTCTACGCGGTCCCTCAGTCCTAGCAACAGGACAGTTCTAAATGTTCGAAATGCTTAAACAGCGTTCTATGGACTATTCGTTATGCATAGAGGACAGGGCCTAATACTCTTTCTATCAGAGTCGGCGTAAAGAATCAGACGTGTCGAAGCTACACACATTCAGACTTCACAGCAACGTATGGCAAGATGATCATATGAAGAAGAAGACGATTTTATTAAAAATCAAAATCATGATTACATATGAAGGAAATCCAATCTACAAGGGTTTTTTTTCGTGTTCATGATTACATCTGAGGGAAACTCTATCGATAAAAGGAGTTCCCCCATCATCGTCTGAAGATTGCCCAGAAGCTATTCTGACAGGTTCTCGCTGGGCTTCAATTCTTTATCCATCTTCTCCAGCAGTCAGTCAGTTCTAACAAACTGACTGACATGGCAATGATCAACGGTGGGAGGATACAGAGCTGGGCCTGCATAAATTATGCAGATCCCATGCTCCGTGCGCCGCTCAAGCCGGGACAGAGCAAGTCTGTCTGACTCTCGTCACCGGAGGCAACGGGAGAAGATACCACTTGCAAGCGGTGTGGTCAAATACGACCCTTCCTCTCTCCTGGGCAGACGCCATATAAAGTTGCTGATTATCTCGAGCAAGGGAGGCTAAGATATCCTTCCATGATCCATCGTTGCAGTGGACACTTGCTCGAAGATGCCGTCTTTTTTGGCTCCCTACATGCTGGAAGAACATGATCTTCTTCTTCCTCAGGTCGACCCGACGAACTCTGGCGATCATCTCTGCATGGTGATGGGAATGTGGGGAGAACAGGTTAACCCCCCAGCCTTTTTATAGGCGAAAGAGATCACAGCGGTCCCCAATAAATCTGCCATAAAGTCCGCATCGGCCATTTCAACGCTACATTCAGAAACGTTTCGAGTTACGAGGGGCCGTTCATGCTTCATTCAAAGCATTTCAAATTCCGAGAAATTTAAAAGCTTTGAAGGGGATCTTGTAGAAGCATAAAAAATACGCTGGGAGGAGCTACGCAGCATACTGATGCAGAGCAGCATAAACAGAGGCCTTCAGAGCCATCAAGCGTACAAGCAGAGCTTTCTCCGCTAAACACAGCATAAAGTATAAGCTCAAAGGACCATCCGTGTAAGTGCAGTACGTCCAGGCCGCTTCAGCGTAAACAGGGTTCTTCATCGCCTCCATGGCAAAAAACTCATTCGCTCTCAAAGCAGCGTTAAAGCGTATGAGGAACGCTTTATCTTCCCCGAAATGAACCTGTCAAGTCATGCAGTGAACCTGACCTCTGACTCCTGACAAAAAGTGCGGCACGACTATCCAGACGACGGCTGGAAACAAGAATAGACCCCTCGGGATGCGCACCACAGTATGATGGCAGATCTCTGCATTTAATACAGCGGATTTGGTTAAAATATCACCGAACCGTCGTTTACTAACGTCCCCTCAGCGTAAACTGCTCTTTCGTGTACAAGGGAATACGCTGCCTTATTTTATACAGGCAAACATAAGCTGTTTTGTGCTCCGTAGTAGACCAACCGCCTGCCACGTCAAAAGCTGCACTTCGTACGAGGCTCGAGGCACGTCTCCACGTCTAATTGCACAGGGCGGTGACAGTTTCTCTCAAGGCACGTCTCTGCGACGGATGCACAGAAGGGCTGCAGACCTTCAAAATACGCCTCCGTATTTAATACATAAGATGGTGGCAAATCTTTGCAAGAGATTTGATTATATCTTCGAAAGCCGTAATTCCGGCTAAGACGTCCACATCAGCACTCTGGCACGGTACGCAGCGGCTTCTACGCCCATTCAGGATTTGTGCTCACGCGGCTTCTACGTCCACTCAGTCTCTACGACCACTCGGTTTCAACGCCCACTCGGCCTCTACGACCATTCGACTTCTGCGCCTGTTCGGCTTCTATGCCTATTCGGCTTCTACGCCTGTTCGGCTTCTATGCCTATTCGGCTTCTACGCCTGTTCGGCTTCTATGCCTATTCAGCTTCTATGCCTACTTGGCTTCTACGCCAGGGTGACAGTCATTTGGCTTCTACGCCAACCTCTTCTACACAAGGGATACCTACCTACGTGGCTTCTATGCCGTGATCTTCGTAGCAGATATACGCATTTTGTCCCCTTAGTTGGACATGTGTCACATGCTCACTCAAAAGGTCATCTATACGCAGGCATTGGTTATTTTAACCGTTGTATAAAAGGGTGCTGTACTTTCCACTCTTCGATTTTTACACCTACGGAGTGGTCACTGTCACCAAAACTCTATAAATAGAGACCCTTATCAATGGGGAACAAGGTCAAAAAACTTCAAACTGGAAGATCGAACAAGGTCAAAAAACTTTAAACTTGAAGATCGAACAAGGTCGAAAAACTTCAAACTTGAAGATCGAACAGGGTCGAAAATTTGAAAGAAGGATCGAACCAGAGGTCAAGAGAGAGAGAGAGAGAAGAATCCGGAGCTCAGGCAAAGAGCAGGGATCGACGACTTTGGCATCGTGCATCCACCCTCTTCTGCAACCTTCGAAGCTGCTACCTGTCTTCCACGGCACTTCTTCAACATCGTGTGGTCCAAGGGCTAAAGTGATCAACTACAGATCAGACACCTATAGTAATTTATACCCAGATTAAATAAATTGTACTCCCACATTCTCGTATAGGATTAAATTGTACAAGTTTGTTTGTAAACCAAAGGGCGCGAGTTTTGCATAAACCCCGTCATTGAAATATACTTTCATTCTTTCGTTTAATACCACAAATAGTAACGAAATACAAGATGGATATAAATACTGGCAATAAAAAATACTAGAGATAATGAAATACTGGAATAAGGAATTGCTGAAGAATATATCATCATCAATGGTATAACTATAAACTAGAAATACATGAATAGAATATCTAGCTAAGTGTGTGAAACATCAGTGTATCATGTGATCGGCATGGGACTGATCAGGCTTGTTACATATGATTAGCTATGATTCATATAAGGTTAGGCTAACCATCCAGTTAGCTATGATGTGAGCAATAGTCAGACTAATCATACATAATAGGCTATGAGGCATGTAATGGTCAGGCTGCACCCGACGTGAGGTGTGGGGTGAGCTATGATGCATGTCCTGTTTCCGAAGTCTTGTCTGAATAATCCAATAGTCCTATAGACATAATATAATAATGATGTAGTATCAGTCGTTGTACTAGCACATACACAAACACAATTACACTAAACTCACAGACTATGCTAGGGGTGATACTGGTCAACTAACAGCTTCAAGTGTGCATCTAACTGCATGGGTGTCATGTCCTCAAATATTGTGCAAAATTAGACAGGCAATCACTAACACATATCTAGCCAGTACGTCAATGTACACAAGGTTGTCGATTCACTAATATTCAGGTCACATGGTCATATGTAAAAATAGGGTACCCATAATTAACACTTATGGACATATGCAATTATACGGGATATCCGCAATTAATACCTAGGGTCATACATCATATATATATTACAGTCATACCTACTTACTGGTAATCAATTTCCACACAATATATATATATATATATATATATATATATATATATATATATATATATATATCAATTAGTTATTATACACACACGCATGCACATGCAACTAGTTTCTAGGTTTACTTGCATAGTGCCTAGCAGCCATCTCTAACAGAACTTATCATGAGCAATACGCTAATCCTTAACACTATTCACACATGCACATAAAATTCACAAGAGAAGGCACTCCGAACCTTGGCCTCGGCGTACACGTGCACGAGGTCGAGGGTGTCGACGGGTGATGGTGCTGTCACAGCGGAGGGCTCGGCTCCGGCTGCATCATCTGCTCAGGCGAGTGCTCGGCTGCTGCTCAGGCGAGGGCTCGGCTGCTGGTGGCGGTGTTAATGGTGATGATAATGACGGAGGGAGGCGGTTGTTCAGCGATTGACGGAGTTGTTGACGACGGGGATGTTGAGGGGAAGTCGGGATCGGGTTCAGGCGAGGTCGGGTGGAGGAGATCGGAGTGAACGGGGAAGGAGGCAGGGTCTCTGTCGCTCAGCCGGTCGGAGGTCTGGGCTCCGGCGAGTTAGAGGTGGACATGATGGAAGTCCGACGGGGGTGTGAGTTCTGTGGGGAAGAGATATATTCGGCTAGGGTTGTATTGGTGATGATGGTGATGAAAATATAAGAAAAGTTGTATATATATGTATGGAAAATAGGGTTTAATGTTGATCTAGGAAGTTGGGCCAGATTGGCACTCCTTGGGATGGGTTTTCTTCACATGTAGAAATTTTGAAGGCTAAGATTTAGTTGTTTTAAAAATAGATGGCTAAGATTGGTAAGGGGGAATATTGAGTGTTGCACACTCCAAAATTATGGAGAATCCACATGACTGGTCAATGAAGAAAAAATTGTTTCTTCATGTGTTGTGTCCAATAGGGTGTGGACACCTCAAATGCACTTTTGCATAAATATCTACGATGGATATTGTGTCTCAGATTTCGGTTGGAACGCACAAGGATGTAGAGTCGAATTTATTTAGAATTAAATAAAAATGTCTGCCATGAATATTGTACGACTAAAATGAACACAAGAGGACATATTCATGAGTTACACAAGGATCAAAATAGAAGACTGACACGTCTAGGACAGGGGTGTGAAATTTGCTGGAAGGCAAAAGCTAGTGTAGCGCTCCCAATAACAAAACAATGGTAAGGTACAACAATCAAATAAAATCACAGCAATTAAATATAATCCCTAATACTAAATCCCAAAAATGCTAATTAATGTCCATAGTCCTATAATTTGGTCAGGGGCTCATCTAGTAGGTTTCTAGGTCTAGTTCACTAACTCATGCATTTAAGGACCACTATATATAATATATAAATATCATGCAATATATTAACACATTAAATAAATGAAAAGAAAAGACAAAAATATTCCTATTCTGGAATGTGGTAGTGACAAGAATAAATAAATAAACAAAGAGATTAAATAGTTCAAATGTAACATATTGTGTCTATATCTATTATCTAGTAAATGGTGCTCTTTGGATCTTGGTACCTATCAACTATTAAGTTATATTGGAGGGAATTTGCTCACCCAATAGCCCAACCTACTGTTAGACTAAATTATTTTTTCTCCTTCTGGACTATTTTTTAATTCATAACATAAAACAAAGTATCTGCTTGAATAGGGATCTTAATTAGAACGACATAGACATTGGACTCACTAAAATTGACAGAATATGCCTGAGCAAGATTGGTACTTGTCATTATGATAACTCTTTTCTAGGTAATAATAATCTTGATTAACCTGTATACAATCTATAAAGTTATCACAGGCTAATTTTACAGCCTCAAAGAGCTGTTAGTATTGCTTCTTTCAGGACCATCTAGGTTTATATAAGGTAGAAATATCCTAAAATCAATAAAAAATGGAAATTACAAACTTTCGAGACTATTAACATTAGCAACTATACTAGTGCCGATTTTCGATGGTCAACAAAATGGAAATTACAATCTTTGCGATATAGGTGATGGACTAAAAGTACTTGTTGGTGAAATGGAAGGTTTTACTATGTTCATCGTAGGATATGTATCCATGAATAGAAAATAGATGAACTGTACGCCAATATAGTGGTTCGCTGGTCCAAGTATGCCATGTTGTAATTATAGAATATTCTTATAGTTGTTGTATTTTAACTAACATTTTGATCTAATTCTTGTTTAGTTTTTTGAGTTTAATCATGCACTTGCACTGATGACAACTTCAGATATTATCAAACTCTGATTTTTTTTATTGCACTTATGACAAGTTCGCAAAAAAAATGGTTTCTACTCCCTTTCTAATCTACGAGTATGCCTCGGTAGTTGGTTCCATAATATTTAATATATAAAAAAAATATTTATAAAATAATAACAATTTTTTACTTGGATATGCTATACAAGAATTGTGTATTTTATAACATTTTTTTGCCTTTTATAACATTTTGGTTGTCAAAGCGTTAAATAAATGAGTTTGAATGTGACTTCTTATAAGGCTTTTGAAAAAAGTGCTATATATGTGCAATCATATTTATAACACATTTGAAACATCTGTAACACTTAGGTGCAACTAAAAAGCATTATAAAAAATTATTTATAATGCTTTTTAGCCGTTATATCAAGGCATTTTTCTTGTAGTGATGGCTTCTAGGGCAAACATAGTCATAAAGAAAACCATTTTTTGGACAAAACATTTTGAAATCCATGTAATTAAATTTACTTCCATCACTTCTAATCCTATTGGTCATGAATCCTTCTTCATTTTGAACTCTTTATAAAAAAGCAACAAATTCATTAAAAGTATGATTCTTATTGGCAAGAAAAGTAACCCAAGTATATGTAGGAAAGTATCATTCTTATTGGTTAGTTTACGCTTTTCACAATCCTCACATACAATGTCTTTCTAGGAGACCTGAGATTGACAGGATGGGCCTATGGTGAGAAGGCCTGGAGTGGCATTACACAATGGATGCTGAAGAAGTATGAAGCAATCTTTAAGAAGACCAACTTGTATCACGCCATGAAGGCGACCTGCTATGGCCTGGAGCTAAATTTTTTTGGAAATGTACAACTTCCATTTCGGAACATTCTTTACTTCGACTGATGAGATGGGTCTTGTACTGCATAAGATGCATGAAGAATACACTCCTTACAATAAGGAGTTGGAGAAGAAAAACTCCAAGCTGATGGGTGTCTAAAATGAGTTAATCTGTCACTACCATATTTGCCAGAAGATCAACAGAAAGGGAAAGATGGAAGGCAACTCCCCGCACATCAGCCGCTGGATAGGCCATCTTTTCATCGAGAGCACTAATACTTCCAAGCTTCACTTGTCACTACCAGTTCCCCAAATACATATTTTGAGATATATTTATTTCTTGCTTGTATTTATTTCTGTTTAGAGTATTTCTTGCTCACGTGATCATTAGGTTGCATGCATGGAGACTAGACCTATTCTTTGGTCAAGCATGGTTCATGATTTATTTGTGGGTTAGTTTTTTATGAATTTGAACCCATGGTCTAAACCTCAAACCCTAGCTATATAAACTGACTTGTTTCTCTCTCTTCCCTCATTCTTTATTTTTCTTTTTTTATTTCTAGACAAGTACACCTTGCACTACATGGAGAAACCTTTTAATTTTTGTCTCTTCTTCTTTCCTTGCATTTTATTAGTCTATTCTGTAATTATGATAATTTTGACCGCTTTTAATACTTGGAGTTCTCAATTTTTATGGATAGATTTTCTTAGATCTACTTTTCTAACTTAGGTTTTATAGGTTTCTTAAGTTTTTGGTGGTTTTAATTTACTAAAATATAGTATTTTAGAAAAATAGTTTTTGGGAAGGATGGAGCACTTTATTTCGAACATTTTAGCTTTTGGTTCACTCAATTCGGAGTTAAAGTATAGTTTTTATGAAGAAAACAAATTTGAGATTTTGGAGCTTTTTTGCTATGGCCGAACCTATGCCACATACTGATAGCATGAGTCCATCTTGTTGGACGCATGACTGCTGATCTGCACAAGTTCCTTGAACACTTTGTGCATTCATTCACTGAACGAATAAGAAATTCGCTAAGTCCAAAAGATACTCCATGCGGTATTGAACTCTATGCGAAATCGAAATTATGTGGCAAGCAGAGTATGTGGCCACCTTCCCTTGGATGCATGACTCTGAAATTTGGTGCATCCTTGGTGCATCTTTCTATGGTTTTGTCTTTTCTTCCTGACACACTTTATGTCACATCACATTACACTTTATGTCACATCATAGTTTATGTCACATCACTGACACTTATTTATTTCTGTCGCTTTATCACTTTCCCGAGGAGTAGACCTTAGCCTTGACTCCATACGGCATGACTCCATACGACATGACTCCATACAGCCAGGATAGTCATGCGACCTGACTTCTTATACGGCCTTGATCCTTCTACGTGTATGTGGCCCCTTGCATCACGCTAGGGTGAATCCAAATTGAACTATCTAGTGGCAAAGTGGATTCGTATTAGCATGGTCGTACTATGGTACGTCATATAAAAAGAATACCATGTGATCATGCCATGAGATTTTAGTTAACATTAGGGTTAAGTAGGCAACTAAAATTGTAGAGCATTGAGAGAGAATAAAATCTTGAGATCGTACCTAACTAGCCACCTCCAGTAATCTGAATTGGGGTATGCAGGCTAGTCCCTATGGATATTGTTTAAAATATTATTAGTGGATGACAATATCCGACTATTATATGATACTATGTGTTCTATGCGATCTTAGCATGGTGGCCTTATGAGGGACCAGTGCATACTACTATATGCTATGCGATAATTTATGGCTCGGTTAACCCTGCTAGTACCTGGTTTGATATGAGCATTCCTATATGCATAATATCTCTAGGATAACCCAAATTCCATCTAGTAAGCCATATAAGTGATTGGCCGTTTATGTAACTTAGCGTGTTTGTGTATTATATCTGATGTCATATAGTCTAGGGAGATGGATTATCATTGTGTGGTAGTTTAACCCTTGTCCTTGTTTGGTTGTAGCATTAGATTATTGTGTCACGATAGGATATGAACCGAAACTACGAGACAGAACTATATATATATATATATTTATATATATATATTTTATAACCTGGTTTTATTTTTGTATTTATGCTTCCTTTGTGGTACTTTCTATTTAGGGTCTAACCCCACTGGTTTTGCATGGACAGGTTTAGAGCCCGCATTCGAGGATCAAGCATACTTTTTCCTGAACAATGGCGCACACCAGACAGATGGCCACTGAGGGAAACGAGTGGATCTCTTCTTTCCTGCTCGTTATTTCACAATTTACTCCTTTTTGGCATTTAGCCACCGACACTTGTTAGCCGTGAATCTGGATTTTAGTTTCCTACATGATTATAATTAATCAGACTACAACTGATCATGGTCATGTACTCTTGTTACTTTGCCGGCCTTCTTATTTTTGTACAGCTGGTTTCTTGAATGTTGTGGTAGGACGTTTGGGATGTCTTACTTCCTTGTCATATATATTCTATGTTTACTGTTCTTATTTGACTGATTGAGGCAATATATGTTCTATATGACCCTAAGTGACTTACTTGTAGTATGCACCCCCTTGTCTAGTTACAGTCGTGACCGTCGTACGATGTTCTATACGTTGTACGGGGGAGCTGGCCATGTCCGTCTCCGTATTCCTGTACTGGAGCGTGACAAGATTTTAATGGTGGCCCATCGAGGTCTGTGTTTTCAGACTTGTAGAGTATTATGGTCATAAAATTTATCCCACTTGATATCTTGCTTCATCTTTCTCGATACTACCGCTTCATCTTTCTCGATACAGGATTCTTTAGTTGTTAGAATAGCAGGCATGGCAGGATAGGGTTCCCCTGGGCAACAATGAGAGGTAGCACGTATTTAGAGTCAAATTCGAATAGAGCCAAAAATTTAACAAGATGGCACAGTGGAACCAGAAGTGGGACATATCGAGCAACCAGCCCTTGAAATACCCGTACCCCCAGTAGTACCTGCAGTACCAGTGGTACTTAACACCCCGACATAGTTGGAGATCCTCCGGGGAATGATGGCAATGCAGCAACACTAGATGGCGGTGCAACAACATCAACACTTTCAACAATAAGAAGGAAGGACTGATTCAGGGGTATCGGTTAGATTTTGTCGACTTAACCCAAGGTACTTCGATGGCACAGAGGACACCATCACAACAGATGCCTGGTTAAAGGCTAATATGGTCATTATGGAAGCAGAAAGGGTTTCGACTGATGAACAAGTTGATCAAGTTCGATTACAACTTCAAGACCTTGCACGTGACTGGTGGGCGTCAGTAGAGGTTGGCTTGAGGCATCCCATCTCTTGGGATAGTTTCAGGGCTCGATCTAGGGCTAAATATTTTGGAGTAGTAGTAAAGTATGAGCTCCAACAGAGATTTATCGATCTCAAGCAGGCCGGTAGAACAGTGGATGTATATACAGCCGACTTTTGAAGGCTGAGTAGATTTGCTCCAACTATGGTGGCTATAAAGTCGGATAGAGCAATAAGGTTCCAGGAATGACTTCATCTGGAGATTTTATAACTAGTAGAGGGGCATGACTACCAGACTTGTGAAGAGGTACTGATAGCAGCTCGGAGCCACGAGCTTACCATGCAAAGGTTATCGACAAGGATAAGAGGACAGAAAAGGTCTCATGCTCAGAGTTGAGAAGGAGGTGGAGGTGGAGCAGTACCTTGGACTTTAGCATCACCACCTGGCGTTCGCATCCATGATTCAGCACCGAGAATGGCGGCAGTTTAAACGGTGACAGTACCGGCTCGGCAGTAGCCGAGAGAACAACAACAGTAACAATACTAGGGAGCACCGGTGGGTTGCACTTACTGTGGCAAGGAATGCCATACTAGAGATGTATGTAGGATATCCAATAGGTTTTATATGAGGTATAGCAGTCTGGATCACCGGATTGCCAATTGTTCGATGAGTAGAGGCTAGGAGGGCCAGTCCAACAGTTACCAGCACTGTCAGCACCACGGGTAGCCCAGCAGAGAGGGCTAATAATAGCAGTAAGGCCATTAGCTCAGTGTCTATTACTAACGCAAACTGAGATGTACCAGCAGCAATAGAACCATCAATAGTGCCAATAGAGGCCACAATAGCGTCACCAAGGGAGACAACAACGAGGAGCACAACAGGGCCAAGGATAGGCATTTACCTTGTCTTTGGATAAGGATTTAGCATCAGACGATGTGGTGGTATATAATATTTTTGTCGCATTATTTCCTGCTGTAGCATTGTTTGATTCAGGCGCAGCTCATTCAATTTTATCTGTATGATTCACGACACGTATTAGATTGAAGTTTGAGGCATTGCCAGAGAGGTTAAATATACTCACTAGTAATGGGCTCATAGTTGTTAATAGAATATATATAGCGTGTCTGGTTATAGTGTGCGGGAGTTTACTACTAGCACGGTTGATCAAGTTTTTTATGGGTAACTTTAACGTTATCTTAGGCATGGACTGGCTGAGAGACAGTCATGCTATGATAGATTACCATAAGGGTAAGGTATTATTTAGTATCCCAGGCATGGAAGCTTTCACCTTCGACAGATCTGTGGAAGACGAAAATGAAGAGAGGATCGCAGTTACATTTTTAGTAGAAGAACAACTCCCTGAGATAGTTAAGGAGTTCTTAGACATCTTAACGGAAGAACCACCAGGGTTACCCCTGGTAAGAGATGCTGAGTTTTGGATATAATTATTCCCTGGGATAGGGCCAATATCTTATAAAGTTTACCAAATGGCACCATCAGAGCTAGACCTACTATACCAACATATAGAGGAATTAAAGTCAAAGAAGTTTTTTCGAGCCAATGGATCACCTTGGGGACCGCCAGTAGTTCTAGTGAAGAAGAAGGATGGGTCATCATAGTTATGTATCGACTACAGACAATTGAATGCTATAACAGTGAAGAACAAGTATCCATTACCAAGGACCATGATTTGTTTGATCAGCTGAGTAAAGCCAAGGTTTTCTCCAAGATAGATCTTTGATCAGGGTATCATCAAGTAAGAGTTCGGGAGCAAGATATACCTAAGACAACATTTAGGTCATGATATGGGCATTACAAATTCTTAGTTATGCCATTCAGACTGACTAATGCTCCAACGATATTTATGGATTTGATGAACTGTATTTTTATGCCATACCTAGATAATTTTATAGTGGTTTTTATAGATGACATTCTTGTTTATTCCAGTTGCGAAGAGGAACATGAGGGACATCTTTGGAAGGTCTTACAGATTCTAAGAGAATATTGGTTATATGCCAAGCTCAGCAAGTATGAGTTTTGGTTGGATTATTGTAGCTTCTTCCTATTTCGGATTGGAAATGGAAACTTATTACGATGGACTTTGTGACTGGTTTACCTAAATTCCTGACTGGTCGTGATGCAGTTTGAGTAATAGTAGATCGTCTTAATAAAGTAGCTAACTTTCTTCCCTTCCAAGTAGGACAATCCACAAAGCAGTTAGCAAAGATATACATGCGATAGATAGTAAGACTATATGCCGTCCCAGTGAGTATCATATCAGATAGAGACACTCAGTTCACTTTAAATTTTTGGAAGAGTTTGCACCAGAGTTTGGGCACTAAGTTAAGATTTAGTACTGCTTACCACCCTCAAACAGATAGATAATCATAGAGAACCATCCAGACATTGGAGGATATGTTGCGAGCTTATACTTTAGACTTTGGTGGGTCTTGGGAAGATCACCTACATCTCGTCAAGTTCTCGTACGATAATAGTTATCAGGACAACATCCAGATGGAACCCTTCGAAGTGTTGTATGGGAGAAATGGTAGGTCCCCATTGGCATGGGATGACATTGGCGAGCGAAAGATATTAGGCCCTAAAATGATCACGCAGACAGTAGAAGTTATCAAACAAATTATAGAGAGACTTAGGGTTGCGCAAGATAGGTATCAATATTGGACAGATCAGCATCATAGACAATTAGAGTTTTATGTCAGCGACCACATATTCTAGGAATTTCTCTAACCCATGGAGTCATTAGATTCGGGATTCGCAGGAAGCTTAGTCCGTGATACGTTGGTAAGTTCGATATTCTCGAGTGGGTAGACGATATTGTTTATCGTCTTTCCCTTCCGCCTTCACTACATAAGGTGCATGATGTATTTTATGTATCTCAGTTGCGTAGGTATATCCCAGATCCAAGTCATATCCTCGACCATTCTGAGCTAGTTGTTGGTATCGACTTATCTTATGAGGAGCAGTCTGTGTCCATTTTAGACCAAAGGTAGAATATGCTCAAGAATCAGACTATTTATCTTGTCCGAGTTGCTTGGGGAAATTACCCTTTGGGAGAGTCAACGTGGGAGCACGAGGATGATATCCGATCTCGATATTGGTACCTATTCGACTCAAAAGGTATATTCATTCTTATGCCTTCGTATCTCGAATCTCGTAATTTGTTTATCCATACTATATGACACTGTTTCTTCATATGCTTGAATTTGATTGCATGATCTTATAGTTAGCATATTGCTTGTTCTAATTTCTCTAATTAGTCTTGAGTTTGAATTTTGAGAACAATTTTTTTTTAATGTGGGTAGAGATGTCACTTCCCGTTCCCGAAATACCTATTTTAGGATATATCTTTTTTTTCTTGTATTTATTCCTGCTTAGAGTATTTCTTGCTCACATGATCATTAAGTTGTATGCATGGAGACTAGACCCATTCATTGGTTTAGCATAGTTCATGGTTTATTTATGGGTTGGTTTATTCATGAATTTGAACCCATGGTCTAAACCTCAAACCCTAGCTATATAAGCTAACTTGTTTCTCTCTCTTCCCCCATTCTTCATTTTTTCTCTTTCTTTCATTTTTAGGCAAGTACACCTTGTACTACATGGAAAAATCTTTTGATTTTTGTTTCTTGTTCTTTCCTTGCATTTTATTAGTCTATTATGTGCTTATGATGATTCTGATCGCTTTTAATACTTGGAGTTCTCGGTTTTGATGGATAAATTTGCTTAGATCTACATTCCTAAATTAGGGTTTCATGGGTTCCTTGAGATTTTGGGGGTTTTGATCTACTAAAACATATTATTTTCGAAAATTAGTTTTGGGGAAGGATGGAGCATTTTATTTTGAACATTTGGGCTTTTGGTTCACTTAATTCGGAGTTAAAATTTAGTTTTTATGAAGAAAATAAATTTCAAATTTTGGACATTTTCCGCCATGGTCAAACTTGTTATTGGAGAAGACAAAGTCTTCATGCGACCAATATTTTATGCGGTTGAGAGTGCTATGCGGCCCTAGAGGGTTATGCGGCTGAACCTTTGCCGCATAATGACTACATGCGTCTATCTTGTTAGACGCATGACTGCTGATCTACACAAGTGTCCTTTAACACTTTGTGCATTCACTCGCTGAACGAATGAGAAATTTGCTAAGTCCAAAAGATACTCCATGCGGCATCGAACTCCATGTGACATCAAACTTATGTGCCAAGCAAAGTATGCGGCCACCTTCCCTTGGACGCATGACTCTGAACTTTGTCGCATCTTTTGTGCATCCTTGGCCCGTCTTTCTATGGTTTTGTCTTTTCTTCCAGATACACTTTATGTCACATCACACTTTATGTCACATCACTGATACTTTATTTAATTTTGTTGCCTTATTACTTTTTTGAGGAGTAGACCTTAGCCTTGACTCCATACTGTATGGCTCTGTGCAGCCAGGATTGTCATGCGTCCTGACTTCTCATACGGCTTTGATCCTTCTGCGAGCATGTGGCCCCTTGCACATATTTTATTGGACTAGTTTTGGTTGAATGTTCCTTTGGACTTTATGAGTTGTATGTATGACTTTGTTGACCACAAAAGTATTAGACCCATCTATGTGTCATAACCCGATCACTTGTATCCGTGCTGATACACTTACTACGTGCTATGTGTCCCTACGTGCTAAGTGTTCCTACGCGATTATATTACATATTTATACTGCGGTGTACCTATGCAGTACGTGACATATGAAATGATTCAATCTCTATCTGGGACAAAAGGGTTAGTCAATAACCAAGCGTGGCTAGGATCTGTTGATTGTTGTATTACGCTGGGGTGAATCCAAATTCAACTATCAAGTGACAAAGTAGATCCGTATTTAGAGTGGCCGTACTATGGTACTTCATATAAGAGGAATACCATATGACCATGTCATGATATTCCAATTAAGATTAGGGTTAACTAGACAACTAAACTTGTAGAGCGTTGGGAGGGAATAGAATCTCGAGATCGTGCCTAACTAGCCACCTCCAGTCATCTGAATTGGGGTTTGCAGGCTATCCCTCATGGATATTGTTTAAATTCTCTTTAGTGGATGACAATATTCGATAAATATATGATACTATGTGTTCTATGCGATCTTAGCACGATGGCCTTATGAAGGACCGGTGCATACTATTATGTGCTATACGGCAATTTATGGCTCGGCTAACCCTGCTAGTACCTGGTTTAATTTGAGGATTCCTCTATGCATAATATCTCTGGGATAACCTAGACTCCACCAAGTAAGCCGTACAAGTGATTGGTCGATTATGTAACTGAGAGTATTTGTGTATTGTATCTTTTGTCAAATAGTCTAGGGACATAGACTATCATGGTGCAATGGTTTAACCCTTGTCCTTGTTTTGTTGTAGGGTTAGATTATTGTGTCACGATAGGCTATGAACCAAAACTATAAGACAAAATTATATATATATATATATATATATATATTTCATAACCTAGTTTTATTTCTGCATTCGTGCTTCCTTTGTGGTACTTCCTATTTGGGGTCTAATTCCACTGGTTTTGTATGGCCAGGTTTAGAGCCCGTACCCGAGGATCAAGCGTACTTCCTCCTGAATAATGGCGCACACCAAGCGAAGGGCCACTGAGGCAAACGAGTGGGTCTCTTCTTTCCTGCTCGTTATTTCACATTTTATTCATTTTTGGCGTTTAGCCACCGGCACTTGTTAGCCGTGAATCTAGATATTTAGTTTCCTATATGATTGTAATTAATCATACTATAGCTGATCATGGTCATGTACTCTTGTTACTCTGCCAGCCTTCTCATTTTTGTACATCTGGTTTCTTGAATGTTGTGGCAGAGAATTTGGGATGCCTTACTTCCTATTCACATATGTTCTATATTTACTGTTCTTATTTGATTGATTGAGATAATAGATATTCTATGTAATCCTATGTGACTTTCTTATAGTATGTACCTCCTTGTCTAGTTACAGCCGTGACTGTCGTACGATATTCTATACCTTATACGGGAGAGCTGGCCATGTCCGTCTCCGTATTCCGGTATTGGGGCGTGACACCACTTCTTTACAACCAAACCATTCGATGATAATGTCATAAATAACTTGTGATGGAGTATAATAAGAAGGATCCACTGACAGAATAACTCATCGACAACTATGCAATCGGGACCAGAATCCGTAATTACTTTTATCAAGCACGCCACAAGATCTGTCGAAAGAAGCAATAATAGCCCGGTATATGATGGTCTGGCTCCGTAAATGTGTCATCCTCGGGGGATCGGAAGTAATCAAGAGAATAAGCAGGAATTTTATTCTTTCTGCCATGAAGGTTATTTTTGGCCACAAGTTGGAATTATTACTGGCGATGGTCTGCTTCTTGAACAGAGGACTGCAAAACTTCGTGGACAACATGATGGACCACCCGGACGGGAAGAACTTCACTCGGGTAGAAATGTCTTACGATTATTTTATAGGGGTGGCTCAAGCTACACTACCTATATTGATGAACACTGGCCTGGAGAGTTCTAGTACTGAAGGGAAGCGTTTATCTACAGATACAAAAGTTTAAATGGAACTACAAGAATATTCCCAGGTTTAGAAAAGCATTGAGACACCTGGGATAATATAAGCTTGTTCAAGATATCTCCCACCTTTCATGGAATTAAAGCTGGAGAGACTCTAAAGGATGAAGGCACTGACGTCTCAAGCCTGCCATAGGGTGTATTTTACTGGCTCGTTTCTATTTGACTATCATATTTGGTGTATCGGAATAGAAACGATTGCTTTCTGGAGCCTACCTGCCAAGCCAATTTGTGAGGCAATTTGGCTACGACCAATTGCTGCTGGGCAATGCCAGCCCTTGCATCGAATTCACCGAAAGTCTGCTAGATGGTGCAAGAGCATGGAAATACTTTATATGGGATGTACTGAAGCCCGCTTTAAATTGCCAGAGAAGACTACTTCACCGTACATTTTTTTTGCGGGGACACAATTCTACTACTTAATTAATTGTATCTCTTAAGCTTTTGATCGAGATACGTCATTCATTGCTGGAGGGAAGTTAAAACCTTCGCCAGCATATATTGAAGCCTCCCAAAATATCTTACCGAAGAGCAAAGAAGTGGACCTAGCTCCAGCTGCTGAATGTGAGCCGACTATTGACAATAATGCCTTTGATGAGATGGAAAATCCAATCGATATATCTATCGTCAAGCGAAAAGCTTTGCCACCATCGAGCTCGTGGTCGAGAAAGAAGAAGCGACTAACATAGATATCAAAGAGAGGGAGAGCGAGCTCGGCCCCGAAGTGAAGAACTCCCAGAAAGTCCCTGATAGAAGAGACGAAGATGCGCTCACAATTCCCAAGGTAGACCCTATTATTGATGTTGCGGCTGTACTAATAAAGCTACTTGGATTTGTAACAATGGAATCTCTTCGAGTCACTTTTCCAACCGCATTTTGGGGTTGTTTGGATATAAGTAACTCTTTGAAAGTAAAAAAGTAACACTTACAACATATTGAGTTGCAGTACACTTGCACCAAGTGGCACTTTCCAAAATATATTTGGATAGTCCTTTTTGTCCTCTGTAAATGTGGCTGATAACTTTCAGTATTTAGATGCTATGCATGACTCTTCTCTCTACTTTTCATCTTTTCCAAAAAATTATTAAAGAAAAAATTAAAGTTCTTCAAGTGGCCGGATGTCCCAAAATATGAATGTTCTTCCAAAAAATAAAAGTTCTTTCAGTGGTCGATCTCTCTGGCCGCTCAGATCTGGGTCTCCACCTCCCCCGTAGTCCCTCACCGACAATGAGCTCGAATACAGTCGGATCTAGCACCTAAGGGCCTGAGCATCAATGACGATCAGTGTCCGACTCTGAAGCTTGTGAATTCTGTAGCAGAGCCGCCGACGATGGAGGTATCGTCTGCAGAAGAACCATCGACGATGGAGGCGTTGTCTGAAGCAGACGATCGACGATGGTCGATCGGCAGCAAAATTGCCGACAAATTTGGCTCAACGCGAGGCGGTGCTCGACGAAGTCTGCTCGACATGCTGCAATTCAGTGCCGATCTTCTCTTGATCGAGGGAGGAGCAGATCTGAGAAGATGCTTGCATGCCCTACGTGTAATTATACGTTCCGTTCAAGTGGATAGCCGATTCAAACATTGCTAGTACAATAACCCGATCCGCTTTGCTCAGGGAGAAGACTTTCTTGAGGAAAAAGATTTCAGACTTAGACTTTCAAAGGTGCACTCAGAGTATCGCTCAGCCGAGACAAATCATCGCTAAGGTGGGTGACTATGATGAACCTGTCTTTGCATAGCCAGCACATTTAAAAATATGGTCGATACATGCTACTCGCTATACGAATCACCCCTTGCATGCTAATAAAGAATGCAAAATACCTAGCAAAGAAAATAATCCCATCTTATGCCTCTTTGCATAGAACATGGAAGTAGATCGGTTGAACGAAGTACTATGCTCGCTTTACAGTTCTTATAACCTCACCCTTGTAGCGTTACTTTTGGTTCCTTATATCTTCCTTCAAGTATATTGCTTTATATGTCTTGAAATGCTCGTCACATAAATATTGCCTTGATATAGAAGCACAACACAGATCATGGTTCACTTACCTGTGGCAGAAAGACTATCAAAATAGTCATTCCAAGCCAAATGATAGAAAACAAGAAAAGTCTTCGGGATCGTTGGGACTCTAAGGCAACTCCTAAAAGGGAAGCTGCAATAAGTAGTAAAACATCAGCATAAATTATGCATTTAAGGGAACACATTCGATCATGCGATCTCTGAACGAGTAAATGCATTTGTAATATGTCAAGTAGTTATGTTCATTCAATGTTCAAAAATATTGCATATAATAAATCTTAGTATTGATCGTCAATGGTCATGGACTGCCTGTGCACAAGTTTATGGTTCCTGCGGACGATACACCGGGGCACCGGGGACGATCCGATCTAGACAGGAATGTCTCATAGTTAGCTAGCAACATCATCATGGGAGAGGCGGGGGCTTGTAGCTGGACTCGCTACCTATGCTGCAATGACCGTCGTCTGCCCGAATAATAGTCCACAATGGCTCGTTTAGTAATGTGAATGTGTTATTAAAAAGTATCATTAAAGTATCATTAAAGTATTATCAAGTATCATTAAAAAGAATCACGTGGCAACCTACGTATGGCATCATATGGACTTGAGGCAAGTAACAGATGCACGACGCACTCTGCATGCAGATCATTAATTGAACCAAGAAATCTGAACCCCTGAAACACATTTGAATAATCTGAGAATTCTGAACGGTCTGAGTATAATGTATTTGAACAACCCGAGTCACAAAATAATACGAGTATAACAAATTTGTATATGTCGTTCACCTGAGTCAGAAATACGCTAGTAATATTTGTGTTTGCTCATGTGATTCTTGGTTTACTTATACATATTCGTGCTTGGTTAACTAGGTTGTATTATTTGGACATGGAAGAAAGAATGATAAGTTGGTAAGTTTCATCGTGTTTCTCTTATATCGCACGACACACTACCACACGAGTTTGGCTTTACATTATTTCCATAAAACTGATCCTAAAGTAAAATTAGAAAGATAACTTAATAGATGGTGCACATAACTAATATATCATGTTTGGATTTGTCGAGCGGGTGAGAAGCATCCCCACCAATGCATTCATATACTGATAACCCACTAGATTTCTTGCAGGATACGAGAGAACCTCGTTCAGTTTGGAGTATCACCTCATGCGTGCTAAGGCATGTAGTTCGCTCTGTAGCCTTTGAGTGTCACATCCGGAGCTAAAGCACATATACAAGACATAATATTAGAACATTGCCTGTATTATCCTAAGTTGTAAGCCGCTTGGTACGTCTTTATTATTTGAGAGAGAGAGAGAGCATGACTGACTTGTAATCCCGGCCTAGTACTGCTTTTAACCTTATTTATTATCAATAAAAAGCTTGTTTATGTATCATACTTGTGTTTATTCTATGCTTTCGCTATATCAACTTGGTGAACTAGTTATCGTAACAACCGTTTACTCGTGTCGTTTAAATTTTTGCTACATTGGAGACTATCTGTGCGACTATATGTCTTAGCTATTTCTCCACCTGTTTGAATCATGGCCTTGTGCGGGCGCAACTTATGCTCGCGCGATATCATATCCTAATGGGAATGATCATCTCGTGGGAGCGCTGGTGCGGTGATTCGTACCTAGCGGGGACGACTAATCCTGTAGGAGATCAGGATGTGATGTATTTATATCAGAGCACGGCTTTACATCCTTGGACTTTTTATCGATTCTCTTAGTTTCGAAAGCTCATTCTTAGGTTATCTTATAGATGCTCACTCTCAATGTTCTAACGAGATATTCTATACAATGAGTCTAAATATCTTTGAAAGTGTATATGAATGATATAATTGCTTGTACAAAATTAAGATGCGAAGGCCTTTATACCAACCTGTGTCAGACTTCGTGGTAATAGACTCGGTTTAGAATCTGCAAGTTTTTGTTAATCCAAAAAAACTATATGTGAACACCAAGCGGGTTAGTGTGCGAGATAGAATATCGTTCAGACAGTTAACTATGCACACAGCCTTTCGGCTAAGTTGTGTTGAGTATCCTACGATAAGACCCTTGGGGGTGAGCAAGTTTGCGAATGAAATTAGGATATCGTTCAGGTAAGTATAAGTCAGACTTATAATGGCTATCGATAGAAACGTTATCGGATTAACACTAAGGCGACTCTAGAAAGTCGTGCATGGGTTTCGATATATAGTTCAGAAGGTTATTCGTATCGATAAGTTTTGACTCAAATATAGTTTGTATAGAGGACTATCGATTGAGGTATATAAGATATTAATATTATTGAGGTAACTCATAGGAAATTCATATAAGTTCTAAGGAACGAGTTAGATGGATTGATACGAACACGATTGAGAATTTACTTGGGTGACTCGATTCCTGAGTGGTGTATACAATAACTCAGGAAGGAATAAGCAATTTTATGATTCATCTAGTATGGATCGAACCCTGAGTGGTGTATTTGATCATCTTTAAAATGTTCGAGCGAATAGAGGATTTTGGAATAGCAAATGTGTCTAGCAACAAGCGACGTAATTGTACTAAGCCTTAGTATAAATACCACCTAACAAGTAAGCAAATTTGATGGAATCATGTGAGATTTCATTCAAACTAGTTAGAATGTGTTGGACAAGTGATAAGGCTTATATAAAATAGGGATTCAAGGTAATGAAAATTAATACCTTGGTCAAAAAAACTTTGTAAATCATACGAGCGATTTTGAATTGAATCAAATAAATTAAAATTTGAGTTTGAGATAGAATAATATAATATGCGATTGGAGTATAGTGCGATGGAAGATAACATGCATCAAAAATATGGATTTAGTAGGATATCGCTCGATAGAATTTTAGCCTGAGTATGAATGTTATGATTTCAATTTGGGAGACTTGATATGATGTCAATAAGTTGAAAGATAGCATGGATTGATACAAGTTAGAAAATTTTGGTTCAATGATTGAGGTAGGCGATAACGGATTTAAACTTGACTTGGACGAACGATCTAAAATCTAGTTCAAAAGATAACACTCAACATCGGGCCTAAATGAGAACGATTATCCAATGGGAGCGTTGGCATGGTAATTTCACATCCGGTGGGGATGATCGAACTTGTAGGAATATGTTCGAAGATTATACAAACGAACTTGATAAAATGGAATGTAGCAAACTTGGATAGAATTTGGCTTGAGGATTTGAACTTAGTTGTTTGAGGAATGCTAAAAGTAAACTATTGGTTGATTGAACGATAACATTAAAGCTGGCATGGCATGAACGGTCCTAAGATGGACATGACTTGAGAGATTAGTATACAAATTAGATGAAACCAAGTATAACAATAAGGTGTCTGTTCGTTCGATGATAACCATAATATTTGATATTCTTGTCTTGTACGAGTGTTATTCCATGCTCGTACATGCGTTACGCCCGGATTAGGATGGTTATCCCGCGGGAGTGTTGGTATGGTAATTTTATGTCCAACGGGGATGATTGAACTAGCGAAAGACCGGAGCGTGGTAATTAAAGAATCGTCTTGACTTATGGTTCGACAAGATAACACGAGTTTCAGATATAAATAAATTAAAGTATTTTGAGGAGAAGTTAGACTAGAATGTGAAGTAAGATATGCTTCATGGTTTCATAAACGGATATGTAGATCATGTTGGACGACTTAGAGTTTATGATTGAGATCGAAGATTTAGAATAGGATCATGACTTGGTGGTCTAGACTTAGAAAAGAATGGATAGGTGAATTCTATCAAATATAATGGAGGAGATAGAGTATGCAAATCGATGGGTTTGACCTGTGAAATAGATATATCGTGGATTTGATTGAACGAATGTGTCCTATGAACGGTTTTGCTAAACGAACCCGGATCCTGTAATACCCCATTTTGCTCAAGCGGATTGCCGATTAAACGACAAAAGTATAATATCCCGACCCACTTTGTTCAGGCGAGAATACTCGTTTGAGGCAAAGGATATCCAGACTTTTCCCTTCAGGAGTTCGGCTTAGGCTTTCAGAGCTCGCTCAGAGTATCGCTCAACCGAGGCGAATCATCGCTAAGGTGGGTGGCTACAGTGAACTTGTCTTTGCTTAGCCAGCACACTTAAAATATGGAACGATACATGCTAGTCGCTAGGTAAATCACCCATGCATGCTAATAAGAATACAACGCACCTAGCTAAGGGAATAATCCTAACTTGTTTTGCTTGTGCTAGAACATGGAAATAAAATATTGCTTATATAAATATATAGACCCTCGCAAGCTATCATTGCCTCGTACAATGGGACCCCGCTATGCCTCGATAGAATGATACGTATATGCTCTTCTTAGTGCACTATTCACTTGTTTATACTGTACGGTCCTAGATCATGTCGATCGGAAAGTCCCTTACGGTTTTACTTTTCGGCTTACCTTCGGCCCCGAGCTAACGTGAATGCTTATGTCTATACAAATGAAAATGCTTGCCAGCTTACATGTTAATTTGTACTTATTGCCTCAGTTCAATGCTTGTCGCATAAACTATGCCTCAATTATGTAATACTGTGCATGTCATGCATTCATCTAGTTCTCCTCGGAAGACTATCTAATAGTCGTTCCGTGCAAGTATGAACCTACAAGTATTCGGGACCGTTGGGTCACCAAGGCAATCCCCGCCCCGTGGGAATGCATCAAGGCAAGTTGTAAATACTGAACGAGAATCCTGTCAAATAAATTAAGTAACATAGCTCGTAGAACAATACTCGTTCAGAGCAGAAACCAAGATTCAAGTATCTCGTGTACTCGTGTATCTCGTGCATCTCGTAAAATTGGAAGACCAATAATTGCATGTCCCGGACAACTCGAAAATGAGGTATAGTTCTACGGGCGGTCACCAGGGCACTAGGGCCGATCCGATCCGGATGGAACTTCGTGTGTAGTCCTCATGTGTTGGGCAAGATAGTTTGTAGTACCTCTTATAATTTTGTTGCATTCCATTCTCGTCATGGACTAGGTCCTTTATGGCTATGACAGCGACTCATGTTCATATAGTTAAGTCATCCTCGCTTAGCGGCTACCCACGTATGAGTCATTGCATCGAATCAGAATATCAGAAACACCTTAACGATCTTGAGTATAACACTTGTATGTATGGAATACTTCAACGTATTATGCAACACACCAGATATTTCGTGTAACTCGTGCACCCAAAATATAGTCTCATTCACAATACAGTGTTTGCATATGTTATTGCCCTGAATTCATAATAAATGTGTTCGTGCTTGAATTAACTTGGTTTGCCTTGGACAGGGAAGGAAAAAAGGTAAGTTGGTAAGTCTCACCGTATTTCTTCTTATATCGTACGGCGCACTGCCACACGAGTTAGGATATTCATCTATGCCATGAAACTAAATCTAAGGCAACTAGAAAGACTACAAAATAGTTGATGCACGGAACCTATAATACGTGTTTGGATTTGTCAAGCGGGCGAGTAGCCTCTCCACCAGTGCATTCGTGTACTGATAATCTACTAGATTGTTTATAGGGTATGGGAGAACCTCGTTCGGTACGAATGCCTCCTTCATGCGTGCTAAGGCGTGGAGTTTACTATGGAGCCTTGGAGCGTTATTAACCAAAACTAAAGTACATATACAAGACATAATGTTAAAACATCGCCTGTATATCATTCCACAAATGTAGCCACTTGGCACGCTTTTACTGTTTCAGAGAGAGAGAGGCTTGAGCGACTTGTAATCTCGGCCAAGCGCTGCCTGTAACACTTGTTTACATTAATAAAGAGTTTATTTTACTTCAACTTGTGTTATTCAATGCTTTCGCTATTGTCGACTCGGTGAACTTGTTACCAAATCGCCTATGCGTTTATAATTTTGCTGTACTCGGACAATCTGTACGACTCTGTGGCTTAGACCTCCTACCGCCAGCCAACGAACCATGGTCTTGTACAGGCACGGTTCACGCTCGTGCAACATCACGTCCAGATGGGTCAAGCGATCGTCCTGTGGGAGCGCTGGCGCAGTAATTCTCTCCTAATGGGGACAGCCGATTAGCCTGCGGGAGATTGGAGCATGACAGATTGATATCAGAGCTTGGCTATACGCCTTTGGACTTCGTTTTGATTTTTTTAGTTTTAAAAGCTCGTTCGTGGGTTATGTGCACACTCTCTCTCAATGTCCCAAACAAAATATTCTAATAATAAGTCTAAATACTTTTAAAAAGTGCATGTGAATAATGTGATTGCTTGTACAGAATTGAAATGCTAAGGCCTTTGTGCCAACCCGTGCTATACCTTTTGGGAATGACTCGTGCTAGAATCGCGACTTATATACGAACCCGAATTGCCTATACAAGTTTGCCCAACTGGTTTGTACGAAATCAAATATTATCTCGAACGGTTAGCTTTGTACACAGCCTTTCGGCTAAGTTATGCTGAGTATCGTGCGCCAAGACCCTTTGGTGCAAGCTAAGTTACAACGAGAATGAATATCATTCAAGAATAAGATAAGTCAGACTTAGAATGCCAACCGATAGAACATTCTCAGAATTATCGCTTAGGCGAATATAAAGAATCGTGCTTGGATTTTGGGAAATATCTCGAACGGTATTTCGTATCGGAAGATACAAATTGATTGGGGATTTGATTGCATGACTCAATTCCGAGTGGTGTATGGATCATTTAGAAATGTCCCAAACGGATTCATAGGTATCGTATGATATTTGGATCAAACAATTTTATAATATCTCGAATAAATGATAAAGTTTATATCGAAATAGGATTCCCAAAAATGGAAATCGATATCTTGGTTAAGGAAACTTGATGGAAACTTAAAGATTGTGCAAGTGATTTTGGTTTGAAATAAACGAACTAAACTTGAATACAATATCGCTTAAATAGAAGTTAGCCCATAAATAAATATTGTGTTTCGATGAAAGAGATAAACAAAAATAAATTTTGCTTGGAGTTCGGAAGAACGATCTTGAAATCTAATTCAAAATAATAACTCTCAAAATCAGTCCCAACGAGAACGATTATCCTGCGAGAGCACCGGCGTGATAATTTCATGTACGACGGGGATGATCGAACTCACGGAAACATATTCGGTGATTATTCCAAATAAACTTGATGAATGGAACATATTAAAAATGAAATAAATTTGGGCTTGAATATTTGAAACTAGTTGATTGAGGAATGAAAGAAGTAGATTATGAAATTACCGAACGTAAGAGTAAAATTAGATGATTTTACTAGACGAGTTATAATCACTACATAAATAGACTTAACTCGATGGATTTTATAACTTGGAAGGAGTAAAGGAAACACTAAGGTGTCTCAATTGTGCCGAAGAAAACCATAACAATCAAATGTTATTGTCTTGTACGAGCGTAACTCTATGTCATACATGCGTCACGTCCGAATTAGGACAATTATCCCACGGGAGCGTTGACGTGGTGATCTCACGTCAAACGAGGGTGATCGAACTTGCGGAAGACCAGAGCGTAACAACTTATGGATCGTCTTGACTTTTGGTTTGACACGATAAGATAAACTTAAAATGCAAGTGATCGGAAATGTTTCGATGGATAAGTTAGCCTAGAACCAGAAATAAATCACGCTTGATGGTTTCATGAACGGATACATAAATCAGGTTGAACGAATTGGAGTTAAACTAAAGGTTTAGAATCGAATCTTGGCTTGGTGGTCTGGACTTGAAATGGATAGAGATTATATAAAAACATGTTTGGAGGGATAGACTATGTAAATTACTAGGCTTGTCCTGCATCTTACACATAGTAGATTTTACTGAACGGACATAAAACCCAGTGCAAACAAACGTGTTATTGAGACTAGGATAATCAGTGCTCGATGTTTAAAAATTTGAGTGAAACGAGCTTAGATAGAATACCCCGTGCAAATGAACAAATAGTTTAACCCTAGGAATTGGGGCAAGCATCGTGCGATAAATTTGTACGATGAATCGTGTGCTTGAACCTGTACCTATGACCTTATGAGCTGACCTAGCAATTAGGAAGACGACCTTGTGCCGAGTGAATGAACCTGTGTTACTGACTTTACCATTGCTTGAATAAAGCTTTACAACTAGGGCAATAAGACTTAGGGTTTGACTTGGGAACGGTAATGTGCTAAGTTTAACCCGAACGAATGATCGCTAGTTGGTAAAATTGAATAGATCGTGCCTAACGGTTGTGCAAATACTTGTTTGAGTTGGAAAGGAAGAAACTTGGAATTTTGAGATTTTTGCAAGTAGCTTGTCCGATTTCACTATCTCTAAGTTTGGTAAATGTATATGTTTGAGGGACGCCTTGAACGTGTGCACAGTCTAAGACTAAATGATAAGTGAAACTTGAGTGCAAAGACTTCACTATCGGTAAGTTGGTTGAAATGCATGTGTTTGAAGGATGCTTCGAATCCATGCAGGATCCAGACTCGCGATATGCTGATCTCAAATGCTAGTGCAAGTGAACATCCACCTGAACAAGTATAACGACTTGTATACGTTGCCTCAGCCTTAGATCGTTAATCAAGATCGATGAAACATACTCCGTGTTAAGCAACATGTCCCGTGCTAAGGCACAAATAAAACTGACTCGGCATACACGCAACACGACGTAAGGATTGAGTAGGAGATTGTGTTCAAATAGATTTAGTGGTACCGGTTGCTACGCTTGGGATAGATTCCATAATGCGATAGTATGGCCAACCCTCAGTAAGTCTCGAGAACGAGACTTTTTCTGAGTGGTGTATAATATAATACCCAGTTTCGCTCAAGGGGATTGCCGATTCAAACGATAAAAGTATAATATCCCGACCCACTTTGCTTAGGCGAGAATACTCATTTGAGATAAAGGATATCCAGACTTGTCCCTTCAGGAGTTCGTCTTAGGCTTTTAGAGGCTCGCTCGGAGTATCGCTCAACCGAGGCAAATCATCGCTAAGGTGGGTGGCTACAGTGAACTTGTCTTTTCTTAGCCAGCACACTTAAAATATGGAACGATACATGCTAGTCGCTAGGTGAATCACCCCCTGCATGCTAATAAGAATACAATGCACCTAGCTAAGGGAATAATCCTAACTTGTATTGCTTGTGCTAGAACATGAAAATAAAACATTGCTTATATAAATATATAGACCCTCGTATGCTATCATTGCCTCGTGCAACAGGATCTTACTATGCCTCGATAGAACGATAAGTATAAGCTCTTCTTAGTGCGTTGTTTACTTGTTTACACTGCACGACCCTAGATCATGTCGCTCGAAAAGTCCCTTACAGTTTTACTTCTCGGCTTACCTTCGGGCCTGAGCTAACGTGAATGCTTATGTCTATACAAATAAAAATGCTTGCCTGCTTACATATTAACTTGTACTTATTGCCTCAGTTCAATGCTTGTCGCATAAACTATGCCTTAATTATGTAACACTGTGCATGTCATGCATTCATCTAGTTCTCCTCGGAAGACTATCTAACAGTTGTTCCGTGCAAGTATGAACCAGCAAGTATCCAGGACCATTAGGTCACCAAGGCAATCCTTGCCCCAGGGGAATGCATCAAGGCAAGTTGTAAATACTGAATAAGAATCCTGTCAAATAAATCAAGTAATACAGCTCATGGAGCAATACTCGTTCAGAGCAGAAACCAAGATTCAAGTATCTCGTGTATCTCGTGTATCTCGTAAAATTAGAAGACCAATAATTGCATGTCGCGGACAACTCGAAAATGAGGTATAGTTCTACGGGCGGTCACCGGGGAACTGGGCTTGATCTGGTCCAGATAGAACTTCGTGTGTAGTCCTCATGTGTTGGGCGAGATGGTTTGTAGCACCTCTTGTTCTTTCGTTGCATTCCATTTTCGTTATGGACTAGGTCCTTTATGGCTATGCCAGCGACTCATGTTCATATAGTTAAGTCATCCTCGCTTAGCGGCTACCCGCGTGCGAGTCATTGCATCGCATCAGAATATCAGAAACACCTAAACGATCTTGAGTATAACACTTGTACGTATGGAATACTTCAACAATTATGCAACACACCTGATATTTCGTATAACTCGTGCACCCGAAACATAGTCTCGTTCATAAGACAGTGTTTGCATATACTATTCCCTGAATTCATAATAAATTTATTCATGCTTGAATTAACTTGGTTTTCCTTGGACATGGAAGGATAAATGGTAAGTTGGTAATTCTCGTCGTGTTTCTTCTTATATCGCACGGTGCATTACCATACAAGTTAGGTTATTCATCTATGCCATAAAACTAATGCTAAGGCAACTCGAAAGACTACAAAATAGTTGGTGCACGGAACCTATAATATGTGTTTGGATTTGTCGAGTGGGCGAGTAGCCTCCCCACCAGTGCATTTGTGTACTGATAATCCACTAGATTGTTTGTAGGATACGGGAGAACCTCGTTCGGTGTGGATGCCTCCTTCGTGGGTGCTAAGGCATGGAGTTCACTCTGGAGACTTGGAGCATTGCGACCCGAAATTGAATCACATATACAAGACATAATGTTAGAATATCGCCTGTATATCATTCTACAAATGTAGCCACTTGGCATGCTTTTACTGTTTCAGAGAGAGAGGCTTGAGCGACTTATAATCTCGGCCAAGAGCCGCCTGTAACACTTGTTTACATTAATAAAGAGTTTGTTTTACTTCAACTTATGTTATTCAATGCTTCCGCTATTGTCGACTCAGTGAACTTGTTACCAAATTGCCTATGCGTTTATATTTTTACTGTACTCGGACAATCTGTACGACTCTGTGGCTTAGACCTCTTACCGCTAGCCAACGAACCACGACGTTGCACGGGCGCGGTTCATGCTCGTGCGACATTAAGCCCAGATGGGTCAAGCGATCGTCCTGCGGGAGCGCTGGCGCTGTGATTCTCGCTTAGCGGGGACAGCCGATTAGCCTGTGGGAGATCGGGACATGACAAATCATGTGCAAATGAACGAGTTGATATGGATAGAATAATATCTGCTCGATGTTTAGAAATCTGAGTGAAACGAGCTTGGATGGAATATCTCGTGTAAATGAACAATAGTTTAACCTTAGGAATTGGGGCGAGCATCATATGACAAATTTGTACGATGAGTCATGAGTATAAACTGTACCTATGACCTTGTGAGCTGACCTAGTGATTAGGTAGACGAACCTGTGTCGAGTGAATGAACTTGTGTAACCGACTTTAGAGTATTTCTTGTGCAAGCCATAGAACTGGGGCAACAAGACTTAGTGTTAGACTGGGAACGATAAGTGTGTCCTATGTTTGATACGAATAGAATGGACACTAGTTGGTATATCAGACAGATCATGCTTGAATTTGTGCAATGCTTGGTTTGAGTTGGAATAGAAAGGACTTAGATTTGATTGACCCTGTTAGAGGTATCATCGTGATTCATAAGACGAGAACCCGTAAATTTTTTGCAAGTAGCTTGTTCGACTTCACTATCGCTAGGTTTGGTTGAATACATATGTTTGAGGGATGTCTTGATCGTATGTACGATCCAAGACTCAGTGATATGTTGAACTCGAGTGTAAAGACTTCGCTATCGCTAAGTTGGTTGACATGCATATGTTTGAGGGATGCCTTGAATATGTGCACGATCCAGACTCACGATATGCTGGTATCGAATGCTAGTGCAAGTAAATATGTTAGATTGCATGGATGGGTATAACAATTTGGATAAGTCTGCTTCAGCCCTAGAGCATCATTCAAGATGGATTATGACATATCCTTCGTTAAGCGATATATGTTCCATGCTAGGGTATAGTAGAAACTGAGTTAGAGCTTGGATTGAATGATAGAGTCATTCAATGAGACAAACCAAACATAAACGCGACACGGTATAAGGAACGGGTAGGAAATTATGTTCGAATGGATCTAGTGATACTTATTGTTATGCTTGAAGTAGATTCGATAGTTTGTGATAGAATGATTTGCGCTCAGGAAGTCTCAAGGATGAGACTTTTTTTGAGTAGTATATAATGTAAAGACTCGTTCTGTTCAAGCGGACAGCCGATTCAAACGGCGCTGGTACAACGACCAAATCTGCTTTGCTCAGTGAGAAGTCTTGCTTTAGGCAAAAGATTTTAGACTTAGACTTCGATCTCAGAGTATTGCTCGACCGAGGTGAATCATCGCTAATGTGGATGGCTACGATGAACCTGTCTTTGATTAGCCTGCACACTTAAAAATATGGTCGATACATGCTAGTCGCTAGACGAATCATCCCTTGCATGCTAATAAAGAATACAACACACCTAGATAAGAGAATAATCCCATCTTATGCTTCTTTGCATAGAACATGGAAGTAGATCGGTTGAACGGAGTAATATGCTCGCTTTACAGTTCTTATAACCTTACCCTCGTAGCATTACTTTTGGTTCCTTATATGTTCCTTCAAGTATATTGCTTCATATGTCTTAAAATTCTCGTCACATACATATTGCCTCGATATAGAAGCACAACACAGATCATTGTTTACTTACCTGTGGCAGAAAGACTATCAAAATAATCGTTCCAAGCCAAATGATAGAAAACATGAAAAGTCTTCAGGACCGTTGGGCCACCAAGGAAACTCCCAAAAGGGGAGACGCAATAAGTAGTAAAACATTAGCATAAATTGTGCATTGAAGGAAACACACCCGATCATGAGATCTCTGAATGAGTAAATGTATTTATACTATGTCAAGTAGTTATGTTCATTAAAGGTCCAAATTTTTTGCATATAATAAATCTTAGTATTGATCGTCAATGGTCATGGACTGCCTGTCCACAGGTTTATGGTTCCTGCGGACGGTATGCCAGGGCACCAGGGATGATCCGATCTAGACATGAATGTCTCATAGTCAGCTTGCAATATAAGCATGGGGGAGATATGGCCTTGTAGTAGGACTCGCTACCTTTACTGCAACGACCGTCGGCCGTCCGGACTATAGTCCATGTTGGCTCGTTAAGTATTATGAATGTGTTGTTAAAAAGTATCATTAATGTTTTACTGAAGTATCATCAAGTATCACTAAAAAGAATCATGTGGCAACCCACTTATGGCCTCGTATGGACTTGAGACAAGTAACAGATGCATGGTGCACTCTACTTGCAGATCATTAATTGAACTAAGAAATCTTAACCCCTAAAACACACTTGAATAATCTTAGAATTCTCAACGGTCTGAGTATAATGCATTTGAATAACCTGAGTCACAAAATAATATGAGTATCATAAATTTTTATGTCGTTCACCTGAGTCAAAAATACGCTAGTAATATTTGTGTTTGCTCATATGATTTTTGGTTTCCTTATAGATATCCATGCTTGGTTAACTTGGTTGTATAATTTGGACAAGGAAGAAAAAATGGTAAGTTGGTAAGTTTTGCCAAATTTCTCTTCTATCGCATGGCACACTACCACACGAGTTAGGCTTTACATCATTGCCATAAAACTGATCCTAAGGCAAGATTAGAAAGATAACTTAATAGATAGTGCACAGTACTAATATATCGTGTTTGGATTTGTCGAGCGGGTGAGAAGCATCCCCACCAGTGCATTTATGTACTGATAACCAACCAGATTGCCTGTAGGGTACGATAGAACCTCGTTCAATGTGTACTATCCCCTCGTATGCGATAAGGCATGGAGTTTGCTCTGAAGCCTTAGATTATTGTTCAAATTTCTACTGCATTGGAGACTATCTGTGCAACTCTGTGGCTTAGCTATTTTTTTGCCTTTTAGGATCATGGCCTTGCGCGGACGCAGCTTGTGCTCGTGCGGCATCACATCCTGATGGGAATGCTGGAGCGGTGATTCGTGCCTAGGGGGACGGCCAATCCTACGGAAGATTGGGGCGTGACACTACGCGAAGGAGAAGTAAATTTGAGGATACACTTGCAGGCCCGACGCGAGGACGACGCTCTCATCGAGATCAGTACCGGCCAATTCTGTGCCGAAGCCACAATGCCATGGTCCTCCACGAAGAAGAAGAAGATGATGAGAGAGAGAGTGACCTCACACTTTCTATTTCTTTCTCTCGTCTCTCATTTGCAGCAGAGTTGCGTCAATTTTTTGAAGCAACTGAATTATTGAAATAATTCGGGGGACAAGAACTCTGAGTGTCATAGATTTGACACTTACCATGCAGTTACTAGCTCTAACCCAAAGCTAAAAGTGCTACCACTTTTACCCTACCTTCTGCAGACCTACCGCCTACCAAACAGTCCCTTACTCGTAATATCCAGAAACCTGGGGTTGTCATGGAACCACGACAAGAAATACCATCTGCCCAAACTGATAAAAATATAAAAATCATTACCTCCTCTCTCGAACCCTCGTCGAGGAGTGTCACGACCCACACCCGGTATAGGGGCACGAGTGCGTGGGTACGTCCAGCCTACGCCGCAGCATCGACGGTAGAATGCTGTCTAGGTCATGATACTATCTAATCAATCTCACATGAATATCCAACTCCATAAGGAGACACAGATATCATAATATAATATGGAATACTCAATCACATAAACTAAGGCACGATGAGATATCGAAGAAAATATATGAAATACAAGACAAGTCTAAACAATAATAAATAGTCTAACCTGAAATCAATAACATCCAGTCTCCAAGTATGCTGGAAACAAGTCCTCTAAGTCACAGTCTGAAAAAATATTTTCAGTCAGGATGGAACGAAGTACATCTCTAACAGCAGTTCTACATCAATGATATAAACTATGTAGCAGTAAATAGATAAAAATATATAAGATGCATATACATGTACAAGAGATATACAATAAAAGAAATACTGGAAATACTATAAATAAATGCGAGAAGGAACAATATGTCAATGAACAAGAATACTATGACTAAGTGTGTGAATACTAGCTTTAACATGTGATCGGCTTGGGAACTTGTACACAAGAACTGGCCTGGCTAGTCATACGTGCGGTGTATGACCAACACTAACATGTGAATGAGACTTGTACATGAAGGGTATGATCACATATCTATACTAAAATACTACCCACCCCCGACTGGTATAGTTAATCCAACCATGGTACGCTATGGCACGGGATTCTCTAGGAAGGTAACAAGTCTCCCCGAGAATTAGTGTCTGTATATGAAGATAAACAATAAAACAAGACTTGTACAAAATACACCATATACAAGGAATAGCATCTCATGACGATATCCGGATATACCAATCCGTGTAACCATCGTGTCAAAAAATATAGATGTTTACACTAGATACAATAAACATAGAGGATATCATAAATAAGAAAATATCAGAGAATGTACTCGCTTGGGGTCCTTAGTTGACAATACCAATAACCTGATTCTGAAGTCTTGTCTGAAAATCCAACAGTACTATAGATATCATATAATACAATATTGCATCAGACATTACTCTAACACACAATTATAAATACACTTGACTCAGGGCTACGCTAGGTATGACACTGGTCAACTAGGGTCAAGGTCCGTCTAATTGCACAGGCGTTGCGTCTGTAATTGCTGTGCATAACAGACAGTCAATGATACGGGTCTTGCCAGTACGTCAGTGTGCATATAGCAGTCTGCTAACATGTTTCATGGTCACAGGTCAAGGTAGCTACGGAGTATCCGTAATTACACTCGGGTCACCTAGTACATATACATACATATTATTATCTAGCATATATCAATAGTTACTTAAAATATATATATATATATATACACCAAATTAAATATATATATAATACATATACATATGTATATATATACTAATTGAGAAATATACTATATATATGTGTATATATACCAATTATACATATTAAATATATACTACATACATACACTAATACATACACCCTTCTATCAATATACAATACGCGTATACGCGTACGTATATGCAAGGGGAAGAACTCGAACATGTGCGTGTGTGAACGGTGTATTCGACGTTGAGGTTCAGCGAGGAAGTGTTCTGCTGTCGAGCTCCGGCGTACTCGTGCACGAGATCGGCTTGATGACGACGATGTTGATGACGATGATGGTAATATTAAAGGTGATGGTGATGGTAAAGTTTATGATGAAGGTGATGATCAGGAGGAGGTTGATATGGTCATGATGGTGGTGGAGCTCAAGTTAGGCTCGGGCTATCATGGTGGTGGAGGTGGACAGAGCAGTGGTGGTTGGCCGGAGTGATAAGGGTGGTGGTGATTATGATGATGATGGTCGTGATTGAAGAGGAGAAGGCAGGAAAGAAGAAGGAGATCCGAGGAGAAGGAGGTGATGATGATGGTGGTTCAGCGGAGAAGAACGACGGGGAGTCTCCGACAAGAATCAGGTGGGCACGGGGAATCTGGCAGCGGGATGGTCTGGTGTAGTCGGCGGGGTACAGCGTGAACCCCGGCGAGATCTTGGTGCAGTTGGGCGGAGGAAGAACAGTGAGCAGCGGGTCAAGGGCTGTTCAGGCGAACGGGGCTTCCAGTCGGTCGGCAGAGGATCTGGTCGACGAGTGCATTCGATGGCGGGTCAGCGTCTTGGGTCGACGAGGTGGCTCCGGCGGGAAGGATCGGTCGAGGAGGAGGAGATGGTTGCAGCGTTCAGTGGCTCGGGTCAGGTTGGCTACTCCGGCAAGTCTCCGGTGGAGGGTGAATGACAGATCGAGAATCTCGACTAGAAAGAATTGGAGGAACGGCGGAAACTAAGAGGGGGAGATGATGAATAGGGAATAGGGGAAGAAAGTCGGTTGTGGCTTAGGAATAAGAAAAAGAGAAGGAAAGTAAAGTAGAATATTTATATAGACAAGGTGTATTGGGTTGACCTAGAATTAGGGTTGGTCAAACCCTCTTGTGATTGGGCCTTCTCATATAGGATTTCAAGGGCCATGATTCAAATAGGTTCAAAGATGATGAGGTCGGGGTGACCTCAATGCACTTTTGCACAAAAGTGCCCAACAATTGAAAAATTACACAAAGTTGGATTTATGGATTAATTTTAATTAAAATTAATGTAAATGGTGTTATAAAATTAATTAGAAGTACATGGGGTCAAAATTAGGTGGGACACAAGTATCATGAATGAAGAAGACTCAGAATAGAAAATTATCCTAATTTTGGTTGCTCAAAATGGGTCAAGATTGTGTCTCCAATTTCGATTGGAACGTACAAGGATACAAAGTTAGATTTTATTCAGAATTAAATAAATATGTCAGCGACGAATATTATGCGACTAAAATAAAGCACAAGAGGACATAATTATAAGTTACACAAGGGTCAGAATGGAAGGCGGGCTTGTTTAGGACAAGGTTGTGGAATTTGTTGGAAGACAAAAAGCTAGGGTAGTGCTCCAATATCGAAGCAACGGTAAGGCGCAACAATCAAATAAAATCTTCATTATTAAATATAATTAAATATTATGCAAATTATTTACACATTAATTATGAAAAGATAAAAATACCCCTAATATGAAATATGAGGGTAACAAGGAGAGAAAGATCAACTGATGTGGGGGTAGTCCTTGAAACTATGGAAGAGGCTGTCGAAGCCACTGAAGATTTTAACATGCCTGATAAGGCTGCTGACGAAGCCGAGGCTGCCACCACGGACGAATATGAACAGGTTGGTGTTATGGTGGACCCGGGTTTTCTTTGCCAGGATGGCTGTTATTTGATCGACCTTCGATGAGCTCAATGAACCAAATATAGCAGCTTCTCCATTGGGTACATATCTCTAAATTTTCACTAAGGACCAAATATTTTAGCTTTAATTTGCAATACTATAAGTGAAGATGGCTACATATTTGGTTAATTTTGTAGGACCATCGAGCGAGAAACCAGTTGAGATCCCTGCTATAAAGAAATTGAATCTGTCACTGGCCCTTCAGAGGAAAAACCTGAAGAACCACCTGTCATTGAACTAAGTCAGATACCTGACACTGGCAAGGCAATTGCTGGAGAACAAGCCATTGTCGTTGCTCCACCTACTGCTGCAGTTATAGCACTGTCTTTCGATCAACTTTTCAAAAACTAACTTGGATTATTAAAAAGATTAATTTCTTTATTTTAGCTTCATCCTCGGCGGCTCATCCACCTCAGGAGATAGCTAGACCATGGGCAGCGCTTCCTGTGGCTTGTACTGATCTTGTACCAATAACTCCGACCACTCTAACCGAGTTGGAAGAACTGGCGCCAATCTCTCTGCACTCATTTTATGACATGCTAAGGCGAGGGTTATAGAGTAACATAGACAAAAATATGTCGTTTACTCGGATTCAGAGATACGCCAAATGCCAAATATAAGCACTTGAAGAATACATAGAATTCAAAGAATGGTCGAAAAACTTAAGTTGGTGCTGGAGGAGTTGGAGCAACGTATAGCTCAGCTCAAGTAGATAAAGCAGGACTTGATGGGTCTGTTCCTTGAGGTGCACAACAAACTTACTACCAAAGTGCTTTATGTCGATGTCGAGTACAAGAAAGAAAAGACTTTCTTAACCGTGAGCTTGACATATTGAATAAGAAGTATGAAAAGCTCAACACCGCCCGACTGAGCCATCTTACCAAGCAGGAGACCGTGACCACCAGGATGGCAAAAATTACTGAGTGTAGATGAGAATAATGGGATAATTTCATTGATTGAGAGATTACATATATATAGAAGAGGACCAGCCACTTCACTATTCTCTACCCGATGCGAGACTAAATGATTAATACTTAACACCCTCCCTCAAGCTAGAGTGTAGATGTCAACCATGCATAACTTGTTACAAAAAACTGAACATGAGGTCCTAAAAGAGATAAAGATATCAGCTATCTGATCATCGGTTCTCATATAGTAAAATTTTGTCAGCCTCTTTTGATATTTATCACGGACGAAGTGGATATCGATCTCAATATATTTTGTCCTTTCATGGAATACGAGATTGCTAGCAATATGAATAGCTGACTGGTTATCATTCCACATATCTACCATTTCAGATCTTGTCGCTTCTTCCAGTTCCTTCAGAAGATACTGCGGATATAACACCTTTGTTGTGCCATGAGCAATAGTTTATTATTCTTTTTCCAAACTTGATCTCGAGACCATACCCTGCCTCTCCAAGATGATTTAAACTCTTAAAAATGTATGATTTAAAGCTCAGCACTTAATATTCTGTATTTGTATCAAGAAGGACATAATATTAATTAAAGTTATATTGAGATTCTGGAAATAAATGTCAACAGAATTCGGATCAAACTCGGGCCGAGCTCGAACCGAACCAATTAGTTTAATTCTAGAATATTCTATGTTATTTAATTCTCTTCCTAATTTGGATTTTTTATACTCTATATATAGATTATTTCCTTGCTCATTGATTCAGACCAATAAAAATCATCCCTCCTCCACAAATAAACCATAGCATTTCCTCCTACATCCTCTTCCAATGGCCCCTAAAAGGAAACAAGATTCCTTTTTCAACTCTCTTATTTGTCCCATTATGCCAAACATAGGAGAATTCGACGGTTTTACCTTTAGGAGCCTCGAAGTTTTAAATGATTGGTTTAATAACTTCTCCAAGAGACACATCTGTTTTGGCCATCCTATTGATTTTACTTCTCAACACATAGACTATCTACCTACTCTTCAAAAACTCCAACTTGAAGAAATTGTTACAACATATACCAACATTTACACCAATGCTATTCAAATATTCTATCGTAACTTAACATATGAACATAACACTATCTCATCTAGAGTTCGTAGTATTTCAATTGAATTCGATGCAGATGACTTAGGTAAAATCCTACGCATTCCTGCTGATGGACAACCCTTAGTCAACATGACTCAAGTTCAATTTGTCCATGGCTTAATTTAGATTCTTTCAAGAATATCCTTTGTCACCCTTTTAAATATCCACTGGGTAAATTTCATGCTAGATATTTGAATGGTCACTTATTTAAAATGCATCGTATTATCTTTTCAACTTTTCTACCTAAGAAGACTTACTTTGATGAGATCTCTTATCTAGAAATGTCAGACTTATATCACTTACATTTCGGCATAAATTTTAATGTTCCACAGACCATTTTATCTCAAATGGTTCAATATTGCAAGAAAAGATGTCCACTACTATACGCTATGTACTTGCCAACCATTTTTAGCTATTTCGACATTCCTTTGGATACTTGTCCAAATCTTGAGAAACCTTTATACCTCTATCAAATTCGGAGAATTGAGCCAACTATGCTTTTACATTATAACTTATCATCAAACTCCAACACTCATCCTGTTGATTCCGTCCCTCCTGTTGATGACCAACCACAAACTCTAGAGTCTATTTTTCAATCTTTTGCATGATCGCTTCCACCAAGAGGATATATGCAATCGTGCTACTGATCATCGCCAAATTCTTCAAACTTAGGCTCTTGGCAATACTTTAATAGACATCCAGTACACCCTATCGAAGCACCCAGCTGGACCTTTTTCGATTCTCCGAAATCCAAATCAACAAGGATTTCGTATTGATCACCCTTATGTTCACCGACATTTGGATCCAGCTGATGCCTTCTTCGATCCAAACAGAATACTTGAACCGGATGATAAAGATGAAAAAAATGATAGCTAGTTACTCAATGGATTCTAATGTTTAAAAAGTTTACTTATAGATGTTCTACTATAATATTTCTATTACATATCCACTTTTGTATGTTTTCTTTCAAATGAATAAAAGTTCTAAATGCAATTTTTCTTTTGTCAATATATGTTATCTTGTATACACTTTACTCTCTTATTTTTCTTGTCATCTCACCGATTTCGGGGGAGCATGCCATTTCGATCAAATGACAACGGGGGAGAAAGAATACATGATACTAGCATACAAAATGATACTTGACAGATGTTGTCTTTAGCATATCAACTACTCCACAGTTATGGGGGTGCCTTGCATATCAAAGACTTACAGTATCATTCTTAGTTTTTCAATTATCAAAATAGGAGAGATTGTTGGCCCATCCGCTCTCAGTCAACTTAATTTTGATAGTTAACTAAACCATGTATTGATATGTCACATCTGAAGCCTCAACACCAATATTGCATGTCGTCTGTATTGCGTCTATTCAAATGTAATCTTTATTTATTTGAGTCTAGAACTGATATATGCTGAGTCACACTGGCAAAACCAAGTACCTAGTACACTCAAATAAACCAAAGAACCTATCCACCAAATTAGGCCACATTCATTTACAAAGTCTACCATATTAGGAGATAGAACTCAGGCCGAACTCATGCCGAACTCAGATCAAACTCGGTTACCCTTTTGGTATAAAATCAACCAGTTCCATAGCTCCTGATTTTTTGGCCCAATAGATAGAAATTTGAATTAAACCCTGACCAAATTCTAGCCGAATTCTTTATAAAACAACAACTCAACCATTCTTAAGTCTTCTGTTCTATTATGAGCAAACCCCTAAAGCCTTAACTTTTCCATCTGAAAGAGCAACTCCCTAGCCTTCCTAGTGCCAAGTATAATCTCGGTCTAAAAGTTTTCTGAGTTGTAAAGAGCTTTGTTCGATCAGTTACTCTCTCTCTCTCTCTCTCTCTCTCTCTCTCTAAGCTGTGAAGTTGTGAGACTTCGGTTCAAACCTCGTGGTGTAAAGAAGTGGCATTCGGATCAAAGCTTGTAATTCACTATTAGTGATTATAGTAGAGAAACTCTGAGCTTGAGTTCTCGGTACTAGACTACTCCTCTCAGAGGAAAACCAGTATACATCTTGGTGCTTGCATTTGCTTTCTCTCTCTACTTTACTACTTTACTTTATTGTCTCTATATACATTGTTAGTTAGCAACTACCTTCATTCTGATAATATTAAATTGGGTAGATTATTTCACTGCACTCTATTCACCTCCCTCAAAAGTTGCCTCACGGTCCTTCAGTTAGGACATAGCATTTTATTATTGGGTGGTGGACCATCTGATAAGATAAAAAGTATTTTGATCATCAGTCCGTCCAAAATAATTTGCGTATTTAATTTTTGGCAACTTCAACTTGTTACTTTTTTTGAGTAAAGTTTAAGATTGTTACCACATGGTCATGTTTAAAGGATTATTCCTTTGTAGTTTATATGGTAAAGCTTCACTAGAATTGGTGGACTTTGGTTTTGATTGAATCCCTCTAGACACATTGACTACCAGATTTGTCTTTTCCTTTGGTGAGAAAATAAAGTTTGAGGGCGGTTGTTATTCCCTACTTTGTCTGATGTCGAGAATGTCTAGACTTGTAGTAGACTTCTCATCTATTTATATTTGGCCTTGAAGATCTTTCCAAGAGAGAGGGAGAGATATAATTCACACAATATTTATCATGATCCGCACCAGGTATGAGGGCACAAGTACATGAATAATGCCCAGCCTACGCAGCATCGGTGGTAGAAAGCTGTTTAGGTCAACAATACTATCTAAACATCTCACACAATGTATATAATTTACCTGTCAAAGATATCGCAACTCCAAATAGAGGAACAATATGATACTATGATAATCAATACTCAATCACAATATAAAACTATAGGAAAATAATGGCACAATATGGAATAGAAGAATAGAGTCATAAAATCACAATATAATCCAATCTAAGTTCAAAAGTCTAGCCACAACACAAAGTCTCAAATATACATAATATGCCAAAATGTCTAAGTTATAATCATATCCAATACAATAATGAAAGGCTAAGTCTCCTCAACAACAGGCACTATTTTATCATTCTCTATAGGAGCAATCTCAAACGGCTTGCCATCTTGTGGCCCATAGTAAGTGGGACTCAAGTCATCTGACCAATCATCTGAAAAATATATCCACTCAGGAATGGAGTGAAGTATAAAACTCTGAAAACAGTTCCAAATACATGGTAGAGAATATGTGACAAGTAATAGAAAAGAATACAAGATGCACAAATAACTAGGAAAATGAGAATACAACTGAAACATGCAGTTAAATACAATAGGAACTGGAAGAAGTAAATATAGGAAATATGGAATGAACTATAAGTAAAAGACACTTGAATACAGTATATGTGATTTAGAGCAAAAGTAGTTATGTGATCGACTTGGGTTGCACATGATTATTCTATGGTAACTTGATTATACGTGAGGTGTATGATCGACATACACATGATTACGCTAAGGGCATTAATCACATAACCAACTTCTACTCCCCCATCCCAACCAATACTCATGGATCCAATCATGACATGTTATGCACATGATTATAATATAAGCACACTGAGCATATGAGATAGTGTAAGCACATAAAGCACATAAAAAATAATACCCGATGCACAGGCTAAAATACATGTGTAAGAAGTACCCGTTGTACACGGTAAGGGGATAACATCTCCTGACATGATTCATATATTACCAGTTCATGAAACAATATGTCAGAATCAAGTATATCAATTCTAGAACCAGTGATATATATACTATCATGTAATAAAAACTAATAGAGAGATATTCTCGTCTGTGGTCTAAAGCAAATGGTATAACTCCGTGTCCGAGCTGGTGTCACACAGACCTATATATGAAATATCATGCCATACAAGAACCAAAAAATGCCCAAACATACCATCATGCTTTGAAAAATGCCTGATTAATTAAGTGAAAGACGCTAACCGAATAGTTAGAAATGTCGTAGAATGACTTGGGTGAAAACCCCTCTTAAGAACCTTGAGAGAACCTGAAACCAGTACCACCCATAGATGATAAAGTTTGACTAGTTGGGGCCTACCCCGTGAGACCATAAAGTTATATTAAAAAATGAGCTAAAGCTCTATTTTTAATCCAAAAAGCTTTGATACGAAGTGTCATTGGAATGATAAACATGCTAAAATATGTTTTCTAGGCCATTCCTAGGTCATACTAGTCAAACTAGGTCAATATCTTGGTTTTAGGTCCATATCTCGAAGGTATTAACTAACTAACTAATATTACTAGTTATCTATATAGCTAGCTCGCATATGCACTAATACTATCTAATATCTAATATTACCTAAGTATTACTATTATCTTAACTTACACTAGATTAGTATCACCAATACCCATAACATAGCTTATGAACTTAGTATCTTACCTAGTCTCCTTGAACTTGCTTATTCCATGCAAAGGCTTTCTAATCTACTAATCCCCATATTACCCCCAACTGCATATGCAGGTATCTATATCATAATATGTTATATATGTATATATCTAGGTTTAACTGGATAACATTACTTCATACCTCAAACACTATCTCACCCCTCGAATACTCATTACCTACTCTCCTAGTTGCTGCTACACCTTTGTGCCACTTTAGCACTGCTCAGATCAAAGTACACAGTTGTACAATTGTCCCCCTTTTGTTCACCTGCATCAACCCCTACATAATACCTGTTTATACTGATACTTAGTATCAGTTGGTCTTCTCATTTACACCAGATGTTAACTGATATTTCTTCACTGACCAACACTCACACCCTTCACTCCCTTACAGGAAATGCCCCCATCTAAACTACCGACCCCCTTTAACATAGCTCTAGGGTGACTCAAGGTTGCTTCTATATGGCAGTTAGCTCCAGATTTGACCATACTTAGTGTCTGTTTGCAGATGGCAATATCACCCTGCTGCTGAATTGGCCTCCTAACCCGACCCTAATGCATTGCTAGTTCAATGGAATGGGTACACTGATACTTCAAGTATCAGTGCCTTAGTATCTTCCCCTTACCTTCAACCACTATTGTTGAGGTATCTCATAACTCGACCTCGTATCACAGAAACATACATAATACAAGCACACAATACCACCACTGCTACTGCCCTGCTGCACTGTCATTGTCCGACCCCTCTACTACTTGTACACAGACACACAATACCACATATACCCCAATACAAAATCTAACACTAAACACAACCCTGTATACCTCTGATACTATCGACAGCAGCTGATGTACACACTTTCCCCTATTCTTATCATAGCACACACACACTTGAGTATTGCACATACACAAGTACCAATATACACACTATACATAGATACATCTATAATATATATAGACCTTATATATATAGATATATACAAAGTGATGTATTTATCAACAATCTAGTACTTAAGAGCAACTATATTAGTATACACTACACACACACCTACTAGTGTGACATTAAACCAAACACTTAGTGTTCACTCTTCAAGATACTCATTATACGCACTCTACCCAAGTACCAAAACTCCTAACACTCAATAATTATCAATTCTATATAGCAACTACAACTATATATATATAACCAATGTAACTAGTAACAATATAATTAGAAAGAAATTACACCAGCATGCACAATTAACCCAAATGGAACCTCCGCAACATAGCGTATCACAAATTATCATGATACGCCCTACTCATGTCCAATTGTGTACATGTAGCTAGTCTGACATACTAAATATAAGTCTAATTAGATCTAATTGGCCTAATGACAAACACTTGGTGCACCAATCTCAGAATTCCTCCAAATTGGACACAAATCTCAATATAGAAGTCACAAATAGGGGTTAATTGAACCTAGTTATTGTTTCTATGAGTAGTCCTAAGCCATGGGATATTTTCTAATGCTCGAATACAATAATTATAGTCTAATTGAAGGAAAAATTTAGAATTATACATATTAGAAAATAGATTCCCAATGAATTGCTCAGATGAACACAATTAGGACACAAGATCATAGCCAAATCCTTCTTCTCTAAGTCCTCCTTATAATCCAAGCTCCAATGCTCCTTAGATAATAAAAATTGAAGGGATTGAGAGCGTTTTGAGGTAAAATTAATGGAGGAATGAATGGAATTATGGAAGAACACAATTGGGGATATAATTGGAAAGAGTAAATGGAGATGAGAGAGAATTTCTCCCCTTATATGTGGCTAGCCCCTATTTCCCCTTCTCTAAGCAACACACAATGTTAAATATGCCCCCACTAATTGTTCATGAAGGGTATTTAACTATAAGGCTAATTATGAAAGCTTCTAGCCTAATGAATCTTCTAATTAATGAAGATAAATGAGTCTAATGGGCCTTGCCCAAAATATTGGGTTCATGAGTCATGTCAAGTCCAATTGGGTCCACTAATACAAGCTACTAACCATGTCATGACTAACCAATTGGGTCATAGGCCTACATGTTGGGTGCTAACTAAGTCTATGCAGTAGTCAAAACTAACTAGCTAATACAAGGCCCTCTAAATACAATAAATAATAAATAATACTAATAACAATAATGATAAATATTATTACTAATATAATTATCCAATATTATTGAATGACAAAAAAATACCCCTTTCCCATAATTAGGGAGTTACAACATTTCCTTGATTCTGTTAAAGAAGCTGAAGATATGAGGTGTTGCTAGAAGTTCTTTCCTTTATAAAATCATTATCTATCATTTGTAGTTAATTTTAAGGATATTTGCTGTAAATATTGCCCATGCCTCTCTTATTTGTTTATCGTTACTTATTTCAATTTTTGGAAACGAATGGGAATTATTGTAGATGGATAAATCAAGTAAATATTGTGTCTAGTTAAAGAGTTAGGTATGTGGTGTGGAGTCAAAGCCATCGGTTACACCTATAAGGTTTCTTGACTTGTATGGTGGCATGATAATTTTTAGCTCTTTTAAATCGTTTATACGTCATGTAGTAATTATGAAAGCATGTTGGTCATCTAGTTTATAATTCTCCTCACTAGTTTTTGTAGCAAATTCACTCATTATCCTGTTTATTTAAGCTTACCCATGTTTTAGGTATTTCTGCATGAACATAAACGACATGTCTAGTAAGGTTAATTAGCCTATCTGCAAATTTTCTAGGAATATTTTATGAAAATCACCTCAGTTCCATGATTGCCTTAAGTAATTATTAGAAGCCAAAAGTCGACAAATTCAAAGAGTCCCAAAACGAACAATAAGAAGAAGATTTATTCCAAAAAAAAAAAATTCAAAAAAATAATGAGAATTTGCTTTCCCCCTGTCTCTCACCCGACCCCCCCCCCCACGCGCCTTCCTCTACCCGGGTGGAAGCCTCGCCCCCACCTTCCTCTGTGCGTGAAAGCCCCCTTCCACCCTCGGGTGTCGTCGACGTTCCCTGCGGGTTTGTCTGCGGGTGTCGTCAAATCCATCGTTGGATTATGGATAATCATAGAGGAACTCTTATTTGATCCTCTGATTTTGATCTCAATGTGGGTTCTGAGATTAGAGAGCATACTTCCTGGAAAGTTTTGTATAAATCTCTATTTTTAGCCCTTGTTCCGGCAAGTTCTATCCATCGTATATTTCTTATGCCACATGAGTTTGGCTGTGTACCGATAGATAATGAAAGTCATGATCGCATATAGGCACACGATACGTGTTTGAGTTGCGTTTGACCTCGTCCCTGTATGCAACTATGGAGATCGTGTCACGACCCACACCCAGAATTGGGGCACGAGTACGCGGTTACGTCCAGCCTACGCCGCATCATCGGCGGTAGAACGCTGTCAAGGTCATGATACTATCTAAATAATCTCACACGAGCATCCAATCTCCATAAGGAGGCACGGATGACACAATATAATATGAACACATACTCAATCATATGACTACAACACGATAAGATATCGAATAAATAAAATTAAATACAACATAAGTCTAAATGTAATAATCTAACTCAACAAATATCCAAGTCTCATCAAAAATGCCAGAGACAAATCTGGTACCAAATAGTCTGCTAAAAGAACTAACTAGAAGATTAGTGATTCCGGCTAGACCTCCCGGAATCACAACTAAACTACCAAGCCCAAGTTGCAGCTACTCACCATATGGTCCATAAAGTGTCGGACACCGATCCTCTAAGGCATAGTCTGGAAAAATGTTTCCATTCAGGAATGAGCAAAGTACAATCTCAAATAACAGTTCTATTTAATTGATAAGGACTATAAAGCACTAAACAGATGATGCTAGGTACTGAGAAGACAGTGAATAAATACAATGGCAAAATAAAGAGACAGGCAATATAAAGAGACAGACAATAGGCAATGTGATATAGTCAGTGCGTATATAAAATGGAGAGAACAAGGTATAGGATCATATACGGGTGATGTAGTATATGATCTAAATAGAGTACTGTAATCTATTATAAGTGTTTGAAATAGTAGTTTAGAATTGTGATCGGCTTGGAAACATATACGAGAGCTATATGGCCTGGCTAATCATATGTGAAGAGCATGATTAACACTTATATTGTTCTACACTTGTATAAAAGGGGTATAATCACATTTCTTACTAACTACTTCCCCGCCCCCAACTAGTAATGTGGATCCAACCATGACACGTTACGATACACGAGCAATATCCAATCTATCATGTACGATGTCTAATATACATGTCGTGTACAATGTCAATACTATAATCAATGTAACATCTCATGACTGCAGATCCAAGCTATATACTACTCCGTGTAACACAGTGTCAAGGATTCAGATGTAATATTTCTAGATTACTGAAATTATAGAAATTATCAAGGAATTAGAAATTATCAGAGAATGTACTTGCCTTGGGTCCTTAGCTGGTAAACACTGATGTCCTGTTCCAGAGTATCGCCTGGATGAACCAATAGTCCTATGGACATATCACAAATATAACACTTGTATCAGATGCTACACTAACACACAATCAAACTATACCGGCCTCATGGCTATGCCAGGCATGGCACTAGTCAACTAGGGTCATCTAGTAGGGATACATATATAAATATACATTTATACTCAAAATATATATATCAATTAAATACGTATATAATATATATAAGTGTATATCAGTAATTTTGTACAAAATACATATAAGTGTATATACACTAAATAGAAGTATATAAATATATATATATATATATATATATATATATATATATGTTATAAATATACATAACACATTTATTCATAACAACTATATTTAAGAATATACATTTACTGAATATACATGTATACATATATATGTACTAGTGAAAATATACATTTGTTATATCTATATATATGTATATATATATATATCTAATAAAAATACATATACTATATACTTGTATACATGTATATATATATACATCAATACACACATACTAGAGTATACATATACCAATATGTATATAGTACATATATACCAATATAATTATATATATATACTACGTATATATATACATACCAAAATACATACATATATATATATGTATATACACATACCAAAAATACGTTTATATATATGTATATATGTACTTACATATATCAATATAACATATATATATAAACTACTTATATATATATACACCAAAAATACATATTAAAAATATATTATTTAATACGTATACATATACACATATACACACGTATACGTATACACACAAGTATACACGTATTTACATATATATATATATATAAAATAAAAGAGGGAAGAGGGAGCTCACTGTGGTGGCTGTCGGGCTTGGCCGGAGGGAGAGCTAACCGGCGGGGGATGGCCGCACTGGTGGTGGTGGTGGAGTAGATGGTGGTGGTGATAGTAGATGGTGGTGGTGGTGGTGGTGTATGAGGAGAAGGTCGGAGTGGGGTGATGCTGATGGCGATGGTGGTGGTGATAGGTGATAGATGGTGGTGGTGCGAGGGGATTTCAGGCCGGAGAGGGGAGCTTGAACGGAGGGAGGAGCAGCTGAGGTCGGCTCGAGGGGGCGGAGTTGGCTGACCCGAGCCAGAGTGCAAGAAAGAGCCGCTGGAGTCGTGCGGGTGCGGGGTGCACCACCGGAGCGGGGAGCTGCTGTGTTGGTGATTCGGGGTTGGGGAGTTGGAGCAGTAGGGTCGGGCTGCGGGGTCGGAGCTGACCGGGTGGCCGGAGCAGGGAGCAAGGAGGAGCTCGGGGCTGGGGTGAGCAGTTGCAGCGGGGAGTTGGGAGGAGGTTGTGGTGGTTGTGTTGTGAAGTGGCCAGAGCCAGAGACGAGCGCCGGAGAGGGGCAGCAGCTGGGCCGGGGTGCTCGGCCGGGGTTGGGGTGAGTGAACAGTGGGTGAGTGCCCCCCCCCCTTTTTAAATTTCAAAAACTAAAGGAAAGAAGAAGAAGGGAGGAAGAAGAAGAAGAGAAGAAGAAAAGAAAGGAAAAATGAAAATGAAGAAGAGAAGGAGAAAGCTACGGTTGAGTGTGGGGGCTTGTGAGGAGGTGGGGCCTAGCCTAGGTTTTTGGGGATTAGGGCTTCCTTGGGAAGAGGGGATGATGTGACTTTAAATAGGGAGAGGGTGTGTGGGAATGAAGGATGAGGATGCACCCATTGAATGGATGGCCTAGATTTAACATGGAGAAGTTCTTCATGTGGGGATGAGGATATGGGGTGATTAGTCAAAATTAGGGGTTCTCCATTGGGTTGAACCAATGGGGTGTTGACACCTAATGCAAATTTGTAAATTAGCCCCCTTAAATTTGGGTATTTGCACAGACGCATAAAATAATAAAAATTTGGTGGACGATTCGGTGTTCGGTGTTTTGTAGGGTGAGGGGGCATTGTATGTTTGGTATAGGCTCAATTAGCGGGGTACTGGAATTATACCAGGATTTACGAAATCAGTTAAAATGGTATCCTCAAATTAATTAGGAATAAAATGCAAGCTGTGTTCTAAAAATAATTAGGAGTACATGGGGCCAAAATTAGGTCGGGTCATCAATATCATTAATAAAAAAGACTCAGAACAGAATATTACCCTAATTTGGGTCGCACAAAAAATAGGTCAAGATTGCCTCCAATTTCGATTGGAACGCACAACGATACAAATTGAAATTTATTCAGAAATTAAATAAACGTCCGCGATGATTATTGTGCGGCTAAAAATAAGGTACAAAGAGCATAATTATGAGTTGCAAAATGGCAGAATGGAAGGCGGGCATGTCTAGGGCAAGATTGTGAAATTTGTTGGAAGGCAAAAGCTAGGGTAGCGCTCCAAATATCGAAGCAATAGCAGGGCACAACAATTAAATAAATTATGGTAATTAATTACGACCTCCAATAAACTAAATAAAAAATAATTAACCACATAATCCCATAATTCGGACAGGTGTTCATCTACTGGGCTTCTAGGTCAAGTCTACCAGCTCAAACATAAATGAACACTGTATATATATATATAATATATATAAATACACACCTCATACAATTATTTAATTTAAATAAAATATCGAGAAATCATTTAATATAAGTACCATAATATTAATAATATCTAAAAAGTCAAAAATACCCATGTTTTTAGAATGTGGTAGTGACAGATGGGAACACCTGTGACTAGTCAGGAGTTGAAAGAGATACTGGAGGGTGGTGGCCAAGGTATTTCAGGCCAAATTAGAGGAGACCTCATCTAGTAGGGCAGTCGTGCCCGCACTAGAACCGGCGCAGGTAATATAGAAGATAGATTTACTGCCCAATGATATCAAACTTGAGGGGACAAAAAACTATCTAAGTTGGTTTAGGAGAGCGCTGTTGAACCTTCAGACCAAGGGGCTTAAAAAATATATAAAGGGAGAGTGCACTGAGCCAAAGGATAAGATGAGTACTTAGTGGAGTACATGGAGTCACCTTAATTCTCTGGTGGTTTCTTGGCTGCTGAATTCTATGTCTCCATCCATAGCTGGGATGGTGGAGTCGATCTGCAGTGCAGCTGATGTCTGGACAATATTGGTTGGGATGTACTCTGAAGCTGGGAGTGTCATGATGATGATGTAAGTTAAGAAGAAGATTGATGCTACCACACAGGGGAAAAAAATAATACTCCAGTATGCAGTGGAGTTACGTCGCTTATGGGCGGACTTGGACTACTATGATTCGCTATCTTTGTAAAATTAGACAGATATTTTCCTTAAAAAATAGTACATTAAGCTTAGGCATGTGGCTCATTTTCTCAAGGGCATGAACCCGCAATTTGAGGCTAGGAGGGCAGCAATATGTCAATTGCTATCTTTCCCATCCCTGGATAAGGATGTTGCATCGATGGAGCAAGAGGATATCCGACAGAAGGTGATGAAAGGAGAGACCTAACAAGTTGTCCGTTCTGTATTGGTGGTTCATAGTGCTCCCAGCATCGATGATAGAGAGTGCTGCAATTGTGAGAAGAAATGGCACCTCATCTACAATTGTCCTTGACCCCACAATTTTGGTCATGGCCGAGGAGGTAGAGGACAGAGAGGTGAACGTGCAGGTCAAGGAGGGAGGGGAAGCGAAAGCCAAGGAGTTGTTCACCTAGTTTTGACAAAGGAGACCACTACGAAATAACTAGAGCTGAGATGATAGAGTTGGAGGAACTACGTAAGTTCAAGCTTCAGGTTGAGAGTTCTAAGGGCAAGGGACTAGTCAACCAGGATCTGGACAATGCTACCTACCTTGGTAACATTATTGGTTATGCAGCTTGAATTATACTATTCTTTTTGATCGAGATATTTGTTCTTTCCAGGAGAAGGCCACGGGGAAGAGGCTTGGGACTGGCATCAGGTGTGATGGTCTTTGGTACCTGGACTGGGAGGCTATAATGCTTGCTGCTACTACTAGTGGAGGTCCAGAGACAGAAGCAATGCTCCAACACTGTTGATTGGGGCATTTATCTTCTGATAGTTTGAATAACTTAGTACCTGAGATAATGAATAAAGTAGACAAAAAAAGGTTATTTTGTAATGCTTATGAACTTGGAAAGCATACATGTTCTACTTATAAAATGGTTGGTCTTCGAAGTTTTGAGCCATTTGTACTTGTTCATTCTTATGTTTGGGGACCGTGTCCTACTACTTCTATTAGTGGATTCAGATAGTTTGTTACCTTCATTGATTACTACTTACGTATGACCTGGATCTACATGATGAAGCAGAAACCTAAGATATATAAATATTTTCAAGACTTCTCGACATATGTGAAGACCCAGTTTGGAGTACATATGAAGATTCTTCAAACAGATAATGGGACCGAGTACACCAAAAAGGAGTTTGCTAATTTTATCTCTAGTCAAGAAATTCTTCATAAACCACTTGCCCAGACACTCCTGCTCAGAATGGGGTAGCTAAACGCAAGAACAGACATCTACTTGAAGTGGTACATTCTTTGATGCTGACAATTAATATGCCAAAATTCGTGTGGAGTGAGGCTAGTATGACAGCAGCTTATCTAATCAACAGGATGTCATCAAGAGTATTAGGGATAAAGACACCCATGTGAGATGCTCTTGGGCTCTAATATTTTTATTGTTCCTTCCAGTGTGTTTGGTTGTACATGTTTTGCTCAAGATCACATAATGATGGTGAGCAAGCTGAATCTAAGAGCAGTTAAATGTATCTTTGTGGGTTACTCACCAAGTCAGAAAGGATACAAATGTTGGTATCCCACTAAAAGAAGGTTGTTTGTCAGTATGGACGTGACCTTCAGGGAGTTTGAACCATTTTATGTGAAGAAGACGGAGTTAAGTTTCTTGTTCGATGATGGCTCTACTGATGCTAGTAGAGAGGGAAAGAATGAGAGTGGCATCGTGGTTGATATAATTCTATGTCCTTTTGATTCATCGATGAGTGATGGCGTCTCAAGGGGAGCCGACAGTCAGGGGGAGCTGAGAGTATATAGGGAGCATGAGTAGAAACAGCAGGAGAAGTAGCAACAGGAGCAGCAGGAGCAGCATGAGCTTCCTCCTGATGTCTCTATGCTAGTACCCACAAATACTGATGTCTGAAGTCCCTCTTCTCCAGGACCTTCTTTGGCCCTTCCATCTGAGTCACCTGGTAATAATTCCTCCCCTGATACTTCTAATCCCCTTGTCTTGCTTCGTAGAACTTCTACAGTCAATGCTGGAAATCCTCCAGCTAAGTTTGGCAGTTGGGATACTGACATTGAACATTATATTTTGTATACATCCACTCTACCTGCATATAAGTCCTTCCTTGCATCATTAGATTCAGTGCTTGTACCTAACAACTGGCAAGTAGCTAAGCAAGATCCTAGGTGGTTGAGTACTATGCAAGAGAAACTTCAGGCCTTGAAGAAGAATGACACATGGGAGCTGGTACCACTGCCAGCTGGGAAGCATACTGTTGGATGTAAATGGGTTTATACTGTTAAGTAGACTCCAGAGGGCAAGATTGACAGGTACACGACCAGAATGGTTGCAAAAGGCTATAGCCAAACTTATGGTATCGATTATGATGAGACCTTTGCTACAGTCGTACTGTGCGAGTGTTGGTGTCATGTGCTGCCAACTTCAATTGACAACTACATCAGCTAGATGTCAATAATGCCTTTTTGTACGAGAATCTCCAAGAGGAGGTGTATATGGAGATTCCATCAAGCTTTGCTAATTCACAAGCAACGAGAAAGGTATACAAATTGAAGAAGTCTTTGTATGAGCTAAAGTAGTCTCCAAGAGCATGGTTTGATAGATTCAGGCTTGTAGTCTGTGGTATAGGGTATTGGCAATGCAATGGATATCATACTATGTTTTATATGCACTCCAAGACTCGTATCACTGTTCTTGTAGTTTATGTTGATGATATTATAATTACTGAAGACGATACTGAGGAGATCCTACGGTTGAAGAAAAGGCTTGGAGAGAAATTTGAAGTTAAGGATTTGGGGTAGTTGAAGTACTTTCTCGGAATTAAAATTGTAAGATCACGAAAGGGTATAGTACTTTCTCAGCGAAAGTACGCTCTGGACGTTCTTTCAGAGACAAAATCTGGGTTACAAGGTTGCTTCTACTCCTATGGAGCAGAATTAATATATACTTTATGACTGACATCATGTAGTTTACAGCTCAATCCATTCTGGTACCTGAAAGAGAGCAAGAAGTGGGAGTCTCGCACTGATCTTAGCAGCAATGGATGAAGATGGAAGAGAGAAGAAGTGCAAGCAAGAAGGCTTGGATGGAGTTTTTGTTTAGTTTGTGTAAATTAGTTTAAATTGCTTCATTTGTGATGGTGGCAACTCAGTCCAATACTTTGTAAGAGAGATACATTACGATAGTATGATCGAATGGGGAGAACTTGAGTTATATTGTGGCATTTTACATCTTTAGTTAGTTGTTTTGACTCTTGTGTTGTATTTTGATCAACAAAATATTGTATTTTGATCATTAAAAGATGAACAACTTGAGTTATATACGTTGTAATTGATGTTTCACGACACGCTTTAACGACGTGAAAGAGTATAGAAGACACACATATTACATCGTAATTGACTGATAATGACACTCAAAATGTGATATAATTGAAGTTTTACGGTACTTTGAATGTCATGAAAGAGTATAAATGACACACATATTACACCGTAAAAGCTAGTAAATATTTATGTCATAGACTAGAAGACCAAGAGACAAATCAGTTAGTCATACTAAAGAATTTTTTTGTTGTGGTCTCTGTCAAAATTCTCTCCCTTATGTCACTCTAATGACGCTCTTAATCTCGTATCCCTTTTGTCATTGTAACAATTTGACACTTTATTTTTATTTATTGTTTGGAACATTGATTTTTTTGTTGTTTGTAACATCTTCAGTTTTATCAGTATTTTATTATAACATATTATTTTTGATATATTATTTTATTTATTTATTGTTTTGTTTCTTGAATTTTATGTTGATTGTATCATTGTCGATAAGGAAAACATTATATGAACATTAAATTTTGATGACACAAATTTTAGAATTCGTCTTAGGTCTCAAAATCTGAACTCTGGCACTGGAATGAATTCTTTAGACCAGAGATCATTATAAGGTCTGTCATAGCAAAGATGATGCTAGATTACCATTAGCACAAAGATAATTCAAAATATAAGAAATAAGTTAAAAATTGGACTATAATTAGAGCCAATAGAAAAAGCTATGAGTAAATGTTCAAGGCTTCCTAAGACTCCCATGGGAAATCAAATCTCCATCCGACTGCATAGAATCTGAATCTTATGTCTCTACCTCCTTGCCACTTGAGCTAAGGCTTTGACTCTCCTTCCCTACACACACATTATTATTTTTTAAATAACATATATTATATATAATAGTAAATTTACATGGTAAACTATTTTTTTCTTATAGTTTAAATATTTAAATATATATTTGAATTAAAATTTGTTATAATTAATATCTTTACATTTTAATTTATTACAAATTTGACTATATTTTAATTATAATTTTTTATTGATATATTTCTTAGTGTTAACTAACTATTTAACTACGTTATATTATATAACTATAGCAAAACACCTCTTCCAGCTCATGTGGTTAAGGTGAGAATCATTATCTTTGGTTGGTTATGTTTGATTTTCTATGATGTTATTTATAACAAATTTAATTTTTTCGATAATTTTTTTTGCTTAATATTATTATTTTTAATAAATGGTGTAGGATTTACAAATGCTTAGATAGTTCAATTTTGAACCATTTTCAAGCCTCATTATAAAAGTACTACTAACGTGCACGTGGATAAAAAATGCTTAAATTTTTTAAATATGATTGTCATTTCTAGGAATCGAACTCAAGGAAATCTCCCACCTTAACCACTTGAGTTAGAATTGTTTACTTATAAATAATTAATATTAGGTAGCTAAATATTTAGTTATCTTTAAAAAAAATAGTTTGGGGGGTATTTACAAACGACTTAGACGGGTCAATTTTGAGCCATTTTCAAGCCTCATTATAAGAGTATATATATAAGATAATTTTTTAAATTATAATGGAAATTTCTGAAATTATAAATGGGTGTGTTTGATTGCAATGTGGAAAAATTGTCAAAAAAAAATTAATTCCAAGGAATTATTTTCCTAGGAAAAAATTCCATGGAATTTTGAAAAAATTTCATGGAAAACTTAATTTGGTGTTTGATTGTCATTATTTTCCACGAAAAATATTATTTTTCATGGAAAATGATATTTTCCTATTGGTTGGACAAGTTTTATTTTCCACCATTTTGGAGGAAAATATGGAAAATAATAGTTTTTGGGAAAATGATTCCATGAAACATATAAACTATCAAACACTACAATTGTCGAAAAAAATTAGAAATAAGGTAATGTGTCGCCAATACAATTGGCGACAAGAGAAATAAATTCATCACTAAAGTCTATTTTCGTCACTAACATTCGACACTAAAACTCCCACTTCGTCATTGAAAGTCCAATTTTGTCACTAAAATGCGTCACTAAAGAATTTCGCCCAAAGTCACCCCAGTGACAATTTAAAAAAAAAAGCATTATTGTCGTCAATGTTGTTGGTGACATGAGTGCATTCATGTCGCCAATTCAATTGACGGAAAAAAATTATCACTAAAAGTCTAATTTCGTCACTAACATTCATCGCTAAAAATTCTATTTCGTTACTGAAAGCCTAATTTCGTCACTAACCGAGTCACTAAAAGGTTCCGCCCCAAGTCGCCCAAGTAAAAAAAAAAAAAGAAAAGAAAAAGAAAATACATTCATGTTGCCAATGGTGTTGGTGACATGAGTTGGCGACACATTAACTTATTTATAATTTACATACTTATCTTATTTATAATTTAATTAAATTTTGTTATAATTTTGAAAATTTTCTGAAAAATAAGTGTATGTCTCAAGGAACCAGCATTCCACATTCCACATTCCTCCTCCATGGCCTTCTCCCTCAACTCCCATCTCCTAAGTCTGAGCACATATGCTAATGTTATATATTTATTCGGTTTTGACTATTTTTGTTCGGTTGAAACAAATAAACCGAAAGCTCACCTCCAAGTCTAAACGCATACACTCCAATGTTATTGGAACTGCAAAGTCCTCTCGGGCGTCGTGATTTTGGAAGTTGAAAAGAGATAATTTTGTCTAGGAATTTGACAGTTTGGTTGTTCTTTGTATACAAAGGACTGTTAAAACAAGACTGCGAATTTTTTTGCATTACTTATCAAACCTAGGGCTACATAGAATTCTATGGATTCACAAACTAAAACATTAAACTTGTATAGCTACGATGGTGCTATTTTTTTTTCGAATTAGGTTTGTACAAATACAAAAATAATTTTTTGTCTTTAAAGTTGAAAATATATTGCAGATTTATCAAGTTGATCCAAAACTAATTTTCTTAGTACGGGACTACTTCTTAGGTGAACATTGGAGGACAAAAGAAAAATATAAAAAGAGAAAGAGTGGTAAACCATTTAAATTTATATTTGTCCGATCAAATTTGTCACCATTTTGGATTACAAGTGCAACATAGGCATAATAAACCATAACTTTTATTGTCCAAGCAAACAAACAAAATCTAAAAATAGAAAGAAAAAACAGCTAATAATCCAATTTAGAAAATTTGAAAATCTTAAACCCAATTCAAAGAGAGTAAGAGAATCCAACTGACTGAATCTAGCGTTACTCCTGGATTTGGTGTCAAATCCAACTGACTGAATGCGCATCGGCTTCACGTCCATCTCTCCTCCCTTTTTTTTCTGTCAACTCCTGACACCCTTCTAAAAATTTCAGAACCTGTCTCTGATACCACACTATTAGGAAAGAAGTGCGGAAACCTTCCCCAAAATCAAAGAGTACCTGTGAGAGAACCAAGCAATACAACGCACAAACCAAACACCAACCACAGAAAAATAATCCACGCAGACACAAAGAATTTGACGTAAAAAATCCTTGCGGGAAAAACCATGGGACGATCGGAGTTCAACCCTGAAGAACCTCCACTAATGAAATAAAGAGAATACAACCTCTACAAGCTCCTCTCAATTCAACATAGATCACCACAACACTTAGGAATAGAAAATAGATCACACCACGAAGATAGAAAATAATGAGAAATTACCCAAAATGATCTCCTCCTCCGAAACGGCCCCAATCCTTACTTTTTCTTCCCAAAGTTGCAATGGCACTCTTGCCTCCTTTTCTCCTATTTCTTAAGATGATATGTTTTTATTAGATGGGAATTAGGGTTAGGAAAACCTAATATAAACCCCCTAATCCCGCAGCTAATCCTGGACCGTAGGATACGATCCAACGGTGTATAAAATACCTCTGAATTTTTGCCCATCCAGCCGACTGAACTCGGACCGAATTCGGCCGAGTCGGTGATTTACGAGTAAATGAAGATAAGATCTTTCTGGAGCTTCTAGAGCACCCTGACCGAACTCGGACCGAGTTCAGCCCAAACTCGGTCTCCCCCTGTATAGCAGATGCTCCTCCTTCCTCCCGTGTTTCTTCGACCTCTCTAATGGTTCTCGTCGCCTCCCCAAGCTTCTCTGACCACAGACGGCGCTCGTCGCACTCCGGGGTGTTCTCCACATAGGATGGGAACCCCACCTACTCCAACAACAGTTTGACACTTACTTTTTATTTATTGTTTGGAACATTGATTTTGTTGTTCTTTGTAAGATCTTCAGTTTTATTAGTATTTCATTATAACATATTATTTTGGATATATTATTTTATTTATTTATTGTTTTATTACTTGAATTTTATGTTGATTGTATCATTGTCGATAAGGAAAATATTATATGAACATTAAATTTTGAGGACACAATTTTTGAATTCGTCTTAGATCTCAAAATCTGAACTCCAGCACTGGAATGGATTCTTTAGACCAGAGATTATCACAAGGGCTGTCATAACAAAGATGATGCAAGATTACCAATAGCACAAAAATAATTCAAAATATAAGAAATAAGTTAAAATTTTGACTATAATTAGAGCCAATAAAAGAGCTATGAGTAAATGTTCAAGGCTACCTAAGACTCCCATGGGATATAGATTTTCCATCAGACTGCATAAATCTGAATCTTATATCTCTACCTCCTTGCCACTTGAGCTAAAACTTTACTCTCCTCCCCTACACACACACATTATTTTTTTTAAATAACATATATTATATATAATAGTAAATTTACATGGTAAACTATTTTTTTTCTTATAGTTTAAATATTTAAATATATATTTGAATTAAAATTTGTTATAATTAATATGTTAACATTTTAATTTGTTACAGATTTGACTATATTTTAATTATAAATTGTTATTGATATATTTCTTAGTGTTAACTAATTGTTTAACTACGTAATATTATATAACTATAGTAAAATACCTCTTCTAGCTCATGTGGTTAAGGTGAGAATCATTCTCTTTGGTTTGGTTAGGTTTGATTCTCCATGACGTTATTTATAAAAAAAATTAATTTGTTCGACAATTTTTTTACTTAATATTTTATTTTAATAAATGGTGGAGGATTTACAAATACTTAGACGACTCAATTTTGAACCGTTTTCAAGTCTCATTATAAGAATACTACTAACGTCACGTGCATAAAAATGGTTAATTTTTTTAAATATGATTGTCGTTTGTAGGAATCGAACTCAAGCAAACCTCCCGCTTAACCACTTGAGTTAGAATTGTTTACTTGTAAATAAATAATATTAGGTAGTTAAATATTTAGTTATTTAAAAAAAATAGTTAGGGGGTATTTACAAACGGCTTAAACGGCTCAATTTTGAGCCACTTTCAAGCCTCAGTATAAGAGTACATATATAAGATAATTCTTTGAAATTATAATGAAATTTTCTGAAATTATAAATCGGTGTGTTTGATTGCAATGTGGAAAAAATGTCAAAAAGAAATTAATTCCACGGAATTATTTTTCTAGAAAAAAAATTTCATTGAATTTTGAAATTTTTTTATGGAAAACTTAATTATGGAAAACTTAATTTGGTGTACGAAAAATATTTTTTTCCATTGTAAATGATATTTTCCTATTGGTTGGACAAGTTTCATTTTTCACCATTTTGGAGGAAAATATGGAAAATAATAGTTTTTGGAAAAATGATTCCATGGAAAATATAATATATCAAACACTACAATTGTAGAAAAAAAATTTACAAATAAGGTAATGTGTCACCAATACAATTGGCGACAAGAGAAATAAATTTATCACTAAAGTCTATTTTCGTCACTAAAATGCATCACTAAAAAGTTTCGTCCTAAGTCACCCAAGTGAAGAAAAAATTAAAAAAAAGCATTAATGTCGCCAATGTTGTTGGTGACATGAGTGCATTGCATTCATGTCGCCAATTCAATTGACGGAAAAAAATTATCACTAAAAGTCTAATTTTATCAATAACATTCATCTCTAAAAATTCTATTTCGTTATTGAAAGCCTAATTCCGTCACTAAAAAATTTCGTCACAAACCGCCCAAGTAAAAAAAAAAATTTAAAAAGAAAAAGAAAATACATTCTATGTCGCCAATGATGTTGGTGACATGAGTTGATTAACTTATTTATAATTTACATACTTATCTTATTTATAATTTAATTAAATTTCGTTTTCTTTTTGAAATTTTTCTGAAAAATAAGTTTGTCTCAGGGAACCAGCATTCCACATTCCACATTCCTCCTCCATGGCCTTCTCCCTTAACTTCCGTCTCCTAAGTCTGAGCACATACACTAATGTAATATATTTATTCGGTTTTGACTATTTTTGTTTGGTTAAAACAAATAAACCGAAAGCTCACCTCCAAGTCTAAGTGCATACACTCCAATGTTATTGGAACTGCAAAGTCCTCTCGGACACTGATTTTGGAAGTTGAAAAGAGAAAATTTGTCTAGAAATTTGGCAACTGGTTGTTCTTTGTATACAAAGGACTGTTAAAACAAGACTGCGAAATTTTTTGCATTACTTATAAAACCTATGGCTACGTAGAATTCTATGGATTCACAAACTAAAACATTAAACTTGTTTAGCTACGATCGTGCTATTTTTTTTTCGAATTAGGGTTGTACAAATACAAAAATAAATTTTTGTCTTTAAAGTTGAAAATATATTGCAGATTTATCACGTTGATCCAAAACTAATTTTCTTAGTACGGAACTACTTCTTAGGTGAACATTGGAGGACAAATGAAAAAAATAAAAAGAGAAAAAGTGGTAAACCATTTAAGTTTATATTTGTCCGATCAAATTTGTCACCATTTTGGATTGCAAGTGCAACATAGGCATAATAAACCATAATTTTTATTGTCCAAGCAAACAAACAAAATCTAAAAATAGAAAGAAAAAAACAGCAAATAATCCAATTTAGAAAATTTGAAAATCTTAAACCCAATTCAAAGAGAGTAAGAGAATCCAACTGACTGAATCCTGGATTTGGTGTTAAAAATAAATTTGGTGTTAAAAATAAATAAACTAAAGGAAAGTAAGTATAGCTATGTTTGATTCTCTTTGTTTCCGAACAATTTCAATTTGTAAGGGGATTGATGTTTCTTCTTGGTCTTTCTATATTTTGCTTTTGCTCGTAGAAACTTAAATTAAATACTTAGTACAAATTAATTAATTACCTAATTAAAACAGACTGTTAATTAACGGTAACTTCTATTCCCGCGGGAATTCAAACATAAATCATCCTAATCCAAATCTCTTCCCATTCAAATCAGTAGAAGATCCCACTCAATTCCAGTCCTAGTCCAATTCCAATTCCCATCCTAATCACATAGAAATCCAATCCTATTGACAAATAGAATAAAATTCCAAGATCATCATGTGACCAAATATAGTAAGAAAATATTACATCGAATTCCTATTAATAACAGAATAAAATTCCTATATCTCTTTCCTGTTTTGGTTCTCTTTGTTTGCGAAAACATTTGGAAGGGTTTGATGATGTTTCCTAATAAATATCAATCGTTCAGTGTTAGGAAATGTTTCCTAAATTATTTAACTTCGATTCTTGAAACCTGTCTCTTTGTACATTTACTCTGATCATAACTTTGTTTCTCCAACTATAAAACCCCTTCTGATTGTTCTACTGAGCTACAAACTTTTCCACCACCAAACCCTCTTTCTTCCTTACGATGATGATGATGATGAAGAAAGTTGAATTTCTAGTTCCCTCTCTCCCTCCCCAACCCCAATTTTTCTACTACAACCATCATTGTCAATATCCTCTACCTCTACCTCTACCTGTGAATCCCCAACTTCTCTACTACAATCATCCTCGTCATTATCCTCTGCCTCCGCCTCTGAAAAAGCCGCCAGTAGCAGCAACAAGAGAGAAGATAAAGCCCCCAGTTATTATAAGATCGATTTGGGATCACAACTGCATGAGCGAGTTTCGCCTCATCGATTCGGTAGTAGATAGGTATCCCTACATTGCCATTGACACAGAGTTTCCTGGTAACTATTTGGAGTCGTCAAAGCCATATTACGAACGCACTGCCGAGGAACAATACTCTCTCATAAAGGCCAACGTAGACCGCCTCCATCTGATACAGCTTGGAATGACCTTCTTCGATGCCGAAGGAAACATGCCCGACCTCGGCACCAACGGATCCGTGAGGTATACATGGCAGTTGAACTTCTCTGATTTCAATCTATTACAAGATCCCTACGTGCCTCAATCCGTTAGCCTCCTCATCAAGAACGGCATAGACTTGCACCTCAACCGGGCCAACGGAATTCCCTCACGTTGTTTCGGACGTGCGTTTCTATCTTCTCGTATGGCACGATCGTCGAGCACCAGCACAAGCACCAGCACCAACAGATGGGTTTCCTTCCACGGCGGGTACGATTTTGCATACCTTATGAAGGTAATCACTCAGAAGGAACTGCCCGAAACTTTGGCAGGGTTCCTGGACAAGGTGAAGGAAATTTTCGGGCCACAAGTTTACGACATCAAGAACATGATCAGGAGCTGCAATGGTCTATCTGGAGGCCTCGAACGGGTCGCTAAACAGTTGCTGGTGGAGCGCGAAGCTGGGAGGAGCCACCAAGCTGGCTCCGACAGCCTTCTTACAGGATTAGTCTTCTCCAAGCTTATCGACTCGTATTTTCCAAATGACAAACTTGTCGAGACTCACTCAGGGAGATTGTATGGATTAGACTCATAACTGATGGTTTCTACTTGTAGTTAGTTGCTGTAAAACATTTTACAGTTTAAACATTTCATCATACAGTCTTCTTGTAAAAAGGATTTCATTATCTCTTCCTTCTATAATTCAAATGGGTCTTTCCTGGATAAACTTTTCTGCAATCTCAATGAAATTCTGATGCTGACATTTAACATTGATGTTAAATTCAAATGCACATACCCATTATTTTGCCCAGTAAAGCATGTAATTAGATAGATGGCTTCGAATTTGATTCTCTTGATACTTTTCTAGAGAAGGATATCGTTATCTCTGTTCTGTAATTCAATGGGCCATTCATCATGGAAAGGCGGAACTCTCAATGAAATTCTTATGCTAACATTTGACCTTGATATTAAATTCTACTTATATGTACCAACTTCAGGAATCATATTGCAAATATCAGAAATATCAATTCTTGGTATGTTGGCATTAGTAACACTGGAACCAGATGACAAACCTGTAAACTGATTTCCGTGAGCAGGGGTATTCGGTTCCTGGCCTGGTGTGCAGGATCACTTCCCATAGTATTAAGCATAGATGATGAGCTATCAACAACAACAAGGGGAGCTGGTTCATCTTCTCAACTGTATGAACTACTCTGAAATCATGGATTTTGAGTACAAATTAACCAATATTTAAGCTAATGTTGAATTTGGATCAATCAAAACAAAATTAGGACCTATTAACTTGCTTAAAAGTACGTGATAATCTAGCTTTCATATCCTTTATCAGTGAAACATATCTCAAGTCGAAAAAACACATAAGAGAAGACTCAGGAAAAGTTGATTATTGAACTGAGTATGTCCCCTGCAAACTCCCATAAGTTGAATATTAATAAATGCACCATACATAAATTTTTCCCACCAAGATACAAAGAAACACTTCTTGCTAAACATACTATGTACAAATTTACCATAATATTTTTGTTTATATGGTAGCAGAAAACATTCTTTTGCCAACCACATATGCATGCTTATCATTTCCAAATTAAAACAATTTTATGAGTAGACCAGATTTCTCTTTATGTTTTCAAGCACTACTTCCTAAATGTTATTAAGTATTAACCTTTGACACGACATTAGGTTGATAAGGTTTTACCGAGTGATGCAGAAGTTAGAGGGGGATTTTAAGATGCATGTATCAATGATCCCTCACTGATGGAAAATTCAAAAAGTTACAAAAAAAAAAAAAAAACTCAAATAACTCTCAAACAATTATTTAGTCATAAGGAAAAATACTAGCAAGAATTAAATTTTCCATTCACTCTTCTAAAAGTATTTATCTGACAACACGTATAAGAGAGTAAAATTTTAAATCACTTATAACTTATTTCTTAATGTCTATGTGGCAAAGGTGTTTCCTAGCTTAATATCAATTTTGTTTGTTACTAAGATGATTCTATCATCCGTTACCCCTGTTAGTCCCGACATAGATCAAAAGATGGGGAAATGTTACCTTTCGGTATACCATCTGTTTGATCCTAAAGTTGTAGTCGGGACCAGAGATTACACAATAGTTCACTCTCTGATTACCTCGATTCCAACGAAGAACAATTATATAACTCCCGATTACAACTTGCAGTAAATCAGATTACAACGATACCAAATTAAACTTCATTTTTTCTTGCAAATGCAATTGCAATTGAGATAGAACAAACAACTTCTAAGAATAAGAGAAGTAGAAGAAGAAGACCGGAAGTATTTATTGATGGCGGTGATAAGGATCACCGTTGCTCAAAGCAAGATTCGTCCCACACGATCTACTCCCAGGAATCAGCAAATTCTGAAAAAAACTTCTGGAATGTTCACCGTCACCACTGTCCTGACTCACACGAACTCCTAGACTACAATGGCAGCAACACAATACTCTCTCTGTCTCTCAATTCCAAAGTAAGTCCTCAATAGAGGCACGAAAAGAGTATTTATAGAGTAGATCTTTCATTCTCTACTTCTGAGCATCAGATTGCATCACTTAAGCCTTCCATATCTATTGGATATCCCCTATAGTACAGGGTATACTTCTGATTTCTCTTGAGATATCTTATTACTCTCTTCATAGCTTTCTAGTTCTCCATACCAAGATTGCTCGTGAACCGACTCAGCATCCCCAAGATGAAAGCTATGTCAAATTTTGTGACAGTTGTTGCATACATCAAACTCCCGATAACGCTTGAGTAATCTAGCTGTTTGGCACTTTTTCTTAAATTTGGCTTCAGCTTCTTCTCACACCTATACGGAGTATCGATCCCTGAAAGAAACTGATATCCATAGCATGTGAGTATATTTTCAATGTAATGCGATTGTGACAGTACTATTCTAGTGTCTGTTTGGATGATCTTTATTTTTAGGATTACATGAGCATCGCCCAAGCCCTTTATACTGAACTTGGACAAGAAAAACTTTTTTGTCTCAATGACACATGTTAAATCCGTATCCAGGATTAGCATGTCGTCTACATAAAGACAAACTAGGACTTATCTTCCACAATCGAACTTTGTGTAATATACTTATCTGTCTCGTTGACCCTGTATCATGCCCCAGTACCAAAATAAGTCGACGAACATGGCCAGCTATCCCATACAATGTACAATATGTCGTACGGCAATCACGGCTGTAACTAAACAAGGGGTGCATACTACAATAAAGTCTTCATAGTATGTCGGTAATCCAGCCTACACCGCAACATCGACGATAAAACGCTGTCTAGGTCAACAATATTATCTAAACATCTCACACAATATATATAATGTACCTGTCAATGATATATCAACTCTAAATGGAGGACAATATGATAATATGTTAATGGCAACCTACTCAATCACAATATAAAACTAAAAGAAGATAAAGCACAATATGGAATAGAAGAAATAAAATACAGAGTCATAATACAATCTCAAGTCCAAGTTCAAGTCTAATCATAACACAAGTCATAAATAATATATACATGCTAGATGTCTAAGATGGGACATATACAATATCATTAATGAGAGTAGCTAAGCCTCCCTGACTGCTGGTACTACTCAATATGCTATATGGTGCTATCTCATCGACCTCGTCATCCTGTCACCCGTAATAGGTGGGATACATCTCCTCTAACCAATAATCTGAAAAATATATCCAATCAGGATAGAACGAGCACACCTCCAACAACAGTTCCAGTTAATTGATAATGACTAAAACTATAAATAGTGAATATAATATAAGATGAGAAACAAAGACAAAATCATAGTATGGTAGAAAAGAGGACAGGTAATCTATAGCAATATGGCATAATCTGTTCACAATGCAACAAAATATAGACAATAAAATAAAATATAGAGAAGAACTGTAACTATACCAAGTATTTTGAAATACTAGCTAGATATGTGATCGAGTTGGGTTTATCATTGTTTAATATCAAGGCTATAACACAATCATATGTACAATATGATTGGTTGTTGTCTATAAATTATCAATAACACAATCACATATGATTGATTGTTGTCTATAGGGTATCAATAACATAATCACGTATGATTGGCTGTTGTATACATAGTAACACAATCACATAGTATTGGTTGTTGTCTATATTATACAATACATTGTTTAAGGTTCTTAATCACATATTAATATAGCATTTCTTCTGCCCCGGCTAGTACGGTGGATCCAAAATATACTAGTTTGTGTACTAACGTGTCAGGAATCAGGTAAAACATTACTAAATACTTGTATTGTAGAAATTATCAAGAAATAAAAACTATCAGAGAATGTGTTCGCCTTTGGTCCCGATCAATGGATATCAAACAGTGTTCGTCCTGGTGTCTTAAGGGCCTAAATAATGAATATCATGCCAACACAGTATTTTGCATTGGTAAAGAAGTTAAACTAGTTAATTTTTAGGTCTTCAAGTCACATTTAGGTCAAAGTTGGCCAAAAAGTCAAACTAGGTCAACTCTTAGTCAAACTATCAAACATGGTCAAACGAGTCAATTCTAGGTAGTACTAGTTTATACCTAAGTCTCTAGGGCAATATCTTAAGGATATTAGCTATACTAGCTAATATTAGATATTATGATACCATATCTACCAATATCAATATATAACTTATACTAGTTAATAATACTGAGTAGCATATATATTACCTTATACTAGTTATAACGATTATCAAAATTATCTTTGTACCCATGTATAACTACACTCTAATATCCCAATACTAAAACCTAGCTAATTACCATGGTATCAATAATACCTTGATACCAATATCTAACTTAAGTATTAATTTATACCAGTCAATATGGATACCAAGATACACCATATATCTTAATACTTGCATCTAAACCTATATCATAACTAGACTATGAAACCCCACCTCACTTATCTTCATACTAATAACACACTATAGGACATTCAATGCATTCTATTCTTCTCACATTCTGATGTACAAGATCTAGCACCTATTGAGCATATGCATCTACTGCAATGCCACTGTTGTTGGTCCTCCATTTAAGACATACCTCATTCAGTCTATCCTCATGTTTACCAATGATACCCTCCACCACTGACTATACACCAACTCTCTAGTGTAGGGTATGAGACATTATAGTACTCTCCAACACACAATTGCTGTGTAAATCACAACAGTAATTACTTCAAACCCCCATCTATAACTCCCTACACATACATAAATCAACTTCCATATACCCCACATGCACACTGCAGGAATTCCACATCACCTAAACACTTGTCACTCATGGATCTCCATGGTCTCACATATATAGACACCCCACTACACTTAGGACACCCTGACCCAAGCATGTATCCTATTGGTACCAATTAATGTACTGATACCCGACCGTAGGTTTGTTCTCAACCCGCAACCTGTACACAAGCCTTCCCGAAATTTTTATGCAGGGCTAACACTTGCACAGTGCACTGCAGCACTGTGTGTGGCATGATACTACTGCCACAGCAGTGCAAAATTGTTGTGCATAAGTCTGGCACAATGTGGCAATATCCCCACACTATCCTCACTCACTCCCATGCTCCAATACCACACCAACATATCACAAATACGAGTCTCCTCTCCCTCACTAGATACACACAGGCTCATATACACACACTGAACACCAGGTGCACAGTCACATCACTAACACTAGATTCTAATATGTACATCACTCTTTCCCATACACCGCAACACAAAACCCAAAACACCAACCCACATCTCAACACTCATGACACAATACACACACTAACATACTCTCTCCCTCTAAAATTAACACCAATTTCTAACACAAACACTAAGTGTGCACCACTCTATAATGCACACAAAATTTATGATACTCTCATGATACACTCTCCACATACCAATATACTCTACCAAGGCTCAAGCAACCCAACCAAATCACCAAGTATAGTAACTATAACCTATATAATAGCTATTTTAATACAATAAATAGAATTAGGCATGCTAGATACATATAAAAATACCCTTCCTACGACTTTGTATCATGATGTATAATGATACGCACTACTCGTATCCAATTATGGATACGTACACCCTCTCAAATCATGAATCATACCTCGAAATCATATATGAAATATTTCTACAAACACCTAGTGGTCCAAATTTAGTTTTTTCTTAATTTGGCCATAAAATTCAATGTAACTTTCATAATAGGCCTCCAAAGAACCTAGTTCTTCTTCCTACGGGTAGTCCTTAGTAATGAGAGAGTTAAATTAAAGAGAAAATTCAGATTTATACCTATTAGGAGATGGATTCTCAATGCAAGCCAAAAAGAGACACAATAGGACACAAACTTCTAGCTTCAAAGCTCCCTCTCCAAGTGTTCTTGCCAACTTTAAGCTCCTAGTCTCCTTAGGTGGTGAGGATGAGTGGATTTAAAGTGGAATTTGGGATGAATTTGGTAGGATAATGAACTATTTGGGAAAGAACTAAATTTGGAAAGAAAATGGAAATGAATGAATGGAGGTGAGAGAATAAGAGCCTCCTTTTTATGGCCGGCCACCCTCTTCCCCTTCTCCAAGAAATTCATAATGTCCATAATGCCCCCCAATAATTAGTCATGATGTTTAATTAGGAAGAACTATATTAGGAAGCTTCTAATCTAATGAAAACTTAATTCTAATCTCTTAATTATTTAAGATGGTTAAGTTTTATGGGCCTAGTCCATTGGTTGGGTTCAATAGGCCATGACTAATCTAATTGGGTCCACTAATGTCAAGTCTAAATAAATAGGCTAGTCCAATCTATAAACTAATAATTATATTAGTCACAATATATAACATGCACATTTATATAATTAATTAAGATAAAAATAGCAAAATATTTATAATAATACTAAAATGATAAAAAATACTCATATTCTGGAAATGTGGTAGTTATAATCCTATCCCCCTTAGAAAAATTTCTTTCTCAAAATTTAAAGATTATCATACCCCTTCTAGGTCAAATCACCAGTCCAATCTAAATCACGCAAGCATGCAAATAAAGAATCACTAATTATTGTCGACATGTATGGGTTTGATCTCTATATGTTATGGTATTGCAGTCTCTTTCAAGGTTATACTACTAATACACTAACTATATATCATAATGCAACTATAAGGTACTAAGGAAGCAACCAAATCAAATGGATGAAAAATGACAGAAAGGAAGAACAGAACTTGCCAACCCATCACCTGTAGTGTCAGCCTTCTCGACCGTCATCGCAAATGCCCCATCCTGCTGGGGTGTCTTTCTCTAGTCATACAGGACAATTTACGGTGCTACAGGTGGTCTAGGTATACCTCTCTCACTGTCTGGAATACCAGTACTCCTACTCCTTATAATACTCCCTTACATGTCCTACCTTATTACCACACTGATATACTCAGCTAATATGATCACACTCACTAATACTCACTGATACCAGATTGACACACTCTACCTATCACATACCACTTATCCTAGTCTTGGTACATTCTGATCAATTGCTCGCTCTAGGCACCCTTGGTACATAGATACTAATTCTATGCTATACATGCTTAGTACTCTATGCTCCGACACGTATCTTAGAACTATTGCTACAAATGATACTAAACTATGAGTTACTTCTAGGATTATACACTGATACCTAATGCTCATATACTCAACCAAGAACCACTTTCAGGATCACAAACTACACTCCCAATAATCAACACTGATACTCAAGCTACATACCAACCTATCTGCATGTTACCAAACTACTACATTATCAAGGACACCTCAGAAACTAATAAAGTTAAGGCTCTATATACACTAACTATAGAAATAAAAGGTATCTCTATCCTGAGCTAATAAAGTGATGGAACGAAACTCAATGATAATAGGGTTGAATGATAGAGACAATATGTTAAGAACCAATTTAAGATATAATTTGATAATCATACACGGCTATCTGAAATCATGTTACCTAGAATTCTCGTCACACCAGTAAGCAAAGCTACGATAAACTATAGAGTCCATAACTAAGGTACATACCTCTAGAATCATGGTATCTAAAATTTTTGCCATGTCGCATGCTTGGCTGCAAAAACTATAAATTCAATAACCAAGAGAAAAATATCCAAAATTAGGCTCTCTATCTTCGCTATGCCAGTTAATATGGATGCGATAAACTCTAGACTCCATAACCAAGGCAGACGGTAACCTTTCTCATTGTTCTTATCCAAATAAGTTATCAGAATGTACCTCGATATAGTTAATAAAATTTATCTTGATACAAGAATCAAATTCAACAACGGACAAGTACAAAGGCGAAGGTGAAATAAAGTAAGCAAAAATAGATTCAAATTAAGATTCTCAAGGGTTATCCCAGAAATCTTTCAAGGAATCCTAATTTGTGATTGATTATTCAATCTCATCCTAGTATCCCCTATATCCTAGATACTATCGCAGGCTTGTAGTAGTACAACTAAGTCGTTGCACTATCAAAATATTGCACTGTTTGTAAAGCCGGACCTGCATGGGCCACCACAAAAATATGTTATAACCCGCACCCAGTGTGAGAGCACGAGTACGTGGATACATCCAACCTACGCAGCAGTATCGATAGTAGAACATTGTCTATGTCAATAATACTATCTAAACTTCTCATAATATATATAATGTACCTGTCAATGATATCTCAACTCAAAATGGAGGACAATATGATAATGACAACCAATACTCAATCACAATATAAAACTAAAAGAAGATAAAAGAACGATATGGAATAGAAGAAGTGAAATATAGAGTCACAATACAATATCAAGTCTAAGTCCAAGTCTAATCACAACACAAGTCACAAATAATATATGCATACCAAATGTTTAAGATGGGACATATACAATATCATTAATGAGAGTAGCTAAGCCTCCCCGACTGCTGGTACTACTCAACATGCTCAACGGTGCTTGTCATTCTATGGCCTGTAATAAGTCGGACGCATCTCCTCTAACCAATCATCAAAAAAAACTCGAGTCAGGATGGAACGAGCACACTTCCAACAACAGTTCCAGTTAATTGATATTTACTATAAACTGTAAATAGTGAATATAATACAAGACAAGAAACAAAGACATATCATAGTATGGTAGAAAAGATGACAACAAATCTAGAGCAATATGGCATAATCTGTTCACAATACAACAAAATATAGACAATAAAATAAAATATAGAGAAGAACTGTAACAATACCAAGTATTTTGAAATACTAGCTAGATATGTCATTGGCTTGTGTTTATCATTGTTTACTATCAAGGCTATAACACAATCATATATACAGTATGATTTATTGTTGTCTATAAAGTATTAATAACACAATCACGTATGATTGGCCGTTGTCTATAAAGTATCAATAACACAATCACGTATGATTGGTTGTTGTCTATAGAGTATCAATAACACAAAAACGTATGATTGGTTGTTGTTTATATAGTAACACAATCACATAGGATTGGTTGTTGTCTATATTATATAATATATTGTTTAAGGTTCTTAATCACATATCAATATAGCATTTATCCCACTCTGGCTAGTACGGTGGATCTAAAACATACTAGTTCGTGTACCAACGTGCTAGGAATCAGGTAAAATATTACTAAATACTTGTATTATAGTAATTATCAAAAAATAAAAACTATCAAAGAATTTACTCGCCTGTGGCCTAGAGCAATAGATATCAAACAGTGTCTGTCCCGGTGTCTCAAGGGCCTAAATATGGAATATCATTTCAACACAGTATTTTAAACTAGTTAATTTCTAGGTCTTCAAGCCACATCTAGGTCAAACTAGCCAAAATAGTCAAACTAGATCAACTCTAAGTTAAACTAGTCAAACTTGGTCAGACGAGTCAATTCTAGGTGGTACTAGTTTGTACCTAAGTTTTTAGGACAATATATTAAGTATATTAGCTATACTAGCTAATACTAGATATTATGAGATCATATCTACCAATATCAATATATATCTTATACTACTTGATAATACTAAGTAGTATATATATTACCATGTACTAGTTATTACTATTATCTAAATTATCTTAGTACCCATGTATAACTACCCTCTAATATCCTAAAACTAAAACATAGCTAATTACCATGGTATCAATAATACCTTGATACCAATATCTAACTTAAGTATTTAGTTATACCATTCATTAAGGTACCAAGATATAGCATATATCTTAATACTTGCATCTAAACCTATATCATAACTAGACTATGAAACCCCACCTCACTTATCTTCTCACTAATAATGCACTATAGGACATTCTATGCATTCTATTCTTCTCACATTCTGATGTACAAGATCTAGCACCTATTGAGCATATGCATCTGCTGCAATGCCACTTTTGTTGGTCCTCCATTTCAGACAAACCTCATTCAGTCCATCCTTATGTATACCAATGGTACCCTCCACCAATGATGCACTATACACCAACTCTCTAGTGTAGGGTACGAGCACATTGTAGTACTCTCCAAAACACAATTATTGTGTTCATCACAGCAGTAATTACTTCAAACCCCCATCTCTAACTCCCTACACATACAAAAATAAACTTCCATATACCCCACATGCACATTGTAGGAATTCCAAATCACCTAAACACTTGTCACTCATGGATCTCTATGGTCTCATATTTATGGACACCCTACTACAATTAGGACACCCTGACCCAAGCATATAACCTATTGGTACCAATTAATGTACTGATACCCGATTGTAGGTCTGTTCATAACCCCCAACCTGTACACAAGCCTTCCCAAAACTGTTGTGCAGTGCTAACACTTACACAATGCACTGCAACACTGTGTGTGGCATGATGCTGCTGCCAAAGTAGTACATGACTACTGTACACAAGTCTAACACAATGTGGCAATATCCCCACACTAACCTCACTCACCCCCATGCTCGAATACCACACCAACATATCACATACATGAGTCTCCTCTCCCTCACTAGATACACACAGTACCACACACACACTCTGAACACCAGGTGCGCAGTCACATCACTAATACTAGATTCTAGTGTGCACATCACTCTCTCCCATATACCTTAACCCAAAACCCAAAATACCAACCCACATCTCAACACTCATGACATAATACACACACTAACACACTCTCCTTCTCTAAAATCAATACCAATTTCAAACACAAGCAATAACACAAACACTAAGTGTGCACCACTCTATAATGCACACTGTTTGTGGTATTAAACGAAAGAATGAAAGTGTATTTCAATGATGGGGTTTGTGCGAAACCTGCACCCTTTGGTTTACAAACAAACTTGTATAATGTAATCCTATACGAGGATGTGGGAGTACAATTTATTTAATCTGGGTATAAATTGCTATAGGTGTCTGATCTGCGGTCGATCACTTTAGCCCTTGGACCACGTGATGTTGAAGAAGTGCCGTGGAAGACAGGTAGCAGCTTCGAAGGTTGTAGGAGAGGGTGGATGCACGATGCCGAAGTCGTCGATCCCCGCTCTTTGCCTGAGCTCCGGGCTCTCTCTCTCTCTCTCTACTCCTCCTTGTTCGATCTTCTCCAATTCTCGACCTTGGATCTGATGTTGGTATTCTTGACCAAATTTTCTGACCTTGTTCCCCATTAACAGGGGCCTCTATTTATAGAGCCTTTGGTGATAGTGACCACTCCGTTGGTATAGCAACCGAGGAGTGGAAAGTACAGCACCCTTTTACACAATGGTTAAAGTAATCAATGCCTACGTATAGATGATCTTTTGACTGAGCGGGTGACGTGGGTCCAACTAAGGGGACACAACACGTACGGTTGCTACTAAGATCACGGCGTAAAAGCCACGCGGGTAGGTATCTATTGTGTAGAAGAGGTTGGCGTAGAAGCCAAATGTCCGTCACCATGGCATAGAAGCCAAGTAGGCATAAAAGCCGAACAGGCATAGAAGCCGAGTAGGCATGGAAGCCGAGCAGGCATAGAAGCCGAACAGTCGTAGAGACTGAGTGGTCGTAGAGACTGAGTAGGCGTGGAAGCTGAGTGAGCACAGATCCTGAATGGGCGTAGAAGCCGCTGCATATCATGCCAGAATGGGCGTAGAAGCCGCTTGAGCACAGATCCTGAATGGGCGTAGAAGCTGCTGCATATCATGCAAGAATGGGCGTAGAAGCCGCTTGAGCACAGATCCTGAATGGACGTAGAAGCCGCTGCATACCGTGCTGATGTGGATGCCTTAGCCGGAATTACGACTTTTGAAGATATAACCAAATCTCTTGCAGAGATTTGCCATCATCTTATGCATTAAATACGGAGGCGTATTTCGAAGGTCTGTAGGCCTTCTGTGCACCCGTCGCAGAGACGTGTCTTGAGAGAAACTGTTATCGCTCTGTGCAATTAGATGTGGAGACGTGCCTCGAATCCCGTACGAAGTGCAGCTTTTGACGTGGCAGGCGGTTTGTCTGCTGCGGAGCGTAAAACAGCTCATGTTTGCCTATTTAAAATAGGGCGACGTATTCCCTTGTATGCAAAAGAGCGGTTTATGCTGAGGGGACTCTAGTAAATGACGGTTTGGTAATGTTTTACCAAATCTTCTGCATTAAATAGTGAGATCCGCCATCATACTGTGGGACGCGTCCCGAGAGGTCTGCCATCGTTTCCAGCCATCGTCTGGGTAGCCGTGCATCACCTTTTGTCAGGAGTCAGAGGTCAAATTCACTGCGTGACTTGACAGGTTTATTTCGGGGAAGATAAACCGTTCCTCGTACGCTATAATGCTGCTTTGAGAGCGGATAAATTTTACGCCATGGAGGCGATAAAGAACTTTGTTCACGCTGGAGCGGCCTGGACGTACTGCACTTATGCGGATGGTCCTTTGAGCTTTATTCTTCGTACTGTATTTTAGCGGAGAAAACTCTGTTGTACGCCTGATGGCTCTGAAGGCCTCTGCTTACGCTGCTCTGTATCAAGAGGTTGCGTAGCTCTTCCCAGCGTATTTTTCATGCTTCTACAAGACCCCCTCAGAGCTTTTAAATTCCTTGGAATTTGAAACGCTTTGAACGAAGCATGAACGGCCCCTTGTAACTCGAAATGTTTCTGAATGGAGCGTTGAAACGGTCAGTGCAGACTTTATGGCAGATTTATGGGGGACCGCTGTGATCTCTTTTGCCTATAAAAGGCTGGGGGAGTTAGCCTGTTCTCCCTACATCTTCATCACCACGCAGAGATGATCACCGGAGTTCGCCGGATCGATTTGAGAAAGAAGGAGATCATGTTCTTCCAGCATGTAAGGAGCCAAAAAATATGGCATCTTCGAGCAAGTGTCCACTGCAACGATGGATCATGGAAGGATATCTTAGCCTCCCTTGCTCGGGATAATCAGCAACTTTGTATGGCGTTGCCCCAGGAGAAAGGAAGGGTCGTATTTGACCACGGCGGCTGGCATGCCGCGCCTTCTCTCGGTGCCCTATGGTGACGAGAATCAGACAGACTCGTTCTGTCTCGGCCTAAGCGGTGCACGGTGCATGGGATCTGCAAAATCTATGCAAGCCCCAACTCTGTCGTGCCCGTCGGTGATCATTGCCATGTCGGTCAGTTTGCTGGAGCTGACTGACTGCCGAAGAAGATGGATAAAGAATTAAAGCCCAGGGAGAACCTGTCAGAACAGCTTCTGGGCGATCTTCAGACGACGAGGGGGTATCTCCTTTGTAGACGGAGTTTCCCTCAGATGTAATCATGAAAATGAAAAGAAAACCCTTGTAGATTGGATTTCCCTCTTGTGTAATCATGATTTTGATTTTTAATAAAATAGCCTTTCTTCTCCATATGATCATCTTGCCATACGTTGCTGTGAAGTCTGAATATGTGCAGCTTCAACACGTCTGAATCTGTACGCCGACTCTGTAGAAATGGTGCTAGGTCCTGTCCTTTACGCATAGCGAGTAGTCCATAGAACGCTGTAGGGCATTTTGAACATTTTTAGAACTGTCCTGTTGCTAGGACTGAGGAATCCCGTAGAGCTCTGCACTTCTGGTGAACAGAATTTTTTTTGTTCAGTCTTCGTCTTCAAGAGTGACTTCTCAAAAATCCCTTGGAACAAGGTCGAGGAATGGCTGTCAAAACTGAGTTTCCATCTTTTGATAGACGAGATATTCAGACTGGAGTCTGGATGAACCTCCAATTGACCCGAGAAGAGTAATTTCTTAATGTTTGAACTCTTGTATGTTTCGGGTACTTGGGATATGTTGAGACCAAGGAGGAGTATCTTCTGTGTGAACTCCTGTAATTGACCGTCTTGGGGACTGTTCGAATATATGGAAAGTCGTGGAGCAAGAAATCATCAGTCTGTAGCCTCCGGGCGTAAAACACCGTCGAGCGTGAAATCCTAGACTTGTAGTTCCTGTGCATGAAGTCATGGGTTTGTGGTCTCTCGAGCATAAAAGCTACTGAGCACAAAGGCATCCGGGCTAAAAACCTGACTTGTAGCTGTCGAACGTAAAGTTGTAGATTCGTAGCCGTCGAGCGTAGGAAGCTCCTTTAGCGTAGAACTGTTTATCTGTAGCTCCTGAAAAGAAAATTTCTCCTAGCGTGAAGTCTTGCAGATCTGTTGCTTCTGAGCGTAAACTGAGCGCCACCGAGCGTGAGATCATCGATTTGGTATCTGCTGAGCGTAAAGTCGTAGATTTATGGCCTTTCGAGTGTAAAAGCTACTGAGCACAAAGGCATCCGGGCATAAAACTATAGACTTATAGCTTGCGAGCGTAACACCGTAGATCTGTTACTGTCTAGCGTAGAAAGCTTCTTCAGCGTAGGACCTGCTGAACCGTCTTTGCATGAAAAACTTTTCAAATTTGCTGACTGTCCGTCTTTCAAGGTTAGTGGGCTGACGTGGCATCCAATCATAACCCATTATTTAATTTTGCGAGATTTGGTTAGGGTCTCGAGGAGTCCGTCTGAGGATTCGAGGAGTCGGCCCGAACTCTATATATATCCCAAGTTTTCTGAGAGAAACTTTTTATCCGTCTTCTGCGAAAGAGAGCTTTCGACTGTTCGAGTTTTTCTTCGTTCTCTCTCCGAGCATCTCGAGTCTTCAGAAAATGACGTCGAAACAGACCTCCTCCGCCAAGGGAAAGGGTATAGGTTCCTCTTCTCATTCTTCCGCCCCAGCGAGGGAGTCTTTGGTCGGTCAAGGCAAACTTCCTTCTGAGCTAAGTGTCTTGCCGACGAGCAGTGCACCCGGTCTTAGAGGTAAAGCCTTCAGGGTGACAAAAACGACGAAAAATCCTTCGCACACGTTGAACGTGACCGCGCTAGGTCATCTTCTGTGCTGATAGCCTCTTCTTGAGGAAGATGATGCACGAAGGCATTTTCATCTTTTACGCCCATATTTCTAATGTGTCAGCGTAAAGACTTCATATTTTCGTAGTTCTGAGCGTAAAAGCTCTGGCTACCAAAAATTGGGGTATATCGTAAAATTTGAATTTTACGCTTGTGGGGGGACCTCCGGCGTAAAATTGCCAGATTTGCACAATCTTGCGTAGAGCACAGACTGTTGTTTCTTTCGGTCCGTATGTTCGTGCAAGACTTGTGATGACGTATTTTCTTGCACTTTTGTAGTTGACTTGGGTGAGTCTCCACTGGCCGAGGTGATGGGCTCCGCTGCTGGGATGCTGCACTCGAACTACCTGGAGGATCTGTCCCACGTGGCATTCCCTATCTCCGGACCCCAGTACCCAGAAGGAAGGAGGATCTTAATATCGGCTCAGGGCGAGCGAATGCTGCTGAGCATGATCAATGGGGAGCCTCTGACTTATGTAGACGGGGAGCCGTACGGAAAGCCGGCTTTCCTTTTTGGGGACATGATCGACAAACAGTCCCAGACGAAGCCTAAGAGGGAGCCCTGGGTCTTCCCAGCCGGGAATTTAGTTTTGTACCTGCCAACGATGTCGAGGGATTATCCCATCTCGGCCTTCTTCCACGCGACGCATCCTAGGAAGATGTCGTGGACGCTGACTCCTGATCTTCACGGTAAGTCGGGGAAGATTTTTCATCTGAAAGGAGCTGACCAGGAGTCATTCGTCAGTCGCCCCTCCGGCGTTGTGACGTTGTTCAGAGGACTGTGCCCGGGCAGTGTTCCAAGTGAAGATAGCTTGGTGATCCAGCCGGTCCAATTGCCGACCTTCTGCAACGACTTCATGGGTCGAGGTGGGGTATATCCCAAGGAGAATCCTCGGTGCAATGGGTGGATCGCCCCAATGAACTCTCGATGGAGATGCCTAGTTGACTGAGCCTTGACGCACTTTCGGAGAGAGTTGGAGGGCATTGGACTATATGCCGCTGTGAGTGCGACGAGCGTCGGGTTGCCTCCGAACCCTAATTTGTTCCTGGCGTTGATGGAGCGGTACATTCCGCTCACCGGGACCTTTGCCACTCTACTGGGGGAGTTGGGATTGGCGCTCCACGAGATGGCAGTTGTCTCGAGACTGCCGATGGGGGATACTCCATATGAAGAGTATGTTCCCACCAACCGGGAGTTGGGGGATTTGGACCCTCGGGTGGCGGAAGTATATCAGGAGCTGATGTGTCAATACTTCGCGTGCACCGCCTTTTATAATGAGCCTTCTGATTTGGCTCACACCACCAAATGGATGTCCTACCTCTTCTTCCACCGAGCCAGGGCTGCCAGGTCGGAGAAAGCCTCGGGTGGCAAGAATGAGCCCGTGAACTGTTTGGGCGTGCTTAGTGCCCAGGTTGTGGAGACTCTTATGGAGGAGGCTGAAGCTCCGGATCAGATTCTTGTCGAGGGGGTAGGAAAGTACCCAAAAGGCACTAAGGCCTGTAGTTACTTGAGGCGCTGTTGCAGGCCTTTGTCTAAGGAATCCCAACTGGCTGGTTTCCTCTCCATATGGCTGCGCCGAGTAGTGGTGCCAGGTACCGCGTCCGCGGACCGCATTCACCTGAACATCCTGTGGCCGGCAGTGCGCCTGGTGTTTGGGGCAAGACTGGGCTTGCTTCCTGCCATGGTGTGCCGTATACAGGCTGGCTTGAGAGCCATAACTGATGGGTTGCTCGTCGACGAAGCTCGACGTGAGAGTTTTCCCAGGGTAGAATTACCATACCTATACTTGATGGGATGGTTGATTCTCCACAATCCCCGGGTGATGTCTCCTGGGTCCGGTAGCAGCTCGGAGGGTATATTCTTGCTGAATTACAAGGATTCCTCCTGGAATGTGAGCACAGTTTTAGACTGCCGGCTGGTGTTGAACCTCAGCCACGGGTGGAAGCTCCTCTGTACTGCTCCCTCCGTGTATCGCAATCAATCAGGAGTGCGGCTTGAGGATTCAGGTGGAGAGAAGACCGACCTTTCCCCGGAAGCTTTTAACTGGTTGGTCTGTATTAGACCCTCCCATCTGCTGTACAGGAGCGAGGATCACTGCTTCTTCGAGCCCTACTTACCTAGTCGGTTTGCCAGGCAGCTTGGGTACGATCAGTTGCATGTGGGCAATGCCGTTACCAGCTTTAGCTCCAGGGGCGGACTCATTGATGGAGCTAGAGGGTGGCAATATTTTATCATGGGTTGTACGAGGATAACCTTCATTGTGCCAGTCGTTACAACCTCCACGGAGCTTCGCCTTCTCCATTCTTACGCCCAGTTTTACGTGGCGATTAACACCTTCCATCGTGATTTCGATGTGCGTGGAAGCTTCCGGGTGCCTTCTCCCAAGCCTGGGGGAAGAGTTGACGTCCCTTCGGTTTCTTCGGATGAAGGTGAGGAGTCTGGTATTCCGGACGAGCCTCTGGTGTCGGTGCCGATGTGCGAAGTGCCTCTGCCTGCGGGGGCTTTGGTAGTCCCTTCTGGGAAGCGATGGGCTTCTGTTCTGAAGGAAGTTTCTCTTCGCAAGAGGAGGAAGGAGACGGTGGCTCGTCCTCTCCGTTGTAGAAGCATGAAAAATACGCTGGCAAAAAGCTACGCGGCGTATTGATACAGAGCAGCGCAAGCAAAGGCCTTCAGTGCCATCAGGCGTAAGAGCTCAAGGGTGCAGCGCGTCCAAAACCGCTTCGGCGTAGACGGGACCACCCCCATCGCCTCCAGGGCGTAAAAACTCAGCCGCTCTCAAAGCAGCATTAAAATAGCGTACGAGGAACGCTTCGTCTTTCCCAAAATGAACCTGTCAAGTCACGCAGTGAACCTGGCCTCTGACTCCTGACAAAAAGTGCTGTACGGCGACCCAAACGACGGCTGGAAACAGGCACAGACCCCTCGGGACGCACACCACAGTATGATGGCGGATCTCTGCATTTAATGCAGAGGATTGGGTTAAGATACTACCGAACCATCGTTTACTAACGTCCCCTCAGCATAAACCGCTCTTTTGCGCACAGAGGGATACGCTGCATTGTTTTACACAGGCAGGCATAAGCCGGTTTACGCTCCGCAGTAGACAAACCGCCTGCCACGTCAAAAGCTGCACATCGTACGGGGCTCGAGGCACGTCTCTACGTCTAATTTCACAGAGCGGTGACAGGTTCAGTCAAGGCACGTCTCTGCAAACGGATGCACAGAAGGGCTGCAGACCTTCGAAACACGTCTTCGCATTTAATGTATAAGATGATGGCAAATCTCTGTAGAAGATTTGATTACATCTTCGAAAGCCGTAATTCCGGCTAAGACGTCCACGTCAGCACTCGGGCACGGTACGCAGCGGCTTCTACGCCCATTCAAGACCAGCGCCCCTTCGGCTCTCAACGCCTCTTCGGCTCTCAACGCCTCTTCGGCTCTCAAACGCCTCTCCGGCTTCAACGCCTATCCGGCTTTCAACGCCTCTCCGGCTTCAACGCCTCTCCGGCTCCTACGCCTACCCGGCTTCAACGCCTATCCGGCTTCTACGCCTATCCGGCTTCTACGCCTATTCGGCTTCTATGCCTATCTGGCCTCTGTGCCAGGGTGACAGTCATTTGGCTTCTACGCCAACCGTTTCTACACACGGGATACCTACCTGCGTGGCTCTTACGCCGTGATCTTCGTAGCAATAGTACGCATTGTGTTCCTTTAGTTGGACCCGCGTCATACGCTCATTCAAAAGATCATCCATACGCAGGCATTGGTTACTTTAACCACTGTGTAAAAGGGTGTTGTACTTCCCACTCCTCGGTTTTTACACCGACGGAGTGGTCACTGTCACCAAAACTCTATAAATAGAGACCCCTATCAATGGGGAAAAAGGGCAGAAAAAGAATTATCATCCAGGAGAGAATTACCGTCCAAGGAGAGAGAGAGAGAGAGAAAGAGAGAGGGAGAGAGAGAGAGAGAGAGAGCCCGGAGAGCAGGCAAAGAGCAGGGATCGACGACCTTGGCCTCGTGCGTCCAACCTCTTCTGCAACCTTCGAAGCTGCTACCTGTCTTCCACGGCACTTCTTCAACATCGTGTGGTCCAAGGGCTAAAGTGATCGACCGCAGATCAGACACCTATAGCAATTTATACCCAGATTAAATAAATTGTACTCCCACATCCTCGTATAGGATTACATTGTACAAGTTTATTTGTAAACAGAAGGGCGCGGGTTTCGCATAAACCTCGTCATTGAAATACAATTTCATTCCTTTCGTTTAATACCACAAACAAGATGGCGACTCTGCTGGGGAGATCTTTCTCTTCTGACGAGGAAGTAATTCCTCAACACGATACGGTATCCGTGGGAACCGTGAAGAAGACGCTGGTCGTTCATTTCGACCAGTCAGCCTACGAAGACATGCTTCGAGCCAGGGGTAGCTCTCGCCCTCTCTCCGTCTAGGACAACAGGAAGCTGCGCAATGTATGGATGCCCAAGACATCCTCTACTATTCCTGTGGACTCTCCGATCTCTCCGGACTCTCCGATCTCTCCGATCTCTCCGATCTCTTCGGCCAACGAGGTTGTAGCGACGCTCCCTCCGTGCCCCGCACGTAAAATTAAGTCTCCCGCTATGCGCGGTACAGACAAAACTTTGGGCGAAGCCTTAGCGCTAACCCCGAAGAATTCACTGCGCTTTACACGTAGGAAACAGTCTCCCGCTACGCGCGGTAAAGACAAAACTTCGGGCGAAGCCTCAGCGCTAACCCAGAAGCCTTCACTGCGCTTTACGCGTAGAAATCTGTCTCCCGCTCTGCGCGGTACAGACAGAACTTCCGATGGTGCCTCGGCGCCAAGACGGAAGAACAGATATCGCTCCACGCGCAAGATATCATCTGACCTCTACGGTAAACCAGATGAGCGCTGTGATCTTCGCAAAGGAAAGCAAGCGGCATGCTACTTAACCTCTCGGCCTCCACGCCAGCGAAGGAACAGAATGCCTACCCTCCGGATCACGCGAGAAACCAATGGCCGACTAAGGGCCTCTCCGGCAACTCCTCCTGACCTACGCAAGTATCTAGTCCAGAAGCGTAAAGAGAGGGGACCTTCCAACATGTCTATTATGCCTCCTAGCGAGCATCATTGTAATAGCCACAAGGTTGTGATTAATTACTGCTGTCCCAAAACAAAACGATCGGTCTTCGACCGATTGGGCTACTCTCTGTCTTTCCAGGGAGGGGAACCCGCGCATACGCCTGTAAACATGGCCTCACACCTGCGTAGAGGAGGGTCGAGTTCAAGACAACATCCCTCCAAGCCCCAGAGCCGAAGGAGGTTCAGTGACACTGAAGCCGAAGTATTCCAGAATACTCGCGCAAAGTCACGACAGCCAGCTCCATCCTCTTCCGATTCCGATGCTGGGGGTCGCCAAGAATCAGAAGCAGAAAGTGTAGAGTCGACTTCTACAGCGACCTATACTAATCCTTCAATGACGCCCAGGGAGATGGGAGCCTACGCCGTTGAAGATGAACGCGAGGAAGCTTCACCATCAGGAGACGCGGAACAACGCCTCACCACGCTGGAAACATCTCTGCAACAAATGTAATCCATGATGGAAAACATGCACCAGATGATGCAAACTCAGCACGAAGCTACCATGGCTCAAGCATCGGTCCCGCCGACTCAGATACGTGTGGGGGTGGACTTACCACCATCCCACCCGAGCCAAGAGCCCACGCTGGATCAAGAGTCAGAAGTTCCTCCGCTTCCTCACTCAGAGAATGCCTTACCTCCCCCTGGGGTTACGATACAACCAACTCTGCACCACTCCATGGCCCCGCTTCCGACTGAAAATTCGATGCAGGCAGTCCGGGAGTTGAAGGCCCAGTTTGACGCCTTGAAACACAAGGATCAGCTCAAGAAACTGGGAATCAACCAGCCCTACCCAGCTATCTGGGAGGAAGTCCCTTTCCCGCCAAGGTACAAACCTCAGACCATGGCCCTGTTCGAGGGAAAAACATCGCCGAGCCAGTACATGAATTATTTCAGCATGATGACGGTGTTGCTACAAGGGAACGACGCCCTCCTTACTCGGGTGTTCAAAGGTTGCCTCTCAGGAGTAGCCTATCAGTGGTACCGCAGCTTGGCGGATAACTGCATCACTTCCTTCGAAGACTTCAGAACTTTATTCTTCATACGGTTCTACGAGGGAGGAATGGACATGTCTATGTCCTCTCTCATCGAAGTCAAGCAAAAGGAAAAGGAAGACGTTGTCATCTTCATCGAACGTTTTCGTCAGGCCACCTTACAAATGCCTCCAGGAGTTCCCGACTCTGCATTGGTGGACATTTACAGGAAGAACCTCCTTCCCGTGGTCTCAGTGTTCACAGGACCATATCAGTTCCGTGATTGGCCCTCGTTCATCATCTCGGCGGTAGCAGCCGAAGACAATAGTCGCAAGGCACACGACAATGGCATCATGATCTCTGCCTCCGACAGAGGCAAGAGGCCATTTCCTAGCAGCGACCACCCTCGTGGTCCCAAAGGGAAAGAAGCCCTGGTGTCAAAAATCGGGGAAGAGACCGATGCTATCAGAGCTAAGTCTAGAAAGAACTCTAAATGCAAACCATGCCATATGGTTGCAACTCCAGGAGAAGACGAGGTGTTGGCTACAGCAACCCGATCAGGGAAAGACTACCTCAAGGACTACGGCACGAGCCTGGAAGACGCCCCAGCCACCAAGCCTTCGGGACCCGAGCCCGCCACACCAGAGACCGGTCCTTCAAGACCAACTCCAGCGGACAAGGGAAAACAAAAGGAAGTACGCTTCGATGTACCTGTGAAGAACATTCCAAACAAAGGTTTAGAGAAACCGTACAACTTCGACATCCTGGCCCAACTGGCCAATACGCCAGCCAGGTTGTCCATCTTCGAGCTACTCAGGCTCTCCCAAGACACTCGTCTAGCCCTGAGCGAAGCGTTGATGCAAGCGGATGTGTGCTTAACCCAGCTCAAGTCCCCCAACGAGGAACCCGTGGCGTGCCCTCAATGCCACAGTGTGATGGAGGTGGTACCAAACATCACTTTCACCCAAGACGACATGCTGCTGAAACACAACAGGCATGACAGGCCTCTCTATCACACCGGATACATCGGTTCCATGGAAGTCGACCGAATTCACATAGATCCGGGATCGTCAATCAGCATCATTCCTCACAGTCTGCTCAGACCGTTGAGGATCCCCACCAGCGAACTGGCCTATACCACTACTACAATTGTGGGTTTCAACGCTGGAAAGAGTAAACCATTGGGGAAGATTCGCTTGAGAATCCAGATTGGCAACCTTAGATCAGTGGCTACATGCTACGTCATTGATTCAGAGGTGTCCTACAACATCCTACTGGGAAGACCGTGGATCCACGACCACAACATCGTCCCTTCAACTCTACATCAATGCTTCAAATATGTAGATGCCAAAGGAGCGGTGCAAACCGAGTTTGCAGACTTAAACCCGTTCAGAGGGGTGGAATCCTACTACTCCGACGCCGTGTTATACTCTCAGAGCTACACGGAAGAGGTAACGGCCCAGACAGAGAAGGAATCCCGTCGGGAGCCAGAAGAACCCTCTGTCAAACAACCTCTGTCGATCAAGGTGGAAGGACGGACTGCTCGTCCAAAGGCCACAGAGCCTATGACCGCCCACCTGAACGATGCTAGGTCAGGAAAGGGGGGTGATCCTTTGGCAATTACCTTAAACAAAAAGCCTCCACCCTTGGTCATCAACCTTCGGCGCGACAAAAAACCAAGGAATGTAAAAACTACTAACGCGGTTGCTAATGACAATAAAAGTCCCCTTTTCCCGTACATTGATGAGATAGAACCAATAGCACAAAAGTTCTTGGGAGCTATAAAGGCCTATCATCCATATGTATGGGAAGTAGCATCGTCGTCCAACATCGTCACAACGTAAGGACCCCATGAGGATTCTATCTTCATCGTCCCACCTACCTACAGTACTCAGCGTCCGATATTCTTTGGCCGTATGCGCAATCAACCAGCTATCCAAGAAGATGCTTTTGACGACGATACTGGGGAAATACAGGTTCGCCGATACAGCCCACAAGCGCTTAAGATCATGCAGAATATGGGCTACAATCTGAAGCGGAACCAAGGTCTCAACAATGGGAGGGGCAGGCGTACGCCGCTGCTCGGCAACTCTTGCTACCAACAAACCCGCTTCGGGTTAGGATATCCGACCTCCCTTGCGGCTTCTGAAGACGCCATTGCCTCTCCTCAAGGCGGCTCAACGTCCTCCGACTCATCCAACGATCTCGGACAAGCATTCTCGGTGAATATGACGTCGACAGATCCCTTAGAGGCAAGCGAACAAGAATCTGAGTTGTTCAAAAATGACGCTTGGGCTCAACACATGGATACGCAGTGGGAATTTCGCTTCGAGCAAAGGGAACCTCCCACTAAAGACGAAGTTGTCCAAATCGACGTTGGGGGTGAACTCTCACCAAAGCCAATATTTATCAGTAACTATCTTTCCCCAACTGAAAGGGAAGAAATCGTCTAACTGATAAAAGAATACGTCGACGTCTTCGCGTGGAATTATGAGGATATGCCAGGCCTCGATCCTAAGGTGGCTACTCACAAGCTCAACATTTTGACCGACTCAAAGCCTGTCAAACAGCACCAACGTCGGTTCCGCCCGGATATGATGGACGCCATTGAAGCTGAAGTTAAGAAGTTGATAGCCTGCGGCTTCATCCGTGAAGAGCAACATCCCGACTGGGTCGCCAATGTTGTCCCAGTCATGAAAAAGAATGGGAAGGTGCGTATCTGCATCGATTACCGGAATCTAAATGCGGCCTGTCCCAAAGATGAATTCCTTCTTCCTATCACCGACATCATGATCAACAACACCTGCGGTTTCGAACGCATGTCTTTCATGGATGGGTTCTCGGGATACAATCAGATCAAGATGCATCCTGAAGACGAGAAGCACACTGCTTTTCGGACACCACTGGGGTATATTGCTATACGGTCATGCCCTTCGGATTGAAGAATGCCGGGGCTACATACCAACGGGCCATGAGTAACATATTCCATGAGCATTTACGCAAAATAGTGGAATATTACGTAGACGACATAGCCATCAAGAGCCGCCTCAAAGGTGATCACCTCCAAGACTTGAGGACGGTGTTCGAGCTAATACGTCACCATCAACTCAAGATGAACCCTACGAAATTATTTCTGGGTATATCTAGTGGCAAGTTCCTGGGATTTGTCATCACCACCAAAGGCATCCAGGTGGACCCTGACAAAGTCCAGGCAATCGTAGAAATGCGACCACCCCGTAATCTGAGGGAACTCCGGGGATTTCAAGGCCGTCTGGCCTATATCCGGCGATTCATATCCAACCTCTCGGGGAGATGTCAGCCTTTTTCTTACCTCATGAAGAAAGGTGTATCTTTCGTGTGGGACAAAACCTGTCAGCAGGCGTTCGGAGACATCAAACGCTACCTCACCAGTCCGCCAGTTCTGGCACCTCTCGTCATGGGAAAACCATTCTTGCTGTACGTTCGAGCAATGGATCATTCACTAGGAGCTCTTCTTGCACAGAAGAACGACATGGGGCATGAACAAGCTATCTACTACCTCAGCAGGATGATGGTCGGGGCCGAGCACCGGTACAACCCAGTGGAGAAGGAATGCTTGGCTCTGATGTTCGCCGTCCAGAAGACACGACACTATGTCACCGGACAGACCATTCATATCATCTCCAGGATCAACCCTCTGCGGGTACTAATGAGCAAACCGAGTGTTCTTAACTCCCGACTCGCGACTTGGGCGATGCTATTAACGCCATATGACATGGTATACGTACCGCAGAAGTCCATTAAAGGCCAAGCACTGGCTGACTTTCTAGCTGCCCATCCGATCCCGGAGTCCTACAAGTTACACGAGGATATTCCCGACGAAGTTGCAGAATATAACTCCGCAATGGAGACCGACGCATGGTAACTCTTCTTCGATGGGGCCTCCAAAACCGGTCCCAAGGGAAACATTGTCTCAGGAGTAGGAGTCGTCCTGGTCACTCCTGATCAGCTCGTCATCTACCGAGCATATTCTCTTAGCGAGCCCTGCTCCAACAATGTGGCAGAATACAACGCTCTGTTAATCGGGCTCCGAGCCGCCAAAGAGCTGGGGGTCGAATCCCTGGAAGTTTTCGGTGACTCTCTGCTTATCGTCAATCAAGTCAGAGGGATATATGAAGTCCGGAATCCAGACCTCATCCCCTACCACCAAGCAACGGTCGAGATAGCCATGACCTTCAAAGGATTCTTCCTGGAGCATGTACCTCGGTCTCAGAATCTGGAAGCCGATGCCCTAGCCAGTCTAGCCGCAGACTTAGCCACTCCTATAAGAAGGCAGGATTCGGTAATCCTTCTTAACAGAGACTTATTCTGTGCGAAGAACAACCTTCACATAAAACACAGCCATGCTGTGAACACAGATCTCCCCGGAAAGGACTGGAGAAGTCCCTTCATAGATTTCGTCGCATACGAAATCTTGCCGGAGGACCCCAAAGGAGCAGTGTCCATCAAGCGACGATCATTACGCTTCTATTACGATGCATCTGCATAATGCCTATATCGCCGGACCTACGACGGATTACTGTTGAGATGTCTGTCTAACGACGAAGCACAGCAGATTATCCGGGAAGCTCACGACGGCGTATACGGAGCACACCAACCCGGTCCTAAGCTACAGGATCGCATCAGGAGAATGGGCTATTATTGGCCTACTATGATTACAGATGCGATACGGTATGCAAAACAATGCAGAGCCTGTCAGATTCACGCTGACTTCATACACCGACCATCTGAGCATCTGCATCCTACAGTTGCATCCTGGCCTTTCGAAGCATGGGGTATGGACGTCATTGGTCCCATTCACCCGTCTTCTTCCCGAGGTCACCAGTTCATACTGGCCATCACGGACTACTTCTCCAAATGGGCAGAGGCAATCCCTCTTGCTGAGGTAAAGGCGTCTAATGTGATCAGCTTCATCAAGCATCACATCATTTATCGCTTCGGGGTCCCCCGAAGGATAATCTATGACAACGGGCCCCAGTTCATCAGCCAAGCGTTTCATCGATTTTGCGATAAAAATTGAATACACAATATCGCCTCTACGGCATACTATCCAGCTGCTAATGGTTTGGCGGAAGCTTTCAACAAAACCATTATCAAACTCTTGAAGAAGTTCGTCTCTTCAAACAAAAGAGATTGGAACGAAAAGTTGGGCGAATGTCTCTGGGCATACCGCACAACGGTACGAACGCCGACAGGCTGTACCCCATTCTCACTAGTATACGGGAGCGAGGCAGTTCTCCCCATTGAAATCCAGATCCTGTCGCTCAGGATAGCCGTGGCTAACGAGCTGACTCAAGAAAAGAATGACCTGTTAAGGCTTCAGGAGCTAGAAGGATTAGACGAGAAATGCCTCCAAGCTCAATAGTGCATCGCTCTCTACCAAGCACGCATTTCCAGAGCTTTTAATCGTAAAGTAAAGGAAAGGGTGTTCAAAGTCGGCGACCTAGTATTAGCCGTAAGAAGGCCGATGATTCTTACTCACAGGAGTAAAGGCAAGTTCCAGCCCAAGTGGGAAGGCCCTTATGTGATCGAGACAACATTCTCGAACGGAGCCTACAGACTAGCCCAGCCCAATGGAGACCTATTAATGGCTCCTATCAACGGCAAATTCCTGAAGAAGTACTACGCCTAATCTCCTCCACTCAGGAGGAATACGGCGAGATTCTCGTAATCCGATGAAACTACTTCAAAGAAGAAACTAGTATAGGCCCACAAATCAGTCATGTCCATATCACCTCTGAACTGTATTTTCTTGGAGAATCTGCCATGTCCATATCACCTCTGAACAGGCTTTCCAAGATTCTGACCATCGATTATCACCTCTGATATCGATCGTCATTTCAACTAACACCCGTACTAAATCTAAGTACGCCAGTGGTGTTAGGTCCACAAAATCTGCTACGTCCATATTACCTCTAGCAGGGCTTGTCCTCAAACCTATTACTTGCACCTAGGTGCGCAAAAAGCAATAGGCCCACAAATCAGTCATGTCCATATCACCTCTGAACTGTATTTCCTTGGAGAATCTGCCATGTCCATATCACCTCTGAACAGGCTTTCCAAGATTCTGACCATCGATTATCACCTCTGATATCGATCGTCACTTCAACTAACACCCATACTAAATCTAAGTACGCCAGTGGTGTTAGGTCCATAAAATCTGCTACGTCCATATTACCTCTAGCAGGGCTTGTCCTCAAACCTATTACTTGCACCTAGGTGCGCAAAAAGTAATAGGCCCACAAAACAGCTATGTCCATATTACCTCTGAGCTGTAAACTCTAGTAAAGCCTATCACGTCTATCTCACCTCTGATAGTACTTTACCTACAAAACTTGGCCAAAGCACGTTCTATCATGTCCATATGACCTCTGAATAAACGTGCCCTGCTGAAGTTTACCGAGAGTTTACCACGTCCATACTACCTCTGATACCACTCTCGCCCTAACCTGTCATTTACATTCCAAAATGATGGGTCCAAAGTTAGGAAAAAGTCTCTTTTTATTCCCAAGAAAGAACAAAATTACATCTGGGAAAGAAAAAAAAAAAGAAGAAAAAAAGAGAGTACATCATCGCGGCGGAGCAGTCATGTCACGGATCTGCCGCGCTAGCACGGCCATCCTCTCGTCCCTAATGGCCAGAGCATCAGCACGGGCCCGCTCCAGCAGTGCCTCGTTGTCACTCGAACGGGACAGCTCGGCTATCGTCCGACGAACGCCCGCACAGGCACCTTCCGCGCGATCCAGATCCCGCCGCGTTGTGCTCAGTCGACCGGCCACCACATCCAAGCCTGCCAACGACTGGGAAGCCCACTCTTCTGCCTGAGCGAGTTTCTCCCTTAACCTATGAATCCTCGCTACATTCCCCTCGTGCTCGGATTGGCACGTTGTCTGGAGGGCGAGGATCTCATCCACGGCGGCTTTCCTCTGAATTGCCTCCAGCTGGCGAGTTCGAAGGAGTTCCTTCAGGTCTTCCATCCGTTTGGCAAGATGCGCAGTCATAAAACCGTATCTGGTCTGGGCCTCAGCATCAAGACTGCCCTGAGCCAACCGCAAATACTCGTTAATGGGTTGTTCTAAACCATTAACCATCGCCTCCAGGGCATCGGCTCCCCCGGAATCGCCGAACTCCCTGACAACCCCGATCGAGAACTGGGCTGTTCTCCTCAGGCGCTCGAAATCTAGACTCTTCGCCAACACCATTGATATCATCGCTCCCAAACCGGTGTAAAAGAGGCTGGTATGTTGCTCAGTCAGCGCAACTAAACCCGACTGAACGCCAAGAGAGACCGCGATATCAGCGAGTCCCCCACCAGAGACGATTGCAGACGAGGTAGCCACAGCTGCCGCCTCGACGGTTGGTACGACCGAAGGCAAGGTCACGGTGACAGGCTCATCCTCCTCTCGAGGCGACGAAACCACTCCGGGCGAGCTAGCCCCCGAAGGTGTTTTCTCCTCAGGACCAGGTGCCTCCGTATCACCACCAGGGGCTGGAGCATAGCCGGAAGGCGGCTCAACGCTACACTCCCCGTGGGCTCCATTCCCTGAGAAGAAAGAACCCGAAAGTCGATATCAGTACAACGGTAACCTTTCTAAAAGGAGACATGAAAATGACATTTACCCGGGGCCAATGGTATATATGGCGCATCTGCAGCCGAGGCAGCTAAACCTCGCTCTAAGGACGCAATGTGAACTATTATACCTGGGGAAGGAGGTGGACCAACTGACATCACCCGGAATTCCTCCAAATCTCCACCAAGACGCGGTCGAGGTTCGTCAACTGGAATCTCGCTAGGCACAGCAGGAGCTTTATCCGTTGCCGATCCAGGGAAGGATCCTCCCATCTGCCACGGCCACCTAGGCGATCTCGTTCCACTACCCGGAGCAGTAGCCACAGCAGCGACCCCTAGCGAAGATCCTCCGGCGCCGCCAACCGAAACCATAGAGGGTCCCTCTCTAAAAGGCGAGGAACCTCCAGCCAAAGACTCATCCCCGACATAGGGAGATATAGGCCCACTCCCGGTAGCTTCAACACCAAAAATGCGGAAAGGACGAGCAACTGTCTCCTTCCTCCTCTTACGAACATAAGCCTCCTTAGGAACAGGCGCCCTTCGCTTCTGAGGAACTACCAAAGCCCCCGCAGGCGGAGGCACTTCACACCCCGGCATCGACTCCAGGGGTTCATCCGGGGTATCAAACTCCTCACCCTCATCGGGAGAAACCGAGGGAACTTCAACTCCTCCCCCGGCAATGGGAGAGGACACCCTAAGACTTCCGCGTATGTCGAAATCGCGGTGAAAGGTGTTGATCGCCACGTAAAACTGGGCGTAAGAATGAAGGATGCGCAGCTCCGTAGAGGGGGTGACATCCGGCACGACGAAGGCTGCTCCTGTGCAACCCGTGGTGAAATACCGCCATCCTCTGGCTCCATCAATGAGCCCGCCTCTGGACCTGAAGCTGGTGACGGCATTGCCCACGTGCAGCTGGCCGTACCCAAATTGTCTGGCGAACCGACTAGGCAAATAAGGCTCGAAGAAGCAATGGTCTTCACTCCTGTACAGGAGATGGGAGGGTCTAATGCAGACCAGCCAATTAAAAGCCTCCGGAGAAAGATTGGTCTTCTCTCTACCCGAGTCCTCAAGCCTCATCCCTAATTGATGGCGATCTACGGGAGGGAGAGTACAGAGGAACTTCCAGCCATGGCTGAGGTTCAATGCCAGCCGACAATCTAGAATGGTGTCCACGTTCCAGGGAGAATCTTTGTAGTTCAACAAGAAATTTCCCCCTGAGCTGCTACCAGAGCCAGGAGACATCACCCGGGGATTGTGCAGAATTAACCAACCCATCAGATACAGGTATGGTAATTCCACCCTGGGAAAACTCTCACGCTGGGCTTCATCAGCAAGCAACCCATCGGTCAGAGCTCTCAAGCCCGCCTGTATTCGGCACACTATGGCAGAAAGCAAGCCCAGTCTTACCCCGAACACCAGGCGCACTGCCGGCCACAAGATGTTCCGGTGAATGCGGTCCGCGGACGCAGTACCAGGCACTACTACTCGACGCAGCCATAACGAGAGGAAACCAGCCAGCTGGGCTTCCTTGGATAGAGACCTGCGACAGCGCCTCAGGTAACTAAGGGCCGTAGTACCTTCAGGGTACTTCTTTACCCTCTCAACGAGGATCTGGTCCGAAGCTTTGGCCTCCTCCATAAGGCCATCCACGACCTGGGCACTAAGCACGCCCAAACAGTTCACGGGCTCATTCTTGCCCCCCGAAACTTTCTCCAACCTGGCAGCTCTAGCTCGGTGGAAGAAGAGGTAGGACATCCACTTGGTAGTGTGGGCCAAACCTGAGGGCTCGTTGTAAAAAGCGGTGCAGGCGAGATATTGGCACATCAGCTCCTGATACACATCCGCCACCCGAGGGTCCGAATCCCCCAACTCCCGGTTGGTGGGAACATACTCTTCATACGGGGTATCCCCCATCGGCAGCCTCGAGACAACCGCATCTCATGAAGCTCCAATCCCAACTCCCCCAGTGGAGTGGCAAAGGTCCCAGTGAGCGAAACGTATTGCTCCATCAGTGCCAAGAACAAATTAGGGTTGGGAGGCAACCCGACGCTCGTCGCGCTCACAGCGGCATACAGCCCAATGCCCTCTAGCTCTTGTCGAAAGAGCTTCAAGGCCCAGTTAACTAGGCTGGTCCATCGGAGGTTTGCTGGGGTGACCCACCCATTACACCGAGGATTCTTCTTGGGGTACACCCCACCTCGTCCCATGAAGCTGTTACAGAAAGTCGACAGTTGGACTGGCTGGATCACAGAGCTGTCTTCGCTCGGGACGCCACCCGGGTATAATCCCCGGAACAACGTCACAGGACCAGAAGGACGACTGACAAACGATCCCTGGTCAGCTCCTTTGTGATGAAAGATCTTCCCCGGCTTGCCATGAAGATCGGGAGTCAACGTCCACGATATCTCTCTGGGATGAGTGGCATGGAAGAAAGCCGAGATGGGATAATCCCTCGGCATCATCGGCAGGTACAGAACCAAGCTCTCGACAGCAAAGACCCAAGGTTCCCTCTTAGGCTTCATCTGGGACCGCTTGTCGATCATGTCCCCGAAAAGGAAAGCCGGCTTTATGTACCGCTCTCCGTCTACATACGTCAGGGGCTTCCCATTGATCATACTTAGCAGTGCCCGCTCGCCCTGAGCCGCCAACAAAAATCCCCTTCCCTCAGGATACTGGGATCCGGAGAGGGGAAATGCCACGTGGGACAAGTCCTCCAGGTAGTTCGAGTGCAGCATCCCGGCGAAGGAACCCATCACCTCGGTCAGCGGAGACTCACCCAGGTTAACTACAAAGGTGCAAAGAAAGTATGTCATTACGAAAAATCTTGCTCAAACATACAAAACCAAAGAAACGACAAACTGTGCTCTACGCCAGGATTGTACGAATTCGGTTATTATACACCGGGAGTCCCCTCCACAAACGTAAAATGCTTATTTTATGACATACGCCAGTTTTCGGTAGCCAGAGCTTTTACGCTCGGAACTACGAAAATATGGCGCCTTTACGCTAGCACACGAGAAATGTGGGCATAAAAGACGAAAATGCCTCCGTGCATCATCTTCCTCAGAAGAGGCTATCAGCACAGAAGGCGACCTAGCGCGGTCACGTTCAACGTGTGCGAAGGATTTTCGTTATTCTTGTCACCCCAAAGGATCTACCTCTCAGACCGGGTGCGCTACCTGTCGGCGGGATACTTTCGGAAGGAAGTCCACCTTGCCCGACCGAAGACTCCTTCGCTGGGGCAGTAGGAGAAGAAAAAGAACCTATACTCTTTCCCTTAGCGGAGGAGGTTTGTTTCGTCCCCATTTCTGAAAGCTTGAAGTGCTCAGAGAAGGAATGAAGGAGAAAGCTTGAACAGTCAAGAACTCTCGAAGACGGATGAAAAGTTTTTCTCTCCAAAGCTTGAGATATATATAAAGTCCGGATCGACTCCTCGAATCCTCGGACGGACTCCTCGAGACCCTAACCAAGTCTCGCATTAATAGTCGGATATAATTGGGTGCTACGTCAACCCACTACCCTCGAAAGACGGACAGTCAGCGAATTCGAAAAATTCTTCGCGCAAGACAGTTCAGCAGTTCTACGCTAAAGGAGCTTTCTACGCTCGACAGCAATAGATCTACGATTTTACGCTCGCAAGCTACAAGTCTATGGTTTTTCTCGCCCGGATGCCTTTGCGCTCGGTAGCTTTTACGCTCAAGAGGCGACAAACCTACGGCTTTACGCTCAGCAGATACCAAATCGATGATCTCACGCTCGGTGGCGCTCAGTTTACGCTCAGAAGCAACAGATCCGCAGAACTTCACGCTCGAAGAAATTCTCTTTTCAGGAGCTACAGATCCATAAGTCCTACGCTAAAGGAGCTTTCTACACTCAACAGTAACGATTCTACGGCTTTACGTTCAAGCAGCTATAAGTTTATGGTTTTTCTCGCCCGGATGCCTTTGTGCTCGGTAGCTTTTACGCTCGAGAGGCGACAAACCTACGACTTCACGCTCAGGAACCACAAGTCTACGACTTCACGCTCAACGGTGTTTTATGCCCAGACTCTACAGGCTGAGGATTTCGCACTCCGTGACTTTCCGCTTATCCAAAACAGTCCCCGACCCGGTCAAGTGCAAAGAGTTCACACAGAAGATACTCGTTCTTGACCCCAAGTACCCGAAACGGACAGAGTACAACCATTAAGAAATTACTCTTTTCGGGTCCCGAAATTGGAGGTTCATCTGGACTCCAGTCTGAACATCTCGTCTGTCAAAATGACAAAGCTCAGCCAGAATCCTCGACCCTGTTTCAAGGGAGTTCCGAGAGATCATTCTTGAAGACGAAGACTGAACAAAGCTCTGCTCATCAGAAGCAGCAGTTCAGAACTCTACGCGGTTCCTTAGTCCTAGCAACAGGACAGTTCTAAGTGTTCAAAATGCTAAAGCAGCGCTCTATGCACTATCCGCTGCACATAAAGAACAAGACAGAACCTAGTACTCTCTATACAGGGTCGCGTAAAGTATCAAACGTGTCGAAGCTGCACACATTCAGACTTCACAGCAACGTATGGCAAGTGATCATATGAAGAAAAGACGACTTTATTGAAGATTAAAATCATGATTACATATGAGGGAAATCCTGTCTACAGGGGTTTTTCTTCACTTTTCATGGTTACATATGAGGGACAACGCCTCTATTAGAGGTTTCCTCATCATCGTCTGAAGATTGCCCAGAAGCTGTACTGACAGGTTCTCGCTAGGCATCAATTCTTCATCCATCTTCTCCAGCAGTTCATCGGCTACCGCAGCCATGAACAAAGAAGATGATAGTGGCGGGAGGATACAAAATGGGCATAGACCCATACTCCAACAGAAGGCAGATTGCACACTGCTTTCCTGCCTCCAGCGCCATGACAGATCGTATTGGGATATTTCTCCCAACTCGATCCCGGACGGAGCCAGTCTATCTATTCTCGTCCCCGAAGACAACGGAATAAGATGCCGCTTGCAGGCAGCATGGCCTATTGCGGCCCTTCCTCTCCCCTGGTGCAACGCCATACAAAGTTGCTGATTATCCCGAGCAAGGGAGGCTAAGATATCCTTCCATGATCCATCGCTGCAGTGGACACTTGCTCGAAGATGCCGTCTTTTTTGGCACCCAACATGCTGGAAGAACATGATCTCCTTCTTCCTCAGATCGACCCGACGAACTCCGGCGATCATTTTAGCATGGTGATGGGAATATGGGGAAACAGGTTAACCCCCCCGCCTTTTTATAGGCAAAAGAGATCACAGCGGTCCCCAATAAATCCGCCATAAAGGCCGCACTGACCGTTTCAACGCTCCATTCAGAAACATTTCGAGTCACGAGGGGCCATTCATGCTTCATTCAAAGCATTTCAAATTCCAAGGAATTTAAAAGCTTCGGAGGGGGTCTTGTAGAAGCATGAAAAATACGCTAGCAAAAAGCTACGCGGCGTATTGATACAGAGCAGCGCAAGCAAAGGCCTTCAGTGCCATCAGGCGTAAGAGCTCAAGGGTGCAGCGCGTCCAAAACCGCTTCGGCGTAGACGGGACCCCCCCATCGCCTCCAGGGCGTAAAAACTCAGCCGCTCTCAAAGCAGCATTAAAATAGCGTACGAGGAACGCTTCGTCTTTCCCGAAATGAACCTGTCAAGTCACGCAGTGAACCTGGCCTCTGACTCCTGACAAAAAGTGCTGTACGACGACCCAGACGACGGCTGGAAACAAGCACAGACCCCTCGGGACGCACACCACAGTATGATGGCGGATCTCTGCATTTAATGCAGAGGATTGGGTTAAGATACCACCGAACCATCGTTTACTAACGTCCCCTCAGCATAAACTGCTCTTTTGTGCACAGAGGGATACGCTGCATTGTTTTACACAGGCAGGCATAAGCCGGTTTACGCTCCGCAGTAGACAAACCGCCTGCCACGTCAAAAGCTGCACATCGTACGGGGCTCGAGGCACGTCTCTACGTCTAATTTCACAGAGCGGTGACAGGTTCAGTCAAGGCACGTCTCTGCAAACGGATGCACAGAAGGGCTGCAGACCTTCGAAACACGTCTTCGCATTTAATGTATAAGATGATGGCAAATCTCTGTAGAAGATTTGATTACATCTTCGAAAGCCGTAATTCCGGCTAAGACGTCCACGTCAGCACTCGGGCACGGTACGCAGCGGCTTCTACGCCCATTCAAGACCTGCGCCCCTTCGGCTCTCAACGCCTCTTCGGCTCTCAATGCCTCTTCGGCTCTCAAACGCCTCTCTGGCTTCAACGCCTATCCGGCTTTCAACGCCTCTCCGGCTTCAACGCCTCTCCGGCTTCAACGCCTTTCCGGCTCCTATGTCTACCCGGCTTCAACGCCTATCCGGCTTCTACGCCTATCCGGCTTCTACGCCTATTCGTCTTTTATGCCTATCTGGCCTCTGTGCCAGGGTGACAGTCATTTGGCTTCTACGCCAACCGTTTCTACACACGGGATACCTACCTGCGTGGCTCTTACGCCGTGATCTTCGTAGCAATAGTACACGTTGTGTTCCCTTAGTTGGACCCGCATCATACGCTCATTCAAAAGATCATCCATACGCAGGCATTGGTTACTTTAACCATTGTGTAAAAGGGTGTTGTACTTCCCACTCCTCGGTTTTTACACCGATGGAGTGGTCACTGTCACCAAAACTCTATAAATAGAGACACCTATCAATGGCAAAAAAGGGCGAAAAAAGAATTATCATCCAGGAGAGAATTACCGTCCAAGGAGAGAGAGAGAGAGAAAGAGAGAGGGAGAGAGAGAGAGAGAGAAAGAGCCCGGAGAGCAGGCAAAGAGCAGGGATCGACGACCTTGGCCTCATGCGTCCAACCTCTTCTGCAACCTTCGAAGCTGCTACCTGTCTTCCACGGCACTTCTTTAACATCGTGTGGTCCAAGGACTAAAGTGATCGACCGCAGATCAGACACCTATAGCAATTTATACCCAGATTAAATAAATTGTACTCCCACATCCTCGTATAGGATTACATTGTACAAGTTTATTTGTAAACAGAAGGGCGCGGATTTCGCATAAACCCCGTCATTGAAATACAATTTCATTCCTTTCGTTTAATATCACAAACATCCGTATTCCTGGTATTGCGGCTCCTGGGAGTGAGCCTGCCTCTCCCTACATCGGGGATGATTCTTTGGCTGGAGGTTCCTCGCCTTCTAGAGAGGGACCTCCTACAGTTCCGGTCGTCGATGCCGTAGAATCCTCGTTAGAGATGGCTGTGGCGGCTACTGCTCCAGGTAGCGGAGCGAGATTGCCTGTGTGGCCGAGGCAGATGGGAGAATCTTTCCCGAGGCCAGCAGCGGGCATGACTCCTGCCGCGTCAGTGAGCGCGTCTGGCGAGATTCCGGCCGATGAACTTCGACCACGTCTTGGTGGAGGCCTGACAGAACTCTCGGCGATGTCGGTCGGCCCACCTCCTTTTCCACGCATGACGATTCGTATTGCGTCATTAAGGCGTGGTTTAGCTATATCGACTGTAGATGCGTCGTATATGCCATTGGCTCCGGGTAAATATCGTCTTTATACCTCCCTTCAGAAAGATTATCATCATACTGATATTGACTTTCTCGTCTTTTTCTCAGGGGATAGCGCCCACGGGGAGTATAGCGTTGAAGCGCATTCTGGTTTCGCTCGAGCTTCTGTCGAGGAGGCGTTCGACTTTGATGAGGAAGTGGCTTCGGGGGCCAGTACGACCGGAGTAGCTTCGTCACCTCGAGAGGAGGATGAACACGTCGTCGTGAGCTTGCCTCTTGTGAGTGTGGCAACAACTTTGACCGCCGTTACCGCACCTTCTTGGATTGTGCCATGTGTCGATACGACGGCTGTGGCCACCTCATCTGCAATCATCCCTGGAAAGGGACTTGCTGACATTGTGGGCGCTCCCGACGTTCAGTCGGATCTAGTTACGTCGATCGAGCAACATACCAGCCTTTTCTACACCGGTTTGAGAACGATGGTATCAATGGTGTTAGCGAAGAGTCTGGATTTTGAGCGCCTGAGGAAGACTTCTCTCGCTTCGATCAGGGTCATCAGGGAGCTCGGTGATCCCGGGGTAGTTGACGTCCTGGAGGCGGTGGTTAATGGGTTAGAGCAACCTATTAACGAACATTTGTGGCTGACTCGGGGCCTCGATGCTGATGTTCAGGCTCGGTTTGACCTCATGACTGCACGGCTTGCTACGAAGCTGGAAAGCCTAGACAACTCTATCCATAAGCATAAGCTGGAGGTGGATAGGAGAAAAGTTATCGTGGAAGTGGCTCTTGCTGTTGAGACGCAGTGTCGTTCTGAGCATGAAGGGAATGCAGCGAGGGTCTCCATGTTGAAGGAAGAACTTGCTCGGGCAGAGGAGTGGGCTTCCCAGTCGTTGGCGGGTCTGGAGGTAGCGTTTGGCCGACTGAGCACAGCGCGACGGGAGTTGGACCGTACAGAAGCTGCTCGCGCGGGCTGTCTTCGGGCAAAGGCTGATCTGACCCTCACGAACACTCCCGAGGCACGGCTGGAGCAGGCTCGTACCGACGCCTTGGTTCTTAGGAATGAGAGGATAGCTGTGCTGGAGCGGCTGATTCACAATCTGACTCACCTGCCATCATGATATATCTTTTCTGACTTTTGTGGACCCATCATTTCGGAATGTAAATGACAGGTTTTGGTGAGAGTGATATCAGAGGTAGTATGGACATGATAAACTCCCGATAAACTTCTTAGCAGGACACATCTATTCAGAGATCATACGGACATGATAGAGCGTAACCCTACCAATTGTGTTTTGGAAGTAGTTTTGTCAGAATCGAGATCCTTGCTATGTCCCACCCAAGCAGGGGAGATTAAGCATAGTACCTTTTTAGGAATTTGCCGTTGATAGGAGCCATTAACAGGTCTCTATTAGGCTGGACTATCCTGTAGGCGCCATTCGAGAACGTTGTCTCGATCACATAAGGGCCTTCCCACTTGGGCTGGAATTTGCCTTTACTTCTGTGGGTAAGAATCATCGGCCTTCTTACAGCTAGAACTAGCTCGCCGACCTTGAACACCCTTTCGTTTACTTTATGATTAAAAGTTTTGGAAATGCGTGCTTGGTAGAGCGCGATGCGCTGTTGAGCTTGTAGGCATTTCTCGTCTAATCTTTCAAGCTCTTGGAGCCTTAACAGGTCATTCTTTTCTTGAGTCAACTCACTAGTCACTGCTATCCTGAGCGACGGGATCTGGATTTCGATAAGAAGAACTTCCTCGCTTCCGTAGACCAGTGAAAAGGGGGTACAACCTGTAGGTGTCCGTACCGTTGTGCGGTATGCCCAGAGACATTTGCCCAGCTTCTCATTCCAGTCTCTTTTGTTTGAAGAGACAAACTTCTTCAGGAGTTTGATAATGGTTTTATTGAAAGCTTCCGCCAAACCATTAGCAGCTGGATAATATGCCGTAGAGGCAATATTATGTATTCGACTTTTATCGCAAAATCGATGAAACACTTGGCTGATGAACTGAGGCCCATTGTCATGGATTATCCTTTGAGGAATCCCAAAGCGATAAATGACGTGGTGCTTGATGAAGCTGATCACGTCAGACGCTTTTACCTCAGCCAGAGGGATCACCTCTGCCCATTTGGAGAAGTAATCCGTGATGGCCAGTATGAACCGGTGGCCTCTGGAGGAAGATGGGTGAATGGGACCGACGATATCCATACCCCATGCTTCGAAGGGCCAGGATACGACCGTAGGATGTAGATATTCAGATGGTTGGTGTATGAAGTCTGCATGAACCTGACAGGCTCTGCATTATCTTGCATAGCTGATCGCGTCTGTGATCATAGTGGGCCAGTAGTAGCCCATTCTCCTGATACGATCCTGTAGCTTAGGACCGGGCTGATGCGCTCCGCATACGCCGTCATGAGCTTTTCAGATAATCTGCTATGCTTCGTCGTCTGAGAGACATCTTAATAGCAGTCCGTCGTAGGTCCGACGATATAGGCAGTGTGAAGATGCATCGAAATAGAAGCGTAATGATCGTCTCTTGACGGATACTGCTTCTTTGGGGTCCTCTGACAAGATTCTGTATGCGACGAAATCTATGAAGGGACTTCTCCAGTCTCTTCCAGGGGGATCTGTGTTCACAGCGTGGCTGCGTTCTATGTGAAGGTTGTTCTTCACGCAGAATAAATCTCTGTTAAGAAGGATCACCGAATCTTGCCTTCTTATAGGGGTAGCTAAGTCCGCAGCTAGACTGGCCAGGGCATCAACTTTCAGATTCTGAGATCGAGGTACATGCTCTAGGAAGAACCCTTTGAACGTCATGGCTATCTCGATTGTCGCTCGGTGATAGGGGATGAGGTCTGGATTTCGGACTTCGTATATTCCTCTGACTTGATTGACGATAAGCAGAGAATCACCGAAAGCTTCCAGGGATTCGAACCCCAGCTCTTCAGCGACTTGGAGCCCGATCAACAGGGCGTTGTATTCTGCCACATTATTGGAGCATGGTTCATTAAGAAAGTATGCCCGGTAGATGACGAGTTTATCAGGAGTGACCAGGACGATTCCTACCCCTGAAACCACGTTTCCATGGGGACCAGTCCTGGAGGCGCCGTCAAAGAACAGTTGCCATGTGTCACTTTCCATTACGGAATTACACTCTGCAACTTCGTCGGGAATGTCTTCGTATAACTTGGAGGCCTCCGGGATCGGATGAGCAGCCAGGAAGTCGGCCAGCGCTTGGCCTTTGATGGACTTCTGCGGGATGTACACCATGTCATATGGTGTTAACAGCATCGCCCAGGTTGCGAGTAGGGAATTAAGAATACTCGGCTTGTTGCTCATCAGTACTCGAAGAGGGTTGATCCTGGAGATGATATGAATAGTCTAGCCGGTGACGTAGTGCCGCATCTTTTGGATAGCGAACATCAGAGCTAGATATTCTTTCTCCACTGGGTTGTACCGGTGTTCGGCTCCGACCATCATCCTGCTGAGGTAGTAGATAGCCTGCTCATGCCCCACGTCGTTCTTCTGTGCTAGAAGAGCTCCTAGCGAATGATCCATTGCTCGGACGTACAGCAAGAATGGTTTCCCTATGATAGGGGGCACCAGAACTGGCGGACTGGTGAGGTAGCGTTTGATCTCCCCGAATGCTTGCTGATAGGTTTCGTCCCATACGAAGGATACATCTTTCTTCATGAGGTGCAAAAAAGGCTGGCATCTTCCTGAGAGGTTGGATATGAACCTCCGGATATAAGCCAGACGGCCTTAAAATCCCCGCAGTTCCCTCAGATTGCGGGGTGGTCGCATTTCTACGATGGCCTGGACTTTGTCAGGATCCACCTGGATGCCTTTGGCGGTGAGAACAAATCCCAGGAATTTGCCACTAGATACGCCCAGGAAGGACTTCGTAGGGTTAATCTTGAGTTGATGTCGACGCATTAACTCGAATACCGTCCTTAGGTCCTGAATGTGATCATCCTTGAGGCGGCTCTTGAAGGCTCTGTCGTCTACGTAATATTCTACTGTTTTGCGTAAATGTTCATGGAATATGCCGCTCATAGCCCGTTGGTATGTAGCCCCGGCGTTCTTCAATTCGAAGGGCATGACCGTATAGCAATACACTCCCAACGGGGTACGGAAGGCAGTGTGCTTCTCGTCTTCAGGATGCATCTTGATCTGATTGTATCCTGAGAACCCGTCCATGAAAGACATGCGTTCAAAACCGCAGGTGTTGTCGATCATGATGTCCGTGATGGGAAGAGGAAATTCATCCTTGGGGCAGGCCGCATTCAGATTATGGTAATCGATACAGATACGTACCTTCCCATTTTTCTTCATGATTGGGACAACGTTGGCGACCCAGTCGGGATGTTGTTCTTCCCGGATGAACCCATAGGCTATCAGCTTTTTGACTTCAGCTTCAATGGCGTCCATCATGTCCGGTCGGAACCGGCGTTGGTGCTGCTTCACAGGCTTTGAGTCAGTCAATATGTTGAGTTTGTGAGTAGCCACCTTCGGGTCTAGGCCCGGCATGTCTCCATAATCCCATGTAAAGACGTCGACATATTCCTTTATCAGCTGTATGATTTCTTCCCTTTTGGCTGGTGGAAGATTGTCACTAATAAATATCAGCTTTGGCGAAAGCTCACCCCCAACATCGATTTGGATAACTTCATCTTTGGTTGGAGGTTCCCTCTGTTCGAAGAAGAATTCCCACTGTGTATCCATTTATTGGGCCCAAGAGTCATTCTCAAACGGCTCAGAATCTCGTTCCTCTGCTTCTGAGGGATCTGTCATCACCATATTTGCTGATAGTGCTTGTTCGGGAGCACTAGATGAGTCGGGGGGTGACGAGCCATCCCAGGAGGAGGAAAAGATGTCCTCATCCGACGTGGAAGCCTTAAGGGAGGTGGAATACCCTAACCCGAAACAAGTTTATTGGTAGCGGGGGTCGCCGCGTGGCGGCGTTCGTCTGCCTCTTCCGTAGTTGAGGCCCGGCTTTCGCTTCAAGTCATAGCCCATGTTTTGCATGATCTTCAGCGCTTAAGGACTGTATCGGTGAACCTGCATCTTCCCAGTATCGTCATCGAAAGGATCTTTCTGGATGGCTGGTTGATTGCGTATGCGGCCGAATACTATTGGATGCTGACTGCTGCAGGTAGGCGGGATTATGAAGATAGAATCTTTATGCGGTACATACATTGTGATGACGTTGGATGATGATGCTGCTTCCCAGATATGCGGATGGTAGGAGTTCATAGCTTCCAAGAACTTTTGTGCTATGGGTTCTACCTCATCACGGGGAGTGGGTTCCTGATTTGGAATCTGAGCATTAATGTACTGGAAAAGAGGATGTTTATTGCCATCTGAAACTCCGTTCCTGGTCGTATTTACATCGGTCGGCTGCTCGTCGCGCCGAAGGTTGATGACCAAAGGTGGAGGCTTCTGGTTCAGAGTAACTACTGGAGAATTGCTTCCTTTCCCTGAGCTGGATCTGTTCAGGTGAATAGCCATGGGCTCTATGGCTTTTGGATGAGTGGTTCGTCCTTTCACTCTGATCGACAGCGGTAGTGTGGCAGAGGGTTCTCCTGGATCCCGGTGGGATTCCTTCTCTGTCTTGCCCGCCACTTCTTCCGTGTGGTCCTGCGAGTACAACACGGCGTCGGAATAGTAGGACTCTACTCCTTTAAACGGGTTTAGGTCGGCCACCTCCGTTTGTACCATTCCTTGGGGGTCTATATATTTAAGACATTGATGTAGAGTTGAAGGAAAGATGTTGTGATCCTGGATCCACGGTCTTCCCAGAAAGATATTGTAGGATACCTCTGAATCGATCACGTAACATGTGGCCACCGATCTAAGGTTGCCAATCTGGATCCTTAGGCGAATCTTCCCCAACGGCTTACTTCTTCCGGCGTTGAATCCCACGATTGTAGTGGAGGTGTAAGCCAGTTCGCTGGTAGGAATCCTCAATGGTCTGAGCAGACTGTGCGGGATGATACTGATCGATGATCCCGGATCTATGTGAATTCGATCAACCTCCATGGAACCGACGTACCCGGTGTAATAGAGGGGCCTGTCATGCCTGTTATGTTTTAACAGCATGTCGTCTTGGGTGAAGGTGATATTTGGGACCACCTCCATCACACTGTGGCATTGAGGGCACGCCACTGGTTCTTCGTCGGGAGACTTGAGCTGGGTTAAGCATGCCTTCGCCTGCATCAGTGCTTCACTCAAGGCTAGACGAGTGTCTTGGGAGAGCCTGAGTAGCTCGAAGATGGAGAGCCTGGCCGGTGTATTAGCCAGTTGGGCTAGGATATCGAAGTTATATGGCTTCTCAAAACCTTTGTTCGGAATGTTTTTCACAGGTTTATCAAAGCGCACTTCTCTTTGTTTTCCTTTGTCCGCCGATGTCGGTTTTGAAGGTTTGGCTTCCGGTATGACGGGGCTTGGCCCTGCAGATTTGGCAGCTGAAACATCTGCCGATATATCCTCCTGACTTGCTCCGTAGTCGTTGAAGTAGGCTCTCCCTGACCGGGTTGCAGCAAGTACCTCGTCTTCGTCTGATGGCGAAGAATTTGTGACCATATGGCATGGTTTGCACTTTGAGCTCCTCCTAGACGCAGCTTTAGTAGCTTTAGTCTCTTCCTCAAGCTCTGACACCAAATATAGATGAACCCACATAATCTCGCCCTGACGGGTGGTCAGGGGTACCAGGTCAGGATTTTGATCCCTAGCCGGAGGGAGATTGACGATGTCCATTGTGGCTCAGGTAATAGGCGTGATACCGTCCATGACTTCTTGGGGAGGCAGATCGCCGAACCGCAGAGAGATCATGTTGGCTGTGACCGTTTTCTCGGTGTTGTGCAGGGTGATGGCCTTAGCATCGATCAACCCCTGGATCTTCCTTTTCAGTACGTAACACACCTTTGTTGGGTGGTGTACGTATCTGTGGAAGATACAGTATTTAGGGTCGTCGGTACTGCCGACCTCTTGGGGCCGCCTTAGCTCCGACAGGATAATCTTGCCACTTTTGATGAGACACTCAAATATACTAGGGATATCTTCGTCGTCGAAAGAGTAGACCTCGACGAGCCTGGAAGTCCCGGGATTTGTCTGCGTGGTCGCTGCCGTCTTTTATCTGGACGTATTGACCGTCAGAGCTTCTTTTCCCTTGGAGCTGCGAGGATGGTCGCCGCTGGGAAATGACCTTTTGCCTCTATCGGAGACGGAGATCATGATGCCATTGTCGCGCGCCTTGCGACTGTTGTCTTCGGCGGCCACTGCCGAGATGATGAACGAGGGCCACTCATGGAACTGATATGGTCCTGTGAACACCGAGACTATAGGAAGGAGGTTCTTCCTGCAAATGTCTACTAACGCCGAGTCTGGAACTCCTGGAGGCATTTGTAAGGTGGCCTGACAAAAATGTTCGACGAAGGTGCGAACGTCTTCCTTTTCCCTTTGCTTGACTTCAATGAGGGAGGACATAGACATGTCCATTCCACCCTCGTAGAATCGTGTGAAGAATAGCGCTTTGAAGTCCTCGAAGGAAGTAATGCAGTTGTCCGCCAAGCTACGGTACCACTGATAGGCTACTCCTGAGAGGCAGCCCTTGAACACCCGAGTGAGGAGGGCGTCGTTCCCTTGTAGCAACACCGTCATCATACTGAAATAGTTCATGTATTGACTTGGTGATGTTTTTTCTTTGAACAGAGCCATAGTCTGAGGTTTGTACTTCGGAGGAAAAGGGACTTCTTCCCAGATAGCCGGGTAAGGCTGGTTGATTCCCAGTTTCTTGAGCTGATCTTTGTGTTTCAAGGCATCAAACTGGGCTTTCAACTCCCGCACTGCCTGCATTGGATTCTCAGTTGGAAGCGGAGAGACTGCTGACTCTTGATCTAGAGCAGGTTCTTGGCTTGGGTTGGATGGTGGTAAGTCCACCCCCACACGTATCTGAGTTGGCGGGACCGACGCTTGAGCCATGGCAGTCGCATGCTAAGTTAGCATCATCTGGTGCATGTTCTCCATTACGGATTGCATTTACTTCAGAGACATCTCTAGCACAGTGATGCGTTGTTCCGCGTTTCCTGAAGCCTTCTCGCATTCGTCTTCAATGGCGTAAGCTCCCACTTCCCTGGGTGTCATCGAAGGATTAGTATAGGTCGCCGCAGAAGTTGACTCTACACTCTCAGCATCTGATCTGGGAGATTGGCGACCCCCAGCATCGGAATCAGACGAGTATGGAGCTGGTTGCTGTGACCTTGCCCGGGTGTTTTGGAACATCCCAGCTTCAGTGCTCCAGAGGAGGTCTTCGAATCTTCTTTGGCTCGGAGGCCCAGAGGGATGATGTCTTGAGCTCGACCTTCTTCTGGGTATGCGTGAAGCCATATTCACGGACGCATACGCGTGCTCTTCTTCCGAAAAAGACTGAGAGTAGCTCAATCGGTCGAAGACCGACCGTTTTGCTTTAGAACAGCAGCAGTTAATCACAATCTTATGACTATTACAACATTGCTCTCTAGGGGGCGTAATAGACATGTTGGAAGGTCCCCTCTCCTTACGCTTCTGGATTAGGCATTCGCGTAGGTCAGGAGTAGCAACCTGAGCTTGCTTTACGCCGCGGGACTTCGCCTGGCATAATTTGGAGATTCGCTCAGACTGGCGTAAAGCTGAAGAGGTCCTCAGTCGGCCATCGGCTTCTCGCGTAATTCGGAGGGTAGGCAGATTGTTCTCTTGCTGGCGTAAAGGCCGAGAGGCTGAATATTCGCCTGCTTGCTTCCCCTTGCGGAGATCACCGCGCTCATCTGTTTTACCGTAGAAGTCAGATGTTATTTCGCGCGTGGAGCGTGATCTGTTCTTCCGATTTGGCGTTGAGGCACCATCGAAAGTTTTGTCTGTACCGTGCGTAGCGGAAGACTGATTCCTATGCGTAGAGCGCAGTGGATACTTCTGGGTTAGCGCAGAGGCCTTGCCCGAAGTTTTGTCTGTACCGCGCATAGTGGGAGACTGGTTCCTACGCGTAGAGCGCAGTGGATACTTCTGGGTCAGCGCTGAGGCCTTGCCCGAAGTTTTGTCTGTACCGCGTGTAGCGGGAGACTGGTTCCTACGCGTAGAGCGCAGTGGATACTTCTGGGTTAGCGCAGAGGCCTTGCCCAAAGTTTTGTCTGTACCGCACGTAGCGGAAGACTGAATTTTACGTGCAGGGCACGGAGGGAGCGATGCTACCACCTCATTGGTCGGAGAGATCGGAGAGATCGGAGGGTCCACAGGAATGGTTGAGGATGTCTTGGGCATCCACACTTTGCGCAGCTTCCTGTTGTCTTGGACAGAGAGAGTGTGAGAGCTACCCCCGGTTTGAAGCATGTCTTCGTAAGCAGACTGGTCGAAATGAACGACCAGCGTCTTCTTTACGGTTCCTATAGATACCGCATCGCGTTGAGCAATTACTTCTCGTCAGAAGAGAAAGACGTCCCCAGCAGAGTCGCCATCTTGTTTGTGGTATTAAACGAAAGAATGAAAGTGTATTTCAATGACAGGGTTTGTGCGAAACCCGCGCCCTTTGGTTAACAAACAAACTTGTACAATATAATCCTATATGAGGATGTGGGAGTACAATTTATTTAATCTGGGTATAAATTGCTATAGGTGTCTGATCTGCGGTCGATCACTTTAGCCCTTGGACCACGCGATATTGAAGAAGTGCCGTGGAAGACAGGTAGCAGCTTCGAAGGTTGTAGGAGAGGGTGGATGCACGATGCCGAAGTCGTCGATCCCTGCTCTTTGCCTGAGCTCCGGGCTCTCTCTCTCTCTCTCTCTCTCTCTACTCCTCCTTGTTCGATCTTCTCCAATTGTCGACCTTGGATCTGATGTTGGTATTCTTGACCAAATTTTCTGACCTTGTTCCCCATTGACAGGGGCCTCTATTTATAGAGTCTTTGGTGACAGTGACCACTCCGTTGGTGTAGCAACCGAGGAGTGGAAAGTACAGCACCCTTTTACACAACGGTTAAAGTAACTAATGCCTACGTATAGATGATCTTTTGAGTAGTGGGTGATGTGGGTCTAACTAAGGGGACACAACACGTACGGTTGCTACTAAGATCACGGCGTAAAAGCCACGCGGGTAAGTATCCATTGTGTAGAAGAGGTTGGCGTAGAAGCCAAATGTCCGTCACCATGGCATAGAAGCCAAGTAGGCATAAAAGCCGAACAGGCATAGAAGCCGAGTAGGCATGGAAGCCGAGCAGGCATATAAGCCGAACAGTCGTAGAGACTGAGTGGTCGTAGAGACTGAGTAGGCGTGGAAGCCGAGTGAGCACAGATCCTGAATGGGCGTAGAAGCCGCTGCATATCGTGCCAGAATGGGCGTAGAAGCCGCTTGAGCACAGATCCTGAATGGGCGTAGAAGCCGCTGCATATCGTGCCAGAATGGGCGTAGAAGCCGCTTGAGCACATATCCTGAATGGGCGTAGAAGCCGCTGCATACCGTGCTGACGTGGACGCCTTAGCCGGAATTACGGCTTTTGAAGATATAACCAAATCTCTTGCAAAGATTTGCCATCATCTTATGCATTAAATACGGAGGCATATTTCGAAGGTCTGCAGGCCTTCTGTGCACCCGTCGCAGAGACGTGTCTTGAGAGAAACTGTTACCGCTCTATGCAATTAGACGTGGAGACGTGCCTCGAATCCCGTACGAAGTGCAGCTTTTGACGTGGCAGGCGGTTTGTCTGCTGCGGAGCGTAAAACAGCTCATGTTTGCCTGTGTAAAACAGGGCGGCGTATTCCCTTGTATGCAAAAAAGCGGTTTATGCTAAGGGGACTCCAGTAAACGACGGTTTGGTGATGTTTTACCAAATCCTCTGTATTAAATGGTGAGATACGCCATCATACTGTGGGACGCGTCCCGAGAGGTCTGCCATCGTTTCCAGCCGTCGTCTGGGTAGCCGTGCATCACCTTTTGTCAGGAGTCAGAGGTCAGATTCACTGCGTGACTTGACAGGTTCATTTCGGGGAAGATGAAGCGTTCCTCGTACGCTATAACGCTGCTTTGAGAGCGGATGAGTTTTACGCCATGGAGGCGATGAAGAACTCTGTTCATGCTGGAGCGGCCTGGACGTACTGCACTTATGCGGATGGTCCTTTGAGCTTTATTCTTCACGCTGTATTTTAGCGGAGAAAACTCTGTTGTACGCCTGATGGCTCTGAAGGCCTCTGCTTACGCTGCTCTGTATCAAGAGGCTGCGTAGCTCTTCCCAGCGTATTTTTCATGCTTCTACACAAACAAAATCCATGATACTCTTATAATATGCTCTCTATACTCTACAAGGCTCAAGTAACCCAACCAAATCACCAAGTACAATATATATAACATATACAATAGCTATTTTAATGCAATAAATAGAGTTTGATATGCTATAGCCCAATACATATAAAAATACCCTTACTACGACTTTGTATTACGATGTATCATGATACACACTTCTCATATCCAATTGTGGACATGTACACACTCTCAAATCATGAATCACACCTCAAAATCACCCATGAGACATTCCTACAAATACCTAGTGGTCCAAATTCAGATTTCTCCTAATTTGGCCACAAAATTCAATATAACTTTCACAATAGGCCTCCAAAGAACCTAGTTCTTCTTCATATGGGTAGTCCTTAGCCATGAGAGGGTTCCTAAAGGTCAAATACAAGAATTAGAGTCAAATTAAAGAGAGAATTCAGATTTATACCAATTGGAAAATAGATTTCCAATGCAAGCCAAAATGGACACAATAGGACACAAACTTCTAGCACCAAAGCTCCCTCTCCAAGTGCTCTTGTCAACTTCAAGCTCCTAGTCTCCTTAGGTGGTGAGGAGGAGTAGATTTAAAGTAGAATTTGGTGGAAGAATAAACTATTTGGGGAAGAACTAAATTTGGAAAGTAAATAGAAATTAATGAATGAAGGAGAGAGAATGAGAGCCTCCTTTTATGGCAGGCCACCCTCTTCCCCTTCTCCAAGAAATTCATAATGCCCATAATGCCCCCCCCCCACTAATTAGTCATGATGTTTAATTTGGAAGGGTTATATGAGGAAGCTTCTAAGCTAATAAAAGCTTAATTCTAATCTCTTAATTAATAAAGAGGGTTGAGTTTAATGGGCCTAGACCATTGGTTCGGTTCAATCGGTCATAACTAATCTAATTGGGTCCACTAGTGTCAAGTTTAAATAAATAGGCTAGTCCAATCTATAAACTAATAATTATATTAGTTATAATATATAACATGCACATTTATATAATTAATTAAAATTAAAATAATATAATATTTATAATAATACTAAAATATCAAAAATATCCCTATTCTGGAAAATTGGTAGTTACAATAGGGCCTCACAAAACATATATGTCTCAATCTGTCAAATAATTAGCAACAAGAGATTAACATATATGATAAACCAATAAGGCAACCTCGACGCTCTATAAAAATGGTCACGAACTAGCTATAACAAAATGTCAAGCTAGTGCAAGGTCAATAATACATATCATTATCAACTGTAGTTTGAATTTACACAAATATATATAAAACTTGACTGCTAAAGAAGGCTGGTTGCTAAACGTCCAAAATGATTCAAAATGCTAAAGTAGGAAAGAAGAAAACTCACTCAAGTCCCCCGTCGACCATGCTCCTGGTATGCCCTATCAGTCAAGTAGAAGGTAGAGATCTTAGTCTCCGCTATGAAATATGGCCAAATAAAACCAGCGGGGTCTGGCCCCGAATATCAAGTACCACAAAGAAGCACATGTCATGCCACAGTCCTAAAATACATAGGACCATGTATATACGAGCATGCCAGCTAGTATGTATACGTAACCTACTCCAATATATGGAACCCACGAATACGTACACGTTGTATAATGATTATATCTCATAAACAGATAAATCACAGTGAAGGGTAAAATTATATCTCATCTATAGAACTGAACAGAAATGAATAATCAATTATATCAAATGATCAATGTACAAAATAGTCGAAAAGAACTAAAAGTCAGGAGGAGACAAATACACTACCAACTAGAATAATAATAGAGCACGACCTCCAAAATAAATAAAATAAATAGATCAACGAATAAGTCCATCAACTAAATGATTAAAGAGGCTTGAAGGGAAAGACCTCCTAAATAGAAAATAAAGTACCCGATCCTGGCTCGTCTCCTACGAATAGTCAAGATCGTCTACACCTGAAAAAGAATTAGTTCCATATAGGGATGTAACAAGATATATAAAAGTATGCCATGATAAACTATAATAAACATCCACCAAGACTCCAAACCATTCTATGTGAAATATACTTTTAGAACAACTTTCCAAACAACTTTCCAACGCGTGGGTTCTCTGGCTAAAAATGTGGTCGGCATAGTTCCCTTGGGAAACCAGGGGCCAAACGTGCATAACGTCCATCGAACGTCAGAGCCATAACAATAATAATAATAATAATAATAGGGTCATCTCACCTTAAATCTCCGACGGAGTGTACGAGTTACAAAAAAGAATATGCAATGGAGCCTATACACCTATTTATTGTTCTCCCCACCCCATGCTCCTATCTATGTCATATCCACAACATAATACCTCTAATAACTACCATGTCTTCTAGCATACATCTCTAATAGCAGTTATGTCCTATTGTACGTCCCATACGTATCGATGTTCAATCAATACTCAAATCCGTGATCTATATGAGACACACTCGTGGAACACCTATGTCATGGCCAAATAAAACATAAAGATGCCTCAAAATCATGGGATGGTCTCTTAACTCTAAGTCAATATACATTATAAAAAATAATAGGCAAATAAACGAAACATCCTACGATTGCACCCAAGTCTTCTTGGACGTGCAGTTTAATAATATAAATAAATAAGAAAATAAGTAACAGAAAAGAGACATGCTACAATAAAATAAATAAGCAGCAATCGTGGCAAGGTAATACTTTCCTGTTGATGATTTGGTGTTGAGACAATGCCTAGACATCAGACACAACGAACCAAAAAACATAAGAGCTGAACAAACATCTTCAGATGCTGAAATAGATATTAGTAACATTCCCAAAATAAGAGAGATAGTCATAAAAACTATCCATCCGCCCAATTTGGATATAGGGACAAAAACTGTAATTTTGGATCAAAGTAGGATCCGCATGCAGCCCACTTTGCACCAAAATACGTGCCAGAACTAAAGCTCTCTAATTTTGACATATTACAGGTCAAACAAATTCTAAACGACGATATGAATCAACGGTATATCCAGTTGTCAATTTTGGTAAGTCAATCACAAATTCGCTTGTCGAATTGGATCATGGGGCCCGCGAAATAGCGATTTAGTCGAATATCTCAGAATCGAACAAAAATCGGGTCATAGGACAAGTTAAACGCTATGAGTCCAATGGCACAAGTTTTGTTGTGATCCAATTGAGCGAGCATAAACTAATTAGATAATTTTTAAAGAGACCGATTAGGGACTTTCGACGGATACAGGTAGCACACGCAACCAATTAGAATTCTGCTAAATCCCATACGTCAAAAAATAGCATACGCGCCTTTCGGTGCAATCGGTACGTGATGAGGCAGTCCAGTTTGATAGGACCAACTCTGTATCGAAGAATTTTAGTTTTCAAAAAAATATTTTTTCTTGGTTTTGGAACTAGATTTGCGATTTATCCCAAAAAGAATAAATTATTTTATTTGAAGAAAAATAATTTCAATTATGTTGGCTACAAGTCTACTTAAGTAGATTTTTAATATACTAAATATTCTGGAAGCAAACAGATCGTAAACTAGGGGGTTCGTACAGTTTTTTTGGACTATTTTGGATAGATTTTTTGTCGCCTTTGGGTTAACTTTTCTCTTAATCAAGGGCATCATAAATTAATCTATTTGAAGGGAGTTGTAGTCGTTCATGTTGTGAACGCATACGAAAAATCGATTAGAGAAACAAATCAAAGAAGAGGGAGAAATCTTACCTGCAACAGGGGGTGGTCGCGGTCGCTACTGTCCGCGGGATCGGGTCGGCCGACTTTTGCAGGCGGCGGCAGCGACGGTGGTTCCAGGCGAGGGCAGGGGTCATCGGTGTTCGCAGGTAGGCCGGTATAAGGTTAGGGTTTGAGAAATTTGGTTTAGTGTTAGGGTTTTGGATATATATATATATATATATATATATATATATATATATATATATATATATATATATTGGGGGGGTGGGGTCTGTGGTCGCACAAGTAGGGTAGGATGAAGGTTTATGGTTATATTATTATTATTATCTATTTTGATCTAGAAAAATTCCTAGAAAATTTTAGAAATTCCCAAAAATTCTAAAAAAATATTTTTGTTATTCTTTAAATTTCTCCTATTTAACTACTAGTTTTATTATTATTATTATTATTATTACTATTATTATTATTATTATTATTATTATATATATATATGTATATATATATAGATGTATATATATATATGTATATATAGATATATTATTATTATTATTATTATTATTATTATATATATATATGTATATATATATATATATGTATATATATATATATATATATATATGTATATATATATATATATAATTTTGTGGGATTTTACATCCTACCAAACTTATAAAAGTTTCGTCCTCAAAATTAAAATTAAAGCATTATTTAAGAATAATAGGATGCCATGCGACATAAAAGAGTCATGTACGAAGTATCGTACCTCAAACTCGGAAAGGGAAGATGAAAATCATGTAGTAAATTTCTAAGGGTCGGTCTATTTTGCTTTAGATAAGGTAAAAAGGCATGAATATGTTTCATCACAAAAGGAATTTGCATATAGAATCATGGTTGAGAAGAAATACGGTACGAAGTATGAGTAACATAAAAAGAAGGTCTTGATAAGGAGGATAACTGCTACTACGTGTGGCACCTACATGGTTTGTGGGTAGTAGTATCTAGTTATAAACGAAAAAGAAAAAGTCAAAACACAATTAGTCCTGTAACTTCCATTATTATTATTTTTCTAACTATTTTATGCAACTATATCACTAGGCTATAAGGCTACCGGTACAATAGAGATCATATCCATGAAAAAATAATTCTAACTAAGAGTCACACCTATATCTATGGCTTCTGATGTTTGTGCCTCTACAGTTCCCATACTAAATTCTTGTCTAAGTCTCTGATCTACCAATTGGGATATGGACCTCTAAAATTCTACAGTCTAGGTAAATACTATTTTCTTACACTAGTATCTATTCAGTATCATTCAATAATGCCCCAATAGTGTATCTTAATGACTATAAGATTCTATATTGTAAGACATGCTACCCAACTTACAAGAGTTCAACTAGTATTGTAATTGCCTTTTAAGATTTTATGTTATTACTTCTCATAATAATTTTCTTCAAATTGATAGCCTTGTTCTTGTAAATAAAATAAAACTTTTTTTAAGGTATACAAGAGAAAATCTATTATTATAACTTAATACATTAAGGGTCTGCTTGGTAACGGTATTTTTATCAATTTTAGGGTGTTTTTGAACCGATCGTTTATGAAAATCCTTGCTTGATAATTTTTATGAGGCACTGGTTTTGGTCGGCTCAAAAATTCTCAAAATAGGTGTAATATAATTTTGGGTGGCTTTATAAACACCCAAAATTGGTAGGTTTTGAGCAATTTTATTAATTTTATTTTATTTATGCTTGTAAAAGCCTTTCAAAACCTCTCGTTACCAAGCATGGATTGGATTATTTTAAAAGTTGCTACTTAAAACCACTTAAAATTGGGGCTCTCATAACCATTCATAATTGGTACTTTAAAAATACCTCATAACCACTACTCCCATAATTGCCAAGTAGACTAAAAAACTTTCGAATGAGGGGTTTATCCTTAATTCTTAATTTTTAAACATGGTATATATTCTATATAAAATAGGATGAGAGAAATAACTTTGTCTAAATTCAAAGGAGAAAAAATTAACATGATCAAATATTAGCAATCGTATGAAGTGTATGATTTAAGAAACAAGAGTCACATAGAGGAATAATGAGTAAACCCCAATGAGAGGGAAACTTTAATGGAGAAAGAAAGAATTTTTTTGCATATGATTGGATTCAAAGGATGTGGTACAATTTGGAAAATGAATAGAAGATTTTATTCAACACACAAAATAAGGTGTATCAAAGTTAAGCTTAAGGGAAAAACAAGGTGGAAGTGTAATAAAGACTCTTGATGATAACATAGTTTTATAACATGAGGTGGGATGCTAGTTCTTGAGGTCAGGGTATGATCATGGAAAGATTCTAATCATTTGATAGGTGAAATGATTAGAGAGCAATGGTTCTATGATTAAGGAAGGGATAAGTAACTGAAGATGAAAAATAAATGGATATTCAGATGATAGCAGGGTTTCCTAAGGGAGATGATATTCACTAGGATATGGTGGTCTCCTAGATTAAGGCATTATTAGGGAAAGGATTCAGATTATTTGCAAGGTTGAATGATTAAGGAAATGACAAAGGATTTCTGATAAAGTAAGGATAAGTACTCAAGGTTGAAGGATATGACTCGGTTAATAACTTATGAATATTCAGTTGTGAATACACAAACGATCATGGGTTTTAGGTGATCTTCCATGCTGAAGGTAGGGTACTCCTACTAATACTAGGGTATTTGTTCCTTCATCTTGGTTTCCTAAGATATTATTTACTACTATCAAGGCAAGCATCTAAATTTATAACTGCACTTAGCTCCTATATTGTATCACTATAGAAGTTATTTTTAGCCCAAATATCCAACCATGAATTCCTATTGGTTTCTTAACCCTAGGATCATTAATATGACCAAAATTTTAACTGAACATAGTAGTATCTGTACTACTCTAAAGTCATACCTAAATGAAGCAAAGGGTAAGGGACAGTTAGTTTACAGGTGTTGTACGCTAGGGTTCATTTTGTATACTAAGCTTTTGATGTGTCATTATTCTTATATTTATTTTTTTAGGTGGTCTTGTTATCCTAGTTTTCTTTTTACCTAGTTTTCTTTTTAGACCTAACAACATAGGTTTCGATACTCTGACAGAAGGTTATACTCGAGAAACCATCAAGGAAGTACATTCATCCCTCTAAAATAGGGAGAGGTACAGAAATAGTGATAGTTATTGTCAAGAGAATTAAGCGAATACAATTTTAAAGGCCAATTGTCGAGTTCAAAGAATTTGGAACAGAATCAAAAAAGTTGATTAAGTAGGTGGATGAAATCCTATACTCTAATTCCATGTGCAGGCTTGCTCGGTACAGTAACACAACCGAAACAATATACTCTCGACTTGCATGGACCACCACAAAAATATGACACGCCCTAGTCCAGTTGCCATTACAAAGTATGATGTTTACTAACTTTTTAACTATTGTAAATTACAACAAAAAAGAGTACAAAGAACCCTAACACTGAGAATTCTAGGCATAAGTTTAGAGATCTAGAAAAGTGTGACGATGGAGATCGAGTACTGTAGAAACTCCTTTACTCCGTTGATGATCAAACGATGAAGCGGGAATTGCAAAGTCTCGACTCACTGGCATGAAAGAACAGCAATTTGGCTCTCCAAGTCTGTGTTTCGGCTTATACGTCTCACTATATGTATTTGTTTATAAGTCTCACCGTACGTACCCCCCCATGGGAAGCACATATCCTTGCTATTTATTGACAATTACACTGAAAGGCTATACGCGTCCATGTGCTAAAATTACTATTTTTAGTCTATGTGTGCATGTTATTAGGTTTTCATATGGCATTCTCTATAGAATATGGTTGTAACTATACGCACATGTTGCGTTCCAACTTCCACGTGGTATTAGTTGGGATTGGTTGTTGATGAGATCTTGGAACTGGACAATATGATCTGGGCCATTTATGACCGCTGCGTGCATGACTTGGTCATCTTGACACGTGTCATGATCTGGACCATATGTTCGCCATTAAATTCGAAAGTCTAAAGAAGAGCTTGATTTAATCAACAAACGAAAGAAATTGCAAAAAGGTTCTATGAGACAATTTAAGTACAAATTTTTGATTCTAGGGGGTAACGAGGGACAAGGAGTGCTATGGCGTCTCCTTTACTCCGTGGACGATCTGATACAAGGTGAGAAAGTTATTCTCTCTCGTTTGACTGTCGATTCACAGATAGCCCGCTTAGAATATTCTAGTTGCTCCTATTTATAGCCATCATAACGATGGGCTATGGATGCCGCATATACCTCTATTTGGTGGCCGCATAAGAGTCCTTCAACAAAATGCGGTTGCAACTGTCGCTGCATGCCATGGGACAATTGCCACATGGTCTTAGTTGAGATATGATGTTGAAAAGATCACGAGGTTGTTATCAACCGGTTGTAGGTGTAACTTGGTCAGGTGGATACGCATTCAGCACCAACTGTGCAAAAATCTCTGCAGTTGTAATGGGAAGAAATTGTGAGCTGGAGGCTACATAACAACTTGGCCGCATGATGGCGAGGCCGTATGGGTTTTGTAGCCTCATACATGCTCTCGTTTGGGCCTTGGTCGAATGCACACTCTGGCCGTATTTTAGCAAGGCCGCATAGGGCGTTACGATTGCATATGCATACATTTTGGCCTTGGTCAGATGGATACTCAAGCCGCATGTTGTCGTGGATGCATGCTCGTCCTGGTCGCATACGTGCTCTCATCTGGCTTTGGTCGAATGGATACTACAGCCGCATGTTGATGAGGTTGTATATGGACAAAGCCGCAGATGGGAGGACACTTGGCATGGCGCATCTGTTGAGGCCATTAAGGTAAATATGACTTTCTGTCCTTTTGCATGCCACCCCTTTCATGAATTTTGAAGTTGTCGTAACTTTATGTCAGACATTGAAGACTGTGTCAGGAGCTCATTATGCGGCCTCTTGCTCCATGGTTGCTTTGGCCGCATGTAGATTAATATGCAATTTTCTATCTAGCCGCATAGATCATGTTTTATGCAGCATGAGTTCTATGCGGCTTGTAGATTTTTTATGCTTCTAGAAGACCCCCTTCAAAGTTTTTAAAATGACAAGTTTAGAATACTTTTGGCCGAACACTTTTGGCCGCATAGGGGCGATATGCCGCATAACCATGTTGCCGCATAGTAGACTCTGTTAGGCTATCAAATCATTAATGAGAGGATTTGGCCCAATCTTCGAGGAGATCTCTTGGGATTCTATACTGTCAGGGGTTAAAGTGGCCCAAAATCGAGGAGTCACCATCATCCATGGCCGTTATGTGGTTCAAGACAACTCAAGATCCGAATAGGTGCTACCTCATCTCCAGCCGCATGTTGCTGCCTATATATATAGGGGGCAGATGGGAGAGAAAACCCTTCTTCATATTTTCTTATTTCCTTCTCTAATTCTTACAGCTGCTGCCATGGACCCCAAAGTTGCTTCCTCCGTCGCTGTCGCTGCCGTTAAGGGTAAGGGAAAGGCCAAGAGCAAGGGGAAGGGCCGTGAAGCTGTGGCGGACCCTTCGTCGTTTCCCGCCGACATTATGCCATCGATCAAGGGTAGGTCTTGAACGAGGAAGATGAAACGGATTCTCTAAACTACAGAGACACATGTGTAGAGTTGGACGTATGGATTCGTCTATATGCTAACATCTCACTGTCGTATGGGTAGCCGGATAGGCGACTATGCCGCATGTGAAGCTATGCCGTATAGTAACTTGTGCCGCATGGGAGACCTTACCATATAGCTTATAGTACCACATAGTTGTAGGGTTTGGTTTGGCTGCATAGGACATCTAGCCGCATGAGCAAACACTTCTGAATATTTGAAGTTCTGATCATGCCCTTTCATAGTTTTTGTAGTGACTCTGCCTACTGCACCCTCTGGCGAAGTGGTCCTTGGTCATATGCTTCTATTGAATATGAATCTTAGGGACCTAACCACGACCGTCAAGACCTAGATCAACAAAAACCTTCCTCCAGGACGTCAACAAAAGATTGTCGAGCAGTCGCCTGGTTTTTTGTTGAGCCAGATAAACTTGGGGGAGATCCCTGTTGACGATGGACCACACTTTTATAAGAAGCCATACTTCTTGTTCGGGGATGCACTAGAATCTTTTTAACCTGAGCTGGGGATGACCAGGAAGAATTGGTCTTGCACCTTTCGTGGGACCGAGATGATGTTTCCTTATTTTGAGCGTCACCTGCCTTTGTCAGATCTGAAGGTGATGATGGGTCCGTGCCGAATGGGTTGGAACTTGTCCCCTGAGCCGCAGGGGGATTTCCTTGTCCACGTTAAGGATAGAAAGAACAAGGGGGGTTTCATAGTGTGAATGATTCATCCTCGTACTCCTTGATTGGATTGAAGCCAGGCCTTGTCGGGAGTGATCTAGGACTGAACCTCTGAAATATATGTGGCAGGCACCTTCCTTCATCGGGTTGCTAAGAAGGGAACTTACTCCCCGGGGTAGTTGCGGATTCTCAGATGGGCACATTACAATAAAACTGGGGCCGCTTAACCCTGTAGATCTTGCACAAATATGAGAAATAGCTCCAGGCTGCTAATTAATTTTTATCGTGAGGGGTATATGTCATGGCTTAGAGATGAACTGCCCTTTATTCGTGGTGCTGATAGAGTTATACAACCTTCGTATTGGGACTTTGTTCACTCCTGGTAGCAAGATGGGATTGGCTCTGCATGGGATGCACGCCGTCTTGAGTCTTCCCTGAGGCGATAAACCCTATGAAGAGTATACTTTGAGTAATAAAAAACTCGAAGAATTGGAAGCAGAGAACCCGGAGATGCTGGCGGTATACAAGTAACTGTTATGCCATCACGGTATCTGCCAGCGATAGTCGAAGAAGACGAAGAAATCCACCGAGGGGTCCTCTCCTCATATTATAACTTGGGCTCATCATCTTTTTTCGGTATCTAAAGAGTCCACTAAAGTTCGTGTTCGGGCACCACAATTCGAACATGAAGTATCTGACTCCATCCAGGTGTTGAGGGAATAGGTCGCTTCCACGGAGGAAGACGTGGAGGGTTCCTCGGATAAAGAGGTAGAACCTGTTAATGAACTGGGTGACCTGGAGGGGGAGCTCAGCTACTTTCTCATGGACACCCACAAGATATCCGCCAAGGCTGTACTGGCAGGATATTTGATAATCTGGTTGCGTAACTGCGTGGTCCCTGGAGGGTTTGGGACAATAGAGAGGGTCAGCGGCACCCTTATTCTTCCGGCTGTAAAGTTGGATTTTGGCCACATGTTAGCCCTTCTACCGGCTATGGTGTATTGTATCCATCAGGGGCTCACAACTTTACCCAGAAGCTCGAGGACCATTATGGTAAGGGGCATTTTAATAGTATTGAGCTCCGTTACCATTATCTGATGGGTTGGCTTATCTTGCATCACGGGTCTCTAATGAGACCTGGGACCGATGAGGACATGGTGGCTGTTGATGCCCATATCCGTAAGTATCGGGGGATGAAGTGGAAGTATGAAATGGTTCCTACCGGCAGAAAGAAAATCTTGTTCATGATTAACTGGAGTTTTTTCACGTCCGAGTCAGAGTTTACAGATGACGAAAGAAATGTTGCTTACCAAGACAACGGGAGGACACCCTACAACCTGTCTGAGAGGATCTTTCGCTGGCTCTGGGCGATTCATCCATCCCATCTGGTATACCAGAATAAGGCTATAGACTTCGTAGAGCCTTACCTGACTATCCAATTTGCTCGTCAATTCGGCTACACCCAACTTCTACTGGGTCACCCAAGTGCTTCTCTCGGATATAATGGCAGCTTGCTTGACGGGGTCCGAGCCTAAATTTACTATAGTGCAATCAGCACTTAGGCTCAGTTTTGCCAACCCGGGGCCAGTATCGTGCCGAAGATGCTGTATATGACCATGAAATACAACTGTACGGCTAATGCTCCGCTGACTGGCTTTGACCCGGAGAGGAGTTATATCGAAGGCACCATGTTGATGCCTCCGAAAGCGAGGGTGCATAGGACGCCCAAGAAAGGATAGAGTGTTGCAAGGCCTTTGCACGTGGATTTGGAGCCATAAATTAGGGAAGAGTAGACGACATCCCCTTCTTGTGATCCTTTGGTTGTGAAGCACAAATCGAAGGCCAGGACCTATCATGCTTGCTACTCCAAGAAGGCGAGGATCGATGTGATCCCAGAGAAAGGACCAGCAGTGAAGACTAAGCCCCCCATAAAGGGAACCGCAAGCGGAGAGGTAGGACCCCTTATACTAATAGTTCCTGAAGCAGGACTCAATTTAGATGCTATGGCGGTAGTCGTAAACCCTCTTAGTTTGATTCTGCCTGGTTCTCTTTATAAATATCTATCTTCTAGTCTGTTTGAATTACAGACACAGCAGAAAAGTGATCGTCCTCGATGGGCAACCGCTTCAATGATTACTTATACTAAACTGAAAAAGGAAACCCCTTCGAAGTTCGATGTGGGTTCCTCAGAACCAGCACCTGAAGCTTCGGGAGCTCGGGGCTTGGATGCGGCTTTGGCAGAGCAGCCTTATACCCCTTTGTAGCACATATCCATGGAAGACATGGAAGCTATCGGGGAGGCTATGACAATACTGGACAAGCTACGATATACGCAACCTCCCTCTAGTACGTTATTTTGTAATTTCACAAGAGATCATATTCTCTGGTTTAGCTTCATATTCTTTGGGCGAAGTTAATTGTTGGTTATTCTAGTCTTGCAGGCCCTGTTTCTCCCGTATGGACAGTGGACATGGCTGTCGAGGAGGATATCCTAGACAAAAGGGGTAGTGAGCTTATCAGGAGGAGGTCTGAATCCTTCCCTCGCCCTTCTAGATTCTAAAAGCACCCTGTAGGGTCTGTTGCAGGTCCTTCTAGTGTAGTGGCTGCTTCTCCCGATGTTATTGCTAGGCACTGGGTTGTTGAGGTCTTTTTGAATGGTGGGATGGCAGGTAATTCCAAGGAGACTATATTTTGATGTTCCAAACATTATGGTGGTAGGATCATCATCTAAGGTTGCTGTACCACAGTCGGGTGTTTGTGCGCGAGCGGGTGCCGAAGCAGCGGGACATCCTGGTACTCCTGTCATAAGTTGTACCTTCGGCCTTGCACAACTACCGAGTGTCTGGGCCTTTGAGATGGCCATAAAAGAGTGAAACGTAAGGCATCCCACTAGTCTCTCTTCCTCTAGTACTTTACCTTCAAGGCCATCGGGCGTTATCGTGCAACCTGCTACGCATGTGGCTTCTTCCTCCTACCAGCCGTCCTTGACTCCGATGATGGTTCAGAAGATTGACAAAAATATCTAGATCGTCCTTCAAAGCTTCTATTTGTTTCTGAGGCAGAGGGTCTAGAGTGTATTAGAGCGAAATAGGACTTTCGATTGGGCGAAGCACTTTGCCGAGATTCAGGCCAATTATCTGAGGAGCATCCTTGGTTTGGAAGAGACAGTGGACCTTCTGGACCAAAAGCTAGCGGAGGTAGAGCGATGCCTAATAGAGCTATAGCAACATCAGCAAGCGAATATGGGGATATTAATATACCATGAGTATAATGAGTTCTCAACGGTGTTGGATGCTGAGAAGGCCCTCTATTTTTCTTCTAAGGATGGTTTGCTACGTGAACTCCAGAAGTTACAAGAGGAGTGTGATCGGGTGGGTACCCGTAGGGAGGATTGCCTCACCAGGAAGAAGGACCTGACTGAGAAGATCAGAAACCTCCAAGCCAAGCTTGATACGCTGGGGAATAGCCTCCCAAAGTCCCAGCAGGAAGACGGGGCCATCCGAACTGAGGCTAGCCTGGTAGAGAAGAACATGGCTGTTTTTGAGGTCATGGTGCAAAAGCTGGACAACCGATATGAGTCCTATATACGTTACGAGGATCCTGAGTTGCGCTTGGACAACCATATCACCCATCTTCAAATGCGGATATTGGAGTTGTGCGTCGACCAACAACAATAGTAGTTTTAGGAATTCCCCTTTTGTCCATTTTATCATAGTTTGTCGTAGTTTTGTTGTTGGGGCGCTATTATCACTTTAAATGTAGTTTGCCTTTTCTCTTCTGTAAGAAGAAATAAAATCTTTCTTTGTTGTTGCCATTATCTGCTATCTTGAGATTGAAAGAATCCCAACAAACCACGTCTTGGGCTGTGTGAGAGTGAACGATCGCATCTTACAGAATGAGCTGTTACGACTCTAGGGTGAGTCATCAATATAACACTTATAAGTCATGGGTGTCTTTCAGACTCCTTCCACAGATTTACCTCTTGTGTGATGGCTTGTAACGATTCTCCACAGGGAATAAAGGAAACTACTTCCCCTCCCATGGACATAATTGCTTCAAGTCCTCTTTATGGCACGCCCGAGTTGCTTCTTGTTGAGAACATGGGAGGAGCATCCGATGCTCGGGTACCTAAGGAAGACATTTTCCTGGAACTCCATGGCACCTCATCGGATGGATTACCTGTCACCTTGAAAGAACAGGCGGAGCAGACTAGTGTCGATGCCTCGCATCATTTATTCGCATCTTCGGACTCTTATGTTCTTCATGCTCTTATGATGTATATAAAAAATTTGGAGGATTCTAACTCCTCTTAGAGTTTGTGTTTTTCCCTTAGTTTCCTTTATATAGAGAAAATAAAAACTTTTAATTTTGTTGTATTCCTGCTTGTGGACTTTTTAGGTCTTGTACTAGAGTAATATGGACGTAGTACAACTCCGCAGTTGTGATGGACATACCACTAGAGATTTTTTTTTGTGGACCTATTACCTTTTGTGCACTAGGGTGCAAGTAATAAGTTCAAAAATAGGCCATGACATAGGTGGTATGGTCGTGGCAAGTTTGGTAGACTTAACACCATTGGCGTACTTAAATTTAAGTACAAGTGATAAGTTTAGACGACGATCGATATCAGAGGTACTGTGGACTGTAGAACCATAAAAAATGTGTAGCCATGCGACCGACGTCTATGCACCCCCAAATACAACTCAACAGATGATGGACTGCATGGACACCTTGAAGCCCAGAAAAGGGACACCCATGCGGTCCAAACAAGCATCCTGATAACTGGCCGCAGGTCGACCTGATATGACGTCCTGACAAAAAAGATGGGGTCTGACACAAAATTCTGAAAAAAAAGATTTTCCTGATCGTCTCGAAGGATGAGAATACACTAAGAGGCAGAAGTCCCAAGGATGGTGTAGAGCCACGTGGACAAAAAAAGAGAACCCAAGCAGCTCTGGCCCATGCGTCCCAGACTCCATGCGGTCCATGCGTCTCTGGCCCACGCATCCCAGACCCCATACATCCCATGCGACTCTGGCCCATGTATTCCAGACTCTATGCGGTCCATGCGTCTCTGGTCTCATGAGTTCCAGACTCCGTGCGTCCCGTACGTCTTTGGCCACAAGTGTCCCAGATTCCACGTCGACCAAATCTTGCTACAACAACTGAGTGGTCCTCTCCAACCAAATAGCGGCTACGTGTTCATTTGACCATGTCACGCCTACATAGTTGAGAACTGCCCAAATAATCAACAAATAATAAAATACTAACAAATATTCCCGTGGCAGCGGAGCCCGGATTCCCATGCATAGCGGTAGCACCCTTTCGTTGACAAGGGATACATAGCAAACCCCACCATCCATGTGGCCCAAAATCCATTCGGCCATAATTATGACTATAAATAGTAGGGTACCAGACCCGGACAAAGGGCTGCCTGGCAATCTGCGAATCAACACTCAAGGGAGAGAGAAGAGCTGCTGCATCGGATCGTCCACGTAGTAAAGAGAGTTGCTACACTCCTAACCCTCCATTGTTACCCCCTAAAAAAATAAATTTGTACTTAGATTGTCTTCTAGGACTCTTTGTACTCTCTTAGTTTGTTAATCAAATACAGTTCTCCCAGTTCTTATTTTGATTTAAATGGCAAACATGTTAGAGACTCTGCTGGGGATTCCTTCTCCTCTTTTGAGAAGTCGGTGATGCAGTCTGATGCAGCCAAGCTTGGCTCGACACAAAAGATGCTGGTGGTCCGCTTTCCCTATCAAGTGTTCAAGGATATGCTCTCCGGGGACATTGCAGGTCCTTCTCTGAGGCAAAAAAACCCCAAGAAGACCCACAGGACGTGGGTAGAAAAATACCTCTGTGCTTCACCCAACTTCGTAGCATGCGCTCCCCGTCTCTCTCCCAATCGCAGGAACCGTACATCATGCGGCCACTATCTATGCGACAGCCTCTTCTAACTAGAAGGGTGCTCACCACTCAAAGACCCACAGAATATGGGTGGCCAAGGCCGCTAAGCCCCACCCAGCTGCAGAACACACGTTTCCAGCTTCTCACTCTATTATAAATGACGGTCGTCGGACGAACACCCAGAACGTTGACGTCTATGCGGCATCCACGGCTGACGTAGAAACTGTCACGCCCCAGTCCCAAAAATATACGGAACTAGGCCACGTGTCACTGGCCAGCTGACACGACACTAAGGGATTACCCAATTTAATGGACCCGAAGTGATGTGCTACGCTGTCCTAAAATACTACAAGTCTAAATACAGGTAAATCTATCTCATCCACAAGAATAACAGGGAAAATGCTGAATATATAGATGCTATATCTGAAATGTCATATACAACCCAGATAAAGTCAGGTGGGAACAATCCCACTACAAAAAGTAAGCAGAAGTAAAATAAGATAAACTAGCACAACATCCTCAAAATATGTAGCTCCAACTCCTGTGTACTCAGGTAGACTCTGACGTTATCTCCTCTGACTCCATCTCAAGGGCATGTCCAGACTCCTGTCCAAGTCCAGGTACTGTTGGGTAGAGTGTCTCAGCTAAACCTGGCAGGGAACCAGGTCCTCAGAGGGACGTAACAAGATACAGGAAAATAACATGCCATGTATGTAAATACTGAATAAAAATTACTGAATAAAATAAATACAGGGTGCTAACCATCTAAGTGAAATGCAATTTGAGACAACCTAGTACGTATGGGAAATGTGTGGCTAGACATATGCTGACGTAATTCACCAATCTGTAGTGACAGGCTAGTATATGCCACATATGCCCCCGTTCAAGGGCACTATACAATTTTCCATCTACGATGAGAATGGTCACATGAATATATACATATATCATCCGTATCACTCCGTCGAGTGCGGCACATTGTAAAAAGGTGGGTATCCCATACGTATTTTAGTCGTCCTCCCCGCCCAATATAACTAAATGTCAAGTCGTACATTTCCTAAATTATTCTAATCCGTGATGCGGGTCACACGTATTGGTAGCAAATCAAATACGCAGCTCGCATCCCAATATGCATTACAACCATGTTGCGTATTCCCGTGATAGGGTGTAGGAGAATATTAGAATACTCTCATAATTGTTGGTGAGTCTGTAATATTATTTTAAATGTCACAATATCAACTGACTGTACCCAAGGCAGTCTCAGGTAATCATGGTATATGAAATACAGAAACAAGAGCATATACAATATTGAGAATTTAAACAGTACTTGGCAAGGTATACTTGTCTACTCCCTGATAGTGTTGATAACCTGATCTCGCAGTCAGGTTTGAGGTTGTTGGTGACAGGGGGTCATTGGCTGTGCTGAAGGTGGTTTCTGTTAAAACAGACAGGGTTCGTGAATATCAAGGCTGTAATACAAAGTATATATATATACTTATATACACATATATAATATAGATATATATATATAGTATGTATATATATAGATATAATAGTATATATAGTAATATATATATAGTATATGAAAAACAGACAAATGCAGATATGTAGTAGCAGGGTATATCCACTGCGATAGGTATATAATACTATAATATATTATCAGGGTGTATCCACTGATATATTTAATATAATAATAAAATAAAATGACAGAACAGAATTTTAAATACATATATAAATGCTGTACTATTCAACAAATATATCAGGGTCTATAAGTGACCGCTGCTATATACAGCATTTATAATAATAATAATAATATTATCAGGGTCCATAGGTGACCACTGGATAATATAATATGAATTTAAAGACAGTGCAAGAATTGAAAATATACATATATAATAAATATAAGCTGTATTATCCAGCAATATTTATTTGTAATATAACATATAAATAATAGGTTATATTATATACATATAGTATACATATTATATAATACTATATATATATAAATATATGTAGACATATATTTATATATACTATATATAGATTTATATATATATATGAAACAGAAATAAATGCATTAATAATTATTACATAATAATATATAACATATAGTATAACTATATACATATAAATATATATATATATGCATACAATAATATATATGTAACTATATATATAAATAGATATTTATACTTAATATACATATATATATAAATATAATTATGTATAGATATATATATATGTAAATATACATAAATATATACATATATAATAAGACTATAATAATAATATACAATATACTGTATAAATACTCTGTATTTATACAGTATATAATAATATATAATATATATAATATATTTGTATAAACATATATATATATAAATATACATAAAAATATATATTAATATACAAATATATATACATATATATATACATATATATACATATAGGTATACATATGGATATTAGTATATAAATACGTATATAATAGGGTTGAGGAGTATACCCTCTGACAGGTGGGCCCTACGGGTCGTCGACGGCGGGTGGACGGCGGCAGAGTCGGCCGGAGGCGGCCGGAGGAGCGGGAACAGCAGCAGTAGCTGCTAGCAGCAGCAGCAGCTGTGTGCGGGGCTGCCGGCGGCGGAGGAGAGGCGGAGGTGGCCGGGCAGGGTGGGGAAACGGTGGAGGGAAGGGAGGCGGTCAGGTTGGTGGTGGTGGCGGAGATCCACGACGGCGGTGGTGGAGGCTGGAGGCCGGCGGAAGTGGGGGTGACAGTTAGGGTTAGGGGTGGCCGAGGGTGCTGTGAAGGCTGTCGACGGCGGAGGAGACGTCGTGGGGCGGCGAGGAAGTGGGGGTCGGGTAGAGAAAAGCAGGGCGAGTCGAGTGGGGGTGGTGGTGGCGGAGCACGGTGGCGGAGGGTGGCGCAGGGGGTGGTCGGGAGTGGTGGTGTTGGCTGTGTGGTGTTGGAGAAGAGAGGTTGCAGGGGCTGCTCACGGCGGAGCAGGGCGCCGGAGATGGTGGAGCTTGGTCGGAGGGGAGAGGGGGTCAGGGCGGAGGCTTCGCCGGAGTTGGGCGGCCGGCGGTGGCGGAGAGAGGTGGTGTGGGGGTTTGAAGAGAGGGGGGGTCGGGTTTTATAGGAGTTGTAGGCAATGGCAGTTTAGTAAATAAGGAGAAGTTTTGGGTATTTTTGTAATTTTGTAATTTAGGATATTTTCTAATAGATTTTTCTGGATAATAATGCCACATGTAGGTGTTAGGTTGTCTAGCCAATGAGGTTAGGCCACCTCACATACATTTTTGCATAAAAACCCTTGACTTTTCACAATTTGCATAAAAGTCCAAAAATTGGGAAATTGTGCAATTATACAATTTGTCTGGAAAATCACTTGGTTCTAAAATTTACTAAAATTCACAGAACTGAGGGAAAATGCTGGGGTAATGTCCTGGGCTGTGGGGAGGAGCCTGGGCAGGGTCAGGGTCTGATTCTTTGTGTGATACGGGTAACCGTATTTATTATTTAATAAATACTGCACACGGTGTTCACTAATTATTTAGGGGCAGTTAGGGTCATAATTTTTCTACGGTGTTAATACGATAATTGTAATACAATTAGTGTAGAATATTATCGTATTTTTGGTTGGGCAAAACAGGTGCCTACTGGTCCTCAAATCTCTAGGGGTACAAAGATGCGTAAAGAGCAGCAATTTAAATAGGGATTGAATACGTACGTTTGTAACGATATTTGTGCGACTAAAACGAAGCACAAAACGAGATTTCTGGGAGTTGCTAAAAATACAAAAAATGTAGTCTAGCAAGCCTAGGGCAGCGATATGAAATTAGTTTAGGGTTAACAGCTAGTGTGAGGCCCTAATTAATTGTGTAATGAACAGGTGCACAATCAATAGAATATATAGTAAATAAATTTTTAAAAAGTTGCACTAATTCTAATTAACTAAAATAATATTAAAATACTGAAATCTGGTCGAGGGAGTTTACAATCTACCCTCCTTAGAATATTTTGTCCTCAAAATAAAAACAAACATATAAGGAGAACGAAAGATTAATTGATTCGAAATATCAGGACATAGATAGCTGAAGATTGATTTGAAATATTTTGGACATACCCTGATCTGGAAATAGATGGAGGAAACATTATCGAATATTCTCTTCCCGTTCCCAGGTTGATTTGCCTGGTGCATGATGTTTTCATGCAATATGAACTAGAGGAACGTAATACAACGTATGGTAGGTAGCGAAAGTCATTAAAAAAATAAGAACAGTATTAAACTGCAATCTAATCTATTAATAGGGTTTGGTAATTCCCCAAGAAACTATATAAATGGCTATGGAAATAATACACTTCATTTTTATACTATATACGAGGTTTCTTCTTTCCGAAATAAGAAAAGACGGAAAACAGTAATCAAGAGTTCAAGGGGGTAGTGGATTAGAAGTATGGAGATTCAAGGCGTTTAAAGAATTCCATGGGAATTGTCAAGGCAGTTGTGGATGGAAATGCTATTCTGGTACTCCTTATTCACATATTCGTATTAGCACAGTTATGTAGCTGATATGATATGCGCATAGACTAAGTACCTCTGTCTACTAATCACTATATATCTCAATCCACGTAAAGTAGTTATGCGAAAGGCGAACCAAGTGCATTATGGTTGATCAGACCGTCATACACTGATTCTGAAATGTATTAGTGTAGTACTCCAATAATACATAATTTAATGAACAAGCTTGATAAAGAATAAGCTTGCAAAACTAGGCTATAATAGCAGAGCATAATTTAAGGTAGTATAACAAATATAAGTACGCTAGATTATGATGGGAGAAGTACAAAACAATTTATGCTAACTTCTTGTCTAGGTTGCTAATTGACTCAAAAGAGATATGGTTTTCTAAGTTCTACAACCTTAATATACACTATAGGTTGTCCGCATTTAAGCACATGACTTGTATCCAGATCGTACCTCTGTAATTGGAATATGTGGAAGACGTCATGTACTTCTTCCAATGTCTGAGGTAATGCTATCTTGTAAACAACTTCTTTGATGCGTTCCAACACATCGAAGGGTATGACGTACCTCGAGCTTAGTTTTCCTCTTCTTCCAAGTCTGATAGTTCTTGGGTAGGTGAAAACACATGTCCTCCTATTTTACTTTATGTGTACCTTTTATCCAAATTTTGGGTATCATCAGGTTTATAATAGGTTGTACATAATTGATAGTTTCCTAATGTTTTCTCAAGGCTAACATCTGTCTACCCTCTCTCCTGTAATTAATCTATTGGTGAAATCACGAGACTAGAAGTTACTGACTCCCCTAATAAGTCATGTATATCAAATCTAATTTGGAAACTACCTGTAGTACTCAGCTATCACTTCATTCATATGCTTGAGCTTATCAATCAATGTCTAACAATCTACCTATATGTGTTTGCTTAGTCCTGATCATTATCTAAGGGTGGAAAAAATAATTTAGGTCGGATACTATAAGTCATCAGGTGACTAGGGTTAACCAATATGATTTGCTATCCTCGGTACTATCTATATCTGAATGGGTAACTTGGTGGTCTAAGGATGACGCTTCTCTTCCTGTAGTCTAGGATAGGTATGTGAACTTGGCTTAGCCAGTCCAAGTCTAAGTCAACGTCGAGGTTTGGTATTGAAAGTACCAAGAATCGCGTCCTTATTACTCTTCTATAACTGACTACTAGCAGGCTTTAGTAATGTTGGTAACTGGAACAATGTCTTTTTCGGTAAACCTGGCTATTTGCATGGGTACGAAACTACTAGATGTGAAAAAAAATAGTGTAGCTCTAGAATCAAATAATGCGGTTTGCTGGTAATAATGCGACTATAATGATACCTGAAATGGTTTTACCTTCCAGTTCTTCTGCAACTGCCGCTAGTGCAAAGGCCTGCTCGTGCCTTTGTCTACCGATTTGTTGTCTGGCTAGGCAGTACTGCGTGTCTTGGGTGACTAAGGGTGGTCCCCTCTAAAATCTTCCAGATGCTTGGGAATGCTGACCTCTAGTAGGGAGTTGCATTCTCTGGGCTGGTGCTACTGGTCCTTGCCCATGCTGGAGTGTTGCTTCTCTGTGTTGTGGGCAGTCTTTGGCCCTATGCTGATTATCTCCACATATCAAGCATAGTCTATACTTCCTTCGACAGTTTTTGGCATAATGTCCCTTCCTGCCACAATGGTGACAAGTCAAAATTTTTTTGGTTTGATATGATCCCATCTGGTGTTGTGTCTGATTTTCTGGGTGACGGATTGGTCCTCCTGCTCCAGTCTGGTCTCTGGCTAGTATGGTTGGATTTGAACATCTTGCTTCTCGGCCAATGGCTTCTTGTATCCTTGCCTTTGAAAGAACTTCTTCGTATGAAATCCTCGACTGTGCCGTAGTATACCCTTGGAGTTCGGGGGTAAGGCCGTGATGGAACTTTAGGGCCTTCTTCAGCTTGGTTGGTATTAGGATGGCACCGAATTGACTTAGTCGACTGAATTCTACATCATAGGCGTCGACGGTCATATTTCCTTGTTCCAAATGCAGGAACTGGAAATACAGTTCATATCTGACCGTGGCTGGGAAATATTTTGCATTAAAATATTCCAGAAATTGTTCCCAAGTATGGTTCTTGCCGATGCTGCGCTCGATAGATTTCCACCAGTGATGGGCGTTACCGAGGAGTAGGGTCCTTACTGCTGTTATCCATAGATCGGGGTAAAGTTGGGAATCTTCTAGCAGTATTTCCGTGTTGGAGATCCAGTCTGAGATCTCCTCCGGAGTTTCATTGCCCTTAAAAGTTCTCGGGCTCATCCGGCTAAAGCCTTGAACAGTGCTAGCTGGTTGGACAGGGGCTGGTGCTAAAGCAGTTGTCCTCTCCAGAACCGTCATCAAGTATTGTCTCAGGACTTCATTCTGTTGCAACTGAGCCTGCAATATGGCTTGGAACATCTGAGATTGTTCCTCAAGTTGTGGCATCAGGGCTGCGAGAACTGGAGGTGGAGACAAAGGTATCTCTGCCTGCAGTGTTGGTGCCTGAGAAGGTTGCCCTTCTTGCTGGACTGGTGTTGCTTCTTGGGTCGGATCCTGGTGAAGGTACGAGGTTGTTGGATTGACCAGCATCCTTCTCGGAGATTGGTCTCTCGGGATTGGTGTCCCTTGGACATCTGGCGAGAGGTCTGTTGCTTGGTCAGTTCCAACAATCGCAGTTTCCCCGGGTATGTCCATATTTCTGAAAAAGATAGAAAATTTGAGAAAAGTACGAAGGATTTAATAGATGATAATCAAGCAGGATGCAAAATTTATGGATGAAGTCAGTGTGGATGAGACCTAGTATTCCTATCCTATTGCAGGTTTGCTGAACATGATATCATGTTACTAGGAATTAACTCGACCTGCATGGGCCACCACTAAAACCGTGTCACGCCCCAGTCCCAAAAATATACGGAACTAGGCCACGTGTCACTGGCCAGCTGACACGTCACTAAGGGATTACCCAATTTAATGGACCCGAAGTGATGTGCTACGCTGTCCTAAAATACTACAAGTCTAAATACAGGTAAATCTATCTTATCCACAAGAATAACAGGGAAAATGCTGAATATATAGATGCTATATCTGAAATGTCATATACAACCCAGATAAAGTCAGGTGGGAACAATCCCACTACAAAAAGTAAGCAGAAGTGAAATAAGATAAACTAGCACAACATCCTCAAAATATGTAGCTCCAACTCCTGTGTACTCAGGTAGACTCTGACGTCATCTCCTCTGACTCCATCTCAAGGGCATGTCCAGACTCCTGTCCAAGTCCAGGTACTGTGGGGTAGAGTGTCTCAGCTAAACCTGGCAGGGAACCAGGTCCTCAGAGGGACGTAACAAGATACAGGAAAATAACATGCCATGTATGTAAATACTGAATAAAATAAATATAGGGTGCTAACCATCTAAGTGAAATGCAATTTGAGACAACCTAGTACGTATGGGAAATGTGTGGCTAGACATATGCTGACGTAATTTACCAATCTGTAGTGACAGGCTAGTATATACCACATATGCCCCCGTTCAAGGGCACTATACAATTTTTCATCTACGATGAGAATGGTCACATGAATATATACATATATCATCCGTATCACTCCGTCGAGTGCGGCACATGGTAAAGAGGTGGGTATCCCATACGTATTTTAGTCGTCCTCCCTGCCCAATATAACTAAATGTCAAGTCGTACATTTCCTAAATTATTCTAATCCGTGATGCGGGTCACACGTATTGGTAGCAAATCAAATATGCAGCTCGCATCCCAATATGCATTGCAACCATGTTGCGTGTTCCCGTGATAGGGTCTAGGAGAATATTAGAATACTCTCATAATTGTTGGTGAGTATGTATATATATAGATATAATAGTATATATAGTAATATATATAGTATATGAAAAACAGACAAATGCAGATATGTAGTAGCAGGGTATATCCACTGCGATAGGTATATAATACTATAATATATTATCAGGGTGTATCCACTGATATATATAATATAATAATAAAATGAAATGACAGAACAGAATTTTAAATACATATATAAATGTTGTACTATTCAGCAAATATATCAGGGTCAATAAGTGACCACTGCTATATACAGCATTTATAATAATAATAATATTATCAGGGTCCATAGGTGACCACTGGATAATATAATATGAATTTAAAGACAGTGCAAGAATTGAAAATATACATATATAATAAATATAAGCTATATTATCCAGCAATATTTATTTGTAATATAACATATAAATAATAGGTTATATTATATACATATAGTATACATATTATATAATACTATATATATATAAATATATGTAGACATATATTTATATATACTATATATAGATTTATATATATATATGAAACAGAAATAAATGCATTAATAATTATTACATAATAATATATAACATATAGTATAACTATATACATATAAATATACATATATATGCATACAATAATATATATGTAACTATATATATAAATAGATATTTATACTTAATATACATATATATATAAATATAATTATGTATATATATATATATATGTAAATATACATAAATATATACATATATAATAAGACTATAATAATAATATACAATATACTGTATAAATACTCTGTATTTATACAGTATATAATAATATATAATATATATAATATATTTGTATAAACATATATATATATATATAAATATACATAAAAATACATATTAATATACATATATATAAACATATATATATACATATATATATACATATAGGTATACATATGGATATTAGTATATAAATACGTATATAATAGGGTTGAGGAGTATACCCTCTGACAGGTGGGCCCTAGGGGTCATCGACGTCGGTGTGGACGGCGGCGGAGTCGGCCGGAGGCGGCCGGAGGAGCGGGAACAGCAGCAGTAGATGCTAGCAGCAGCAGCAGCAGCAGCTGTGTGCGGGGCTGCCGGCGGCGGAGGAGAGGCGGAGGTGGCCGGGCAGGGTGGGGAAACGGTGGAGGGAAGGGAGGCGGTCAGGTTGGTGGTGGTGGCGGAGGTCCACGACGGCGGTGGTGGAGGCTGGAGGCCGGCGGAGGTGGGGGTGACAGGGATGGTTAGGGGTGGCCGAGGGTGCTGTGAAGGCTGTCGACGGCGGAGGAGACGTCGTGGGGCGGCGAGGAAGTGGGGGTCGGGTAGAGGAAAGTAGGGCGAGTCGAGTGGGGGTGGTGGTGGCGGAGCACGGTGGCGGAGGGTGGCGCAGGGGGTGGTCGGGAGTGGTAGTGTTGGCTTTGTGGTGTTGGAGAAGAGAGGTTGCAGGGGCTGCTCACGGCGGAGCAGGGCGCCGGAGATGGTGGAGCTTGGTCGGAGGGGAGAGGGGGTCAGGGCGGAGGCTTCGCCGGAGTTGGGCGGTCGGCGGTGGCGGAGAGAGGTGGCTGTGGGGGTTTGAAGAGAGGGGGGGGGTCGGGTTTTATAGGAGTTGTAGGCAATGGCAGTTTAGTAAATAAGTAGAAGTTTTGGGTATTTTAGTAATTTTGTAATTTAGGATATTTTCTAATAGATTTTTCTGGATAATAATGCCACATGTAGGTGTTAGGTTGTCTAGCCAATGAGGTTATGCCACATCACATACATTTTTGCATAAAAACCCTTGACTTTTTATAATTTGCATAAAAGTCCAAAAATTGGGAAATTGTGCAATTATACAATTTGTCTGGAAAATCACTTGGTTCTAAAATTTACTAAAATTCACAGAACTGAGGGAAAATGCTGGGGTAATGTCCTGGGCTGTGGGGAGGAGCCTGGGCAAGGTCAGGGTCTGATTCTTTGTGTGATACGGGTAACCGTATTTATTATTTAATAAATACTGCGCACGGTGTTCACTAATTATTTAGGGGCAGTTAGGGTCATAATTTTTCTACGGTGTTAATACGATAATTGTAATACAATTAGTGTAGAATATTATCGTATTTTTGGTTGGGCAAAACAGGTGCCTACTGGTCCTCAAATCTCTAGGGGTACAGAGATGGGTAAAGAGCAGCAATTTAAATAGGGATTAAATACGTACGTTTGTAACGATATTTGTGCGACTAAAATGAAGCACAAAACGAGGTTTCTGGGAGTTGCTAAAAATACAGAAAATGTAGTCTAGCAAGCCTAGGGCAGGGATGTGAAATTAGTTTAGGGTTAACAGCTAGTGTGAGGCCCTAATTAATTGTGTAATGAACAGGTGCACAATCAATAGAATATATAGTAAATAAATTTTTAAAAAGTTGCACTAATTCTAATTAACTAAAATAATATTAAAATACTGAAATCTGGTCGAGGGAGTTTACAGAAACTGTTCAGCACCCAGACTCTGGCAAAGAAAAATACTATGATGCTAGATTTCTGGGGCAAATGCAGCATTTAGGCGGCCAAGGAGGAGGCAGCATAAGACTTTCCATGCGGCATCAACTCACAGCCTCAGACAGCTGGCCGCATGTGTCCCCAATAGCAACAGAACCTCTATTTTTGACCGTATTTCATGCGGCACAAATCCTATACAACTTTCTGAGAATGGTGAAAAACCAAAGCTGGACTTTTTATACTACGCGCTTGCGGTAGCTAAGCTGAAGAAGTCCAGGGCAGTACGAGTCTGTCAAGATCAAGCAACTGCTCATACGATCGACCGCCAATAGGCATCGCTAATTATTATGCGAGCCTCTGATAGATAGTTTTACAAGACTGACCCTAGCATCCAGCCCATATGGACCAATGGATAGGGCTAGCCTCAAAAGTCTTCCACCGGTACTTCGGGGCAAGTTCGTGAACGAACCCCAGGACAGGGAGCAAATACAATACCCTTTATATGATTTGCATGACGTGATTACTCACAAGATCAAAGCAAGGGAAATAACTACAGCGTGGGATATTCCCTCTCTAAGGCACAACTGCGCCATCATCATTATCAACTCCTGCTGCAATAAAGTAGCAGTTGTCACAGACAGACAGTCTTTCTTCCAGTGATTGCACCAAAAGGCACCTACACAACAGCAACTCGGAGATCGGGTAGAAGGATCATAGAAGGAGGAGTTACCCTTTGCCATATGCTACTCAACTAGAAAGCTTCCCGCCACTATGGGAAGAAAGAAGTTAAATACCTCCAGTCCGGCGCTCTCGACCACTACATCGCGAAGGCGATTACCCGGAGGGCTGACGAAGGCACCTGCGAAAGGCGTCTTCCACGGCACCCGCTCAAGGAAGAAGTTGTTAGCCCCTAAGGTAGTTTTTTCTCATAACCCCTGGGGGTTGCCCAAGATAGGGTTAGTGTCCCCCTGGGCGTACGCGATAAACCGGTGTTCCGAGGAGATAAAGATTCTCAAGGAACGAACTCCGAGATCCTAGAGGGTTGCTACTCCCACCAAGATGACACAATCTTCTACGCTGGGGGTAGTATCCCCTCCAAATATGAGAAAGACATAATGGCTCCCGCCCTTCTTGAAGACTACTCACTACTATGGTATGAGACAGGGAGCACGGGAATCACTGCCCCCTCCATTTCTCTCCATGTGAGGACGGTATATATTGCCGGAGACGACCATGAAGTCCTAGTGACTGGTAATGCCTCGAGATGCTCGAAGCCATGATGCATACAATGAGTGCATCAATTCAAGCTTTGACCTAGACAATACTAAAAATTAAGGCAAACATGGCCTCCCAGGCGGCAAGGGCATCTGGAAAAGCAAACCTAGATCCCGGGACAAATGGAGATTCAAATACAACAGCTCCACCCGCGAAAGATGATCCTCTCCTACCTAGCTAGTCAGCGCCTTTTGCAGGAGATGAGGCTAAGGAATCTAGGAGGGAGGTCCGAGAACTTTGGGCTCGCCTAGATTCCATGAGAAATCGGGACTCACTTCGTGATCTCAGGGTGCTGTAACCATACCCTATACAGTGGAGGGATGTACCGTATCCGCCCAAGTACAAGCCCTTCAACATAAGCATATTTAACGGGAAGTCTTCCCCTCGCTGCTTCATGACCTACTTCAAGATTAAAATAGGGCACTTACCCCGCAATAATGCTATCCTTACCAGGATCTTCGTCGGATCATTGGCGGGGGTAGCTTTTGATTGTTCTACAGTATCAAAGATACTTGCATCTTATCATTCGATGAGCTCAAGCATCTGTTCCTTAACAGATTTTATGAGGCAAAAAATAATATGATGGTGTCTTCTCTGATGGACATTGCCTAGGGAGAGAAAAAACTGACACAAAACTACATCGAACGGTTCTGACAGGACATATTAAGGTTGCCGCTTGGCAATCCTAAGGCCACACTAAAAGAGATTGCTAGAAAAACATGATCCCGGCAGTCATCCTCCGGATGGGCGAGAGCCAGTTCAAAGAATGGACAACTTTCATTATAAACGCTGTCAACACTGAGAAGAAGCTCAAGGACGCTCGGCACTAGGGGATCCATATCCCTACTGCTAAGAAAAAGGGCAAGCATCCGAGCAACAACAATAATAATAATGGCTGCAATAGCAACCGCGACTGAAAGAGAAAACAAGCTATGGTCGCTACCTTGACCAAGAAGCCTGAACAAAAGCCGACAGAGTGTCCAAAATCAAAGAAGACTTACTTTTTCGAAGATATTGATGTCAAACCCATCTTCGACGTGTTGATGTAGTGAGGAAAAATTTGGCTCTTCGACGTCTGACATCAGCCTGAGACGGCGAAGATTGCCAACCCAAAGTATTATCATTTCCACCGCTACGTCCATCACCCGACGCAGGAGTGCTATACCCTGAAGTGGTACATCCAACATCTGATAGATACCAAGGCTTTTTCCCTGGAATTCAATGACATGACGGTCGCTGCCAACATGGTGTCTCTCCAATTTGGTAACTTTCCATCGACGGAAGCCCAAGATGGATAAGTCCCTGTCCCTAAGGAGACTATGGAGGTTGTCAAACTTCCACCATCTCGAGACCAGACGACTGAGCTAATACCTCTTAATACACCACATGGGGAGGTCATGTGGGTCCATCCCGACCTTGTGTCAGACTTGACGCAGCCGACAGCATTCTCTACCACCAAGCCCAAAGGCAAGAAATCTAAGACCTGTTACATAGTTTTCTCCTCGGTTGAAAAATTGGCAGTAGGGACGACGAGGTCAGGAGTAATATACCAACCGATCCAAGACGATAAGCCCCCGGTTGTTAGGCTACCACCAATGGTCCCGGGCTAGCGCAGCCCCCGCCAAAGGACAAGTCTAAATAGAAGAAGACGCACTTTGATAAACCGTTGTGCAGGGATGCACCACAGGGGATGGAAAGGCCCTATAATTTTGATATTTTAACATAATTAGTCTATACTCCGACAAAATTGTCACTATTTGAGCTTTTATGGCTTTCTAAAGACACTCGGGCTGCCCTGAGTGAGGCACTACAGAATACCGATATCTTCTTGGCGTAAGTTAAGCTGCCAACAGAAGATCCTACTGCATGTCCACATTACAACAATGTCATGGATGCGATATCCAATATCACCTTCTTGTAATAGGACAAGTTGCTTAAGAACAATAGGCACGATCGGACCCTATGTTATATAAGATATTTTAGCGATATTAAGGTGGACCGAATGCATATTGACCCAGGATCGTCGATCAGCATAATCCCGAAAAGTTTGCTTCTAACCATAGGGATCCCGATGCATCGTCTGGCAGCCACCGATACCTCTATCAGTAGCTTCAACAAGGGGAGGAGCTGCCCTCTGGATAAAATCCACTTAAAATGCCAGACCAACGACTTAAAAATGGAAGTCACCTACTATATCATAGATGTAGATACTTCCTACAATATCTTATTGGGGCATCCAAGGATACATGAACACAGGATCGTGTTATCCATCCTCCACCAGTGCCTAAAATATGTAGACGAATACGGTTTTGTCAAAACGGAGTTCGCTGACGTCGATCCATTTAAGGATATCAAGATTTACTACTCCGACTCGATCCTCTACAAGAAAGTTCTCAAAGATGAAGGTGATAATGAAGTCGACGATAAAACCGAGGCCACAATAGCACCCAAGGAGCCTATGAGAATCTGTCTCAAGGCTCGGTCTCCCAATGTGGCTGCACCCCTCATTGTTAAATCGAGAGGAATGGCACCTGAATCTCCATTACCTTTGGCATCGCCAGAACCAACGGTCACCCACCTTCGCAGGCCGAATTGACCACCAAAAGGAGATTCTACCTTACGTACACCTTCCGAACCTATGGTCATTCGCCTTCACAGGCCGAGTTGACCATCAAAGGAAGACCCGACCACGGCTGCAACTTTCGTCCCTTTGGTGGTAAAATTATGCATAAAACTACAAAAGCCTTCGCTTGCGCTGGGGGCAGCCGAGGAGAAGGATGATCTGGAGGAATATATATCTGCCAATATCAACATCCCTTCCACTGACGAAGTAATCCCACCAAAAGAGATACCTTACTTTCTCAATAAAGGGCTATCTTTGAACTACTCGGAGCGTATGTATAAAAGTATACTCTACTCCCTGGAGTAAGGTCTGGGCCTTCATTTGTACACACAAGTAACCACTACTTGCATCATGCATCGGCTTTGTTCTAGTCAAGATTCTTATTTCTTAGTCCCACCTAGGAAGAAGGGAGATAAGATCATCATCTTCGGCAGAGTGGAATGCCCCCAGACCTTCATACCAAAGAAAGTGTCATGACCCACACCCGGTGTAGGGATGCAAGTCGGGAACAACGTCCAGCCTACGCTGCAACATCGACGGTAGAACGCTATCTTGGTCAACTATACTATCTAATTATCTCACAAAATGCATAATCCTCCAATAATATCTTAACTCCAAGAAGAGAGTAATAACCTTAATTCAACACAATACTCAATCATATTTCTATGGCACGAGAAGATATCACAGAAGTCTAACATAACTATGCAGTTAATATAAAAACAATAAATAGAAATAATATCCAAACACAAATATATGCCAGAAACAAATCCGGTACCAAAATGCTAAAGAGAACTAACTATGCTAACTACTAAATCCGACTAAATCTTCCGACAGTCACTCCAGAACTAGTGGATCCAAGACTGCACCATCTATAGGCTGAGGTCCGTTGTATGTCAGACACTAATCTCCCGAATCCTCTGAAAAATATTTTTCAGTCAGGAATCGAGCGAAGTATAACCCAATAGCAGTTCCAATTAATTGACAAAAATTATAAAGCAGTAAAATAGAAGATGCTATCTACGATGAGAATATAACTAATAATCAAGAACAATAGGAGAATAGGCAATACTAGCAACAAAATATAATCAATGCGTACAAGAATAAAGGAATGAACTATAATGTCATAATAGAACAAGGCGATCAATGAACTTAATAATGGAATCTATAATAACTATGTGTTTTGAGATACTAACTAAATATATGATCATCCTGAAAGATTCAATGATTCACTAAGGAGCTAACTCAACTATACGTGAATTGCATGGTTAGTTAGTAGCCAATGATTATACTACTAGCCGATAGTTTCTTGATCACATATTTAATTAGTATTTTTCCTTCCTCGACTGATTAGATGGATCGAATCATGATACGTCACTAGCCAATTTATCAAATGTTTAATCTACAATATTCAATGCTATCCAATATCAACAAGGACAGTATCCGATACCATATCCATAATCAAGGTAACATCCCATGACTGACGATCCAATAATAATACCAATCCGTGTACCATCGTGTCAAGAATCATAAGTAATATTTCTAAATACATGAATTATAGTGATAATCAAATAATAGAAACTATCAGAGAATGTATTCGCTTGTGGTCCAGAGCAAATGATGCAAAATGGTGTCCGAACTGGTGTCACAGACCTATATATGGAATATTTCATTAATACAAGTTTTTGGGAAAGAGAATAAATTAAACTAGTCAACTTCTAGGTTATAAAATCATTTCTAAGTCAAAAGTCAAACTCGGTCAACTTTAAGTCAACTATGGTCAATAATAGTCAAACTATGGTTAAACTATGGTCAACTACTTATTTCTATGTTGCATAAGTCTAATACAAAAATATTGGGTTCAAATACTAAAGTCTAGGTCACAAAATTATATCTTAGGATACTAGGATACCGTATCTCTGGATACATAAATCAATAGGTAAAATATACATACACATATTGTCAAACAAATTTAATATATATATACAATCTTAACATTAAATGGATACTTAGTTTTGAACCAACTTGGTATCACAAAACTAGACCAAAATTTCCTTGGCATTTACCTTAGTACATCAAGGTAATGCCATCTAGTATATATCACCTACCCAATCTCTAAACAATAGGCTAATATGTATTTATCTAATACAACTACTAGCTATAACTATTAATATTTACTAATACCTAACTACATATTACTACTAACATATTTGATATACTAATACATAGATTCTAACTTAACATATGATACACATCTACTAACTTACCCTATAATATAATATATGCTACACTAAATATTATACATATAGTATATTAAAATACAAATAGCAATTAGGAACATGTTTACATATATATGAACACCCTATATATACTATATATATAACTATTTATATATAAATAACTAATATTAATAAAAACTGCCAAACTGCCGCTAAAGTCGCTGCCGATACTGTTGATAATCTGTTGTTTTAGCAACAGTTCTGCTGCTGTCGCTAAACTGCTGTCGTTGCTGCTGCTGTATTCTATTGCTACTGCTGCTGCTTTCGTGACACTGCTGCTGTTGCTAAACTGCTCTCGCTGCTGTTGTTGTATACTATTGCTACTGCTACATTCGTGATGCTGCTGTTGCTATTGCTGCTGCTGCTGTCGCCAAAAGCTCCTGCTTATAATATATATAACAAGACATATATATAATATATGTATATATAACACATAAATATATTTACTAAATATACACATATAATTACTACTAATGAATATACATACACCCATACATATATATGTACATAATAACTATATGTAACATACACATACATACAAAGTAATATATTCATAACAACACCCATACATATACGTGCATATAATTATACACAATATATAACACTCATAATATAACTATAAATATAACAACATATAAATATCTATTATAATATATGTACATATACTACAATATATAAATATACTACATGTAGAAGAAATAGCTATATCTCAATATTTACACATATGGTATATATAGATACATAGGTCTAAGACACAATATTACATAAATATAATATATATTCACTACCATATACATATATACATAACAACCACACATATATATACAATAATTAGTAGATCTCACATATGTAGAATAATAACTACATAAACATATAACACATATATATAATAGATATATAGATCTATGATATTTAATATATAAATATATATAACAATAATATATGTATATATACATATATATAATTACATAATACCAAGGCCAAGAACACAAGAGAAAATAGATCAACAATTAAATTGTACACAGATGGATCGTATCACCCCGTACCCCACTAGATCTAGGATACACTTGCGATACGAGTTCACCACACATCCAAACATATCCCGAAGGACACGAACAAGTCATATATATTATTTATGAATAATACGAAGAGTCAAATATAAATCTACGTATTCGTATCAAAATATGACATGCTCAAAGTCCCGTGTCAGAGAAAAAATCTCCAAATCAACATGTATCACCAAATTGATGGGATACGACCTATACGTACCCAATTATGGATATGACCCTAGCCCCAAACACACAAGCACATGCCAAATTAATTTATAGGACCAATTGACACATACAACAATTGTCAATCTCAGAATTCCCCCAAAATTGACACAAAAAGTACCATAACTTTCTCAATAGGCCTCCTATGAACACAAAACCAAATCCTATGGGTAGCCTACGCATATGGGTTAATTTTTCATGGTTAAATCTCAGATTTAGAACCTAAATTAAGGGGAAAACTGAATTGTACCTATTAGGAGATGGATTCCCAATAAAATCTCCAAAATTGGTAAAATTGGCTTTCAACTTGTAGATCCTTGCTCCTCTTTGTAGATCCTTTCTTTCTCCTTCTATATCCTTGCTCTTCTAGTCTCCAATGGTGATTTGGAAAGGAATTGGGGAGAAATTTTGTAGAGATTTAATGGAATTTGATTGAGAAAATTATAGATCTAGATTTGGAATAAAAATAAAGAGAGAAAAAGTTTTCATCCTATTTATATAGGCCTCACTTGCCCCCTCCCTCAAGCTACTATTTAAAGTCTAAAATACCCCTTAGGGCCTCTCATAAAGAAATTAATTAAGGAGGAAAGGTTCTAGTCTAATGGGTTTAACTTAATTAATCATCCTCCTAATAAATGGGCTTCTAATTATTGGGCTCAAATCTAACTAAAATTAAATGTTGGTCTATGAGTCTAAACTAAAGTAGTTAGGTCCACTAACACAAGTCTAAAAAATAAATCTAACATGCTAATAATAAATACATAATACAATAAATAAATATTTAACATGCACAATATTTAATTAATTATAAAATGACCAAAATGCCCTTTTTTAGAAAATACGGTTGTGACAAGTCTACCCCCCTTAAAATAATTTCGTCCTCAAAATTTAATGGTGATCATATTCCTTCTAGGTTAAACCCCCAGCAATCATAGTCTAATAAGGTCTTATCACACCAAGAACAGTCCTACGTAAAGAATAACATGCATTGTCATGGTCTCCGTCTATCTTATTATTGTTGTCAGGGTATTCTATTAGCTACACTAACTATATAACACAAGCATCCAAAAGGTACTAAAGAAGTAATCAATCAAAATAGTTGGAAGGAACAGAAAGAAAGAACAGAACTCGCTAACCCATCACCTGTAGTATCGGTCTCCTCGACCGTCATCACAAATGCCCCGCCCTGCCGAGGTAGCTCCCTCTGCGGGTGATAAGCAATATGCGGTGCTACAGGTGGCCTAATTCTCTCTCTCTGCCCTCAATCTGCACCCTGTCCTAGATGTTGAAGGGTCCAGAGACAATCCTTCACCATATGCTCCGTTGATCCATAATGTAAGCATGCTCCAAGTCTCTTTCGACATATCTCCCAAGTGTGCCCAATCTTCTTACAATAGGTGCATTGTGGAGTTTGTTGCACCTGTCTCTGAGGCTATTGTGGAATCTGCTGTAGTGGAGCAACAATTGGTTCTTGCATCTGATATTGCTGCTGATAAGTTCCAAACTATACTGGAAACTGCTATTCCTAGAATCGTGGTCTCTTCGCCGGTCCCACACTGCTACTGGCACCCACAAACATATCACGGTCCCTCTTCGGCTTCAAGTTCCACTCCCGCTTGACCTTGCCTGTCTTCGAAAGTATCTCAGAATATGTCTCATAGAAAGAAGGAATAAGAATCTTCATTTCCCAATTCAGACCCTCGCAGAAACGGAGAGCCCAAACTTCTGGTTCTCTCACCAAGTACTCTGCAAATCGGCTCAGCCTCCTGAACTCTGTAGCGTACTCCTCTACGGACATGCTCCCTTGTGTAAGGCTCTCAAACTGCCTTCATAATTCTAATATGTCCATCCGAGCAAAGAACTTCTTCTTAAACAGATCCTTGAACACCTCCCAAGACTACCCCACTTTAGTAAGAATTAGCTCATTCCTAAACCAAGTGCGGGCAACGTCGAACAGTTGAAGTCCTACCGCCTCAACCTTCAGATTATCCGCAAGACGGGATACCCTCATAATACGCTCAATATCTTCAAGCCAATCATCAGCATAGACTATACCCTCTGTCCCCTTGAAAACTCGAGGCTCAAGCTTCTTAAAATTTTGAATGTTGCCTAGCTCGAGCTGAACATCCTGTGGCTGTCGAGGAGCCTCTCTCTGAACTGCTGCAATAGCTACCTGATGGAAAATTTTTATACTCTATCGCATCATATCTGACTGTCTGTGCTTGACCTCTATCTGTGTCCTCTGTATCTCCATCATCTCTCTAAACAGTGCAACCATCGGTGCGGCATCTCCTGAAAATAGAGGTGGTGGAAGTCCCTTCGAAGCAACTGGATTAGTCCTCGAAACAGGTGGAGGAGAACCCCCGAAGGCAGCCGAGACTCCTACGTGAACTGACATCATAGGAGGTACAAACCCTACTGCCTGAGTGGAAGATTGAGAGGTGGCAGACCTCGCAGAAACTACTCTCGATCGATGAGATCTGGTCTTCGGCGGCATCCTGAAGATAGATCAAAATAAAAGAGATCAATTTGACACGAGATAAGATATCATCAAGGAAGGACAATAATGTTCAGAAGGAATCAAAAGTAGTGATTCAATTCAGATTGAAATTACTAGTTATGATTGAGTATCCCTCTCTCATCCTAGTATCATATGTCCTATATCCTATCGCAGGCTCGCAGTAGTACAACTAAGTCGTCGTACTACCACGACATCGCATAACTTGAAAAGCCTAACCTGTATGGGCCACTACTAAAAATGTGTCATAACCCACACCCGGTGTAGGGATGCAAGTCGGGAACAACGCCCAGCCTACGCCGCAGCATCGGCGGTAGAACGCTGTCTTGGTCAACTATACTATCTAATTATCTCATAAAATTCATAATCCTTTAATAATATCTCAACTCCAAGAAGAGAGTAATCAACTTAATTCAACACAATACTCAATCACATTTCTATGGCACGAGAAGATATCACAGAAGTCTAACATAACTATGAAGTTAATATAACAATAACAAATAGAAATAATATCCAAACACAAATATATATCGGAAACAAATTCGGTACCAAAATGCTAAAGAGAACTAACTATGCTAACTAGTGAATCCGGCTAAATCTCCTAACAGTCTATCCAGAACTAGTGCGTCCAAGTCTGCACCATCTATAGGCTAAGGTTCGTAGTATGTTGGACACCAATCTCCCGAATCCTCTAAAAAATATTTTTCAGTCAAGAATGGAGCGAAGTACAACCCAATAGAAGTTCCAATAAATTGACAAAAACTATAAAGTAGTAAAATAGAAGATGCTATCTACGATAAGAATTTAACTGATAATCAAGAACAATGGTTTAATAGGCATTACTAGCAACAGAATATAATCAATGTGTACAAGAATAAAGGAATAAACTATAATGTCAAAATAGAACAAAGCAATCAATAAACTGAATAATGGAATCTACAATAACTATATGTTTTGAGATACTAACTAAATATGTGATCGGCCTGGGAGATTCAATGATTACACTAAGGAGCTAGCTCAACCATACGTGAATTGTATGGTTAGTTAGTAGCCAATGATTACACTACTAGCCGATAGATTCTTGATCACATATTTAATTGATAATTTTCCTGCCCCGACTGATAAGATGGATAGAATTATGACACGTCACTAGCCAATTTATCTAACATTTAATCTATAATATTCAATGTTATCCAATACCAGCAAGGATAGTATCCGATACCATCTCCATAATCAAGGTAACATCCCATGACTGACGATCCAATAACAATACCAATCAGTGTACCATCGTGTCAAGAATCATAAGTAATATTTCTAAATACTTAAATTATTGTGGTAATCAAATAATGGAAACTATCAGAGAATATACTTGCATGTGGTCCAGAGCAAATGATGCAAAACGGTGTCCGAATTGGTGTCACAGACTTATATATGGAATATTGCATTAATACAAGTTTTTGGAAAAGAGAATAAATTAAACTAGTCAACTTCTAGGTTATAAAGTTATTTCTAAGTCAAAAGTCAAACTCGGTCAACTCTAAGTCAACTATGGTCAACTATAGTCAAACTATGGTCAAAATATGGTCAACTACCTATTTATAGGTTGCATAAGTCTAATACAAAAATATTGGTTTCAAATACTAAAGTCTAGGTACAAAATTATATCTTAGGATACAAGGATACCGTATCTCTGGATACGTAAATCAATAGGTAAAACATACATACACATATTGTCAAACAAATTTAATATATATATACAATCTTAACATTAAATGGATACGTGGTTTTGAACCAAATTGGTATCACAAAACTAGACCAATATTGATACCCAAACTGAATACCTTAGGTATCCCCAATTACCTTGGCATTTACCTTAGTATCTCAAGGTAATGCCATCTAGTATATATTACCTACCCAATCTCTAAACTATAGGCTAATATGTATTTGTCTAATACAATTACTAGCTATAACTATTAATATTTACTAATATCTAACTACCTATTACTACTAACATGTTTTATATACTAATACATAGATACTAACTTAACATATGATACACATCTACTAACTTATCCCATAATATAATATATGCTACACTAAATATTATACATATAGTATATTAAAATACAAATAGCAATTAAGAATATATTTACATATATATTAATACCCTATATATACTATATATATAACTATTTATATATAAATATCTAATATTAATGAAAACTGCCAAACTATCGCTAAAGTCACTGCCCACTGTCACTGAAACTCACCGATACTGCTGATACTCTGCTGTTTTAGCGACAGTTTTACTACTGTCGCTAAACTGCTGTCGCTGCTGCTGCTGTATTCTATTGCTACTGTTGCTGTTTTCGCTATGCTGCTGTTGTTGCTAAACTGCTGTCGCTGTTGTTGCTGTATATTATTGCTGCTGCTGTTGCTTTCGCGATGCTGCTGCTGTTGCTACTTTCGCGTAGCTGCTGTTGTTGCTATTGCTCCTGCTACTGTGTTGTTTGCTATACTGCTGCTATTACGACGCTTGCTGCTGTCGCCAAAAGCTTCCGCTCATAATATATATAACAAGACATATATATATATATATATATATATATATAATATATATAACACATAAATATATTTACTAAATATACACATATAATTACTACTAATGAATATACATACACCCATACATATATATGTACATAATAACTATATGTTACATACACACATATATAATAATATATTTATAACAACACCCATACATATACGTACATATAATTATACACAATATATAACACTCATAATATAACTATAAATATATCAAAATATAAATATCTATTATAATATATGGACATATACAACAATATATAAATATAGTACATGTAGAAGAAATAGCTACATCTCAATATTTATACATATGGTATATATATATAGATACATAGGTCTAAGACACAATATTATATCTCTACTATATAATGCCAAAACTAGGCTTCACCGTAAAAAAATTTTGTTCCAAAAATACCCTTTAACATATTTAGTAATTTAAAAGAATACCTACAATAAATTCCACTGACAACCATTTAAGAGATGCAATAATGACAACCATTTACGGAAATCAAAGGGTTCATGCTACTTGCTAAGTCTTTTAAATTGTTACCAAAGAATTCAAAGGGTTGAACCATTAACCTATATAATTAAAAGCAGTAGAAATAAACTAACTCATCCACATCATTCACTCAAATATACGTGCAAAGCACGTGCATATATACTAGTAAATATAATATATATTCACTACCATATACATATATACATAACAACCACACATATATATACAATAACTAGTAGATCTCACATATGTAGAATAATAACTACATAAACATAGAATACATATATATAATAAATATATAGATATATGATATTTAATACATAAATATATATAACAAAAATATATGTATATATACATATATATAATTATACAATACCAAGGCCAAGAACACAAGAGAAAATAGATCTATAATTAAATTGCTCACACATGGATCGTATCACCCCGTACCCCACTAGATCTACGATACGCTTGCGACACGAGTCCACCACACATCCAAACGTACCTCGAAGGACACGAACAAGTCATATATATTATTTATGAACAATACGAAGAGTCAAATACAAATCTACGTGTCTGTATCAAAATATGACATGCTCAAAGTCCTGTATTGGAGGAAAAATCTCCAAATCAACACGTATCACCAAATTGATGGGATACGACCTATACGTACCCAATTGTGGATACGACACTAGTCCCAAACATACAAGCATATGCCAAATTAATCTATAGGACCAATTGACACACACAATAATTGTCAATATCGGAATTCTCCCAAAATTGACATAAAAAGTACCATAACTTTCTCAATAGGCTTCCTATGAACACAAAACCAAATTCTATGGGTAGCCTATGCATATGGATTAATTTCTCATGGTTAAATCTCAGATTTAGAACCTAAATTAAGGGGTAAAACTAAATTGTACCTATTAGGAGATGGATTCCCAATGAAACCTCCAAAATTGGTGAAATTAGATTTCAACTTGTAGATCCTTGCTCCTCTTTGTAGATCCTTGCTTCCTCCTTCTAGATCCTTGCTCTTCTAGTCTCTAATGGTGATTTAGAAAGGAATTAGGGAGAAATTTGGTAGAGATTTAGTAGAATTTGGTTGAGAGAAATTTTAGATCTAGATTTGGAATAAAAATAAAGAAAGAGAAAGTTTTTATCCCCTTTATATAGGCCTCACTTGCCCCCTCCCTCAAGCTACTATGTAAAGTCTAAAACACCCCTTGGGGCCTCTCATGAAAAAATTAATTAAGGAGGGAAGGAAGGTTCTAGTCTAATGGATTTAACTTAATTAATCATCCTCCTAATAAATGGGCTTCTAATTATTGGGCTCAAATCTAACTAAAATTAAATGTTGGTCCATGAGTCTAAACTAAACTAGTTAGGTCCACTAACACAAGTTCAAAAATAAATATAACATGCTAATAATAAGTAAATAATATAATAAATAAATATTTAATATGCACAATATTTAATTAATTATGAAATGACCAAAATATCCTTTTCTAGAAAATATGGTAGTGACAGAAAGTAGCACTAGAATTTGAGGTAGGCAGAATGCCACTCTACCGGTACAGCTCGCAAGCCCTACATCTTATCCAAAAGATGGGATACAAACTGAAGATCACTGAAGGATTGGCAAAGGACGAATGTCGTCTTTACGACTTTTCTCCCGTGTGGGCAAGCTCGAGGATTACTATCACAAGACTAAGCATGGCTTTGGATATGTAATGCCTCATATAACCCCGAGGGCTCAAATAAAGAAGATGAAGAGCGATGACACTCTTTCGAATCTTCAGCCTAGGATCCAATGTCAACATCGGGAACATGCTCAGATAAACACTATCATCCAACATAGTGTCTATCGATCTTGAGAAAGATAACGAGGATCCACCCGAGCTTTTTTAGATGGAACCGTGGGACCAACAAGACCAAGGCCATCCTGGAGATGCACCCGCCAAGGAACCTCTGGGAACTCCACGACCTCCAAGGGAGGTTGGCATACATCAGGAGGTTTATATCAAACCTCCCTGGACGTTGTCGGCCGTTCACACATCTCATAAAGAAAGGTGTCTCGTTTGTTTGGAATAAAGAGTGCCAACGAGCGTTCGACAACATCAAAGAATACCTATTAAAACCTCTTGTGCTGGTGGCCCCGATCATGGAAAAGCCATTCCTTCTCTATGTACATGTAATGGATCACTCTCTCGGTGCCTTGTTAGCCCAAATAGTAATTTAGGCCATGAGCAGGCCATATACTACCTCAATCGGATGATGGTCGGCCCAAAGCATAGATATACCACCGTCGAGAAATAGTGCCTTGTGATGGTATTCACCATCAAAAAAACTTGACACTATGTGACTGGATAGACCATTCATGTAATCTTGTGAGTTAACCCCCCTCAGGGTCCTCATAACCAAACCTGGGGCACTTAGTTCCCGCTTGGCTACCTGGAAAATACTATTATCTCCATATGATATGGTATTCATCCCACAGAAGTCCGTAAAGGGTCAAGCATTGGTCGATTTTCTGGCATCCCACTCGAGGTCAGAAATATCAAAGCTCTATAAATAGATTCCAGATGAAGTGGCAGACACTAACGTCACCTTACACAAAGTTTTTTGTCAAAAGTTCTTTGATGGTGCTTCAAGGGTGGGGCCCAAAGGCAACATCATCGATGGGGTCGGCATAGTATTGATCACCCCACACGGTCTCGTCATCAATCGCGCATACTCTCTCATAGAGTCATGCTCCAATAATATTGTAGAATACAATGCCCTAATTATCGGGCTCCAGCTTGCTAAACAAGTTAGAGTAGAGTACTTGGAAGCCTACGACGATTCTCAGCTAATCGTCAATCAAGTTAGGGGAGTATATGAAGTCCGAAATGAAGACTTGATCCCCTACCACCAAGCTACACACAACATCATCATAATTTTAAGATTTTCTTTAAGCATGTCCCTCGGTTGTAAAATATTGAGACAAACTCTTTAGCCGACCTCGATGCTTCCTTGGCAGCCCCAGACAGACCCAACAGTTAATCATGGTAATCGGTCAAGAGTTGGTCTATCCCAAAAGCAACCTATGCTTATGCCTCATCTATGCAGTGGAGGACGACACCAATGCTCAAGATTGGAGGCTTTCATTCATCGATTATGCAGTCTATGGAATTATTCCTGAAAACCCAAATAAATCAACTTCAATCAAACGATGCTCCCTCCATTTCTATTATGACACAAAGACCAAAATATTGTACTATCAGTCCTACGACAGCCTTCTACTCTGATGCTTATTGAAAGTAGAGGCAAAATAAGCCCTCCCTGAAGATTATGACACCGTCTATGCGGTGCATCAACCTGGTCCAAAGCTACAGGACCATATTCGGAGAATGGGCTACTATTGGCTAACGATGATAGTAGATGTTATCGATTACATAAGGAAGTACCAAGTATGCCAAATTTGCATGAACTTTATCCACTAGCCATCCGAGTTCCTACACCCAACGGTAGCATCTTGCCCGTTTGAGGTATGAGGAATGGATATCATCGGGCCAATCAGTCTGCCTTCATTAAAAGGACATCGGTTCATCCTGGCGATCATCGACTAATTCTCCCAATAGGAGAAAGTTGTTCTGCTCGCTGATGTTAAAACAGAAAATATGATTAACTTCGTCAAGCATCATGTTATATATCGCTTCGGCTTGGTGCATAGGATCGTCCACGATAATGGTCCACTATTCGCAAGTCACACCTTCTATCAGTTTTATGACAAGAACTGAATCCAAAACATAGCCTCCACGATATACAATCCTGCAGCAAATGGTTTGACGAAAGCATTCAATAAAACCATCATCAAGCTTCTTAAAAAAATTGTGTCTTCCAACAAACACGACTAGAACGAGAAGCTAAATGAATGTCTATAGACCTATCGTACAACAGTCCAGACAGCTACTGGGAACACGCCATTCTCTTTGGTGTACGAGAAATGATTCTTAGCTCAATAATACATAGAGTTGTATCAATCGCGTCTCTCTGGAGCCTTCAATAAATGGGTCAAATATAGAACATTTTAAGTGGGTGACCTCATCTTAACAATAAGAAGACTGATGATTATGACTCACAAGACGGCCGACAAATTCTAACCTAAATGGGAGGGCCTATTCATTGTGAAAACCGTATTTCCAACGACGCTTACCAGCTAGCAAAACCCAACGGTGACTTGCTCCTGATGCCTATCAATGGCAAGTTCCTCAAAAAATACTACGTCTAAATTAGACTAGTACTACACTATTTCCAAACTATATCGTATCTTCCTGGGCATCGCTTCATGTCCACATGACCTCTGGACGGTCGCTCTAATAGACTACGAAGTCTGCCATATCCATATTACCTCTTAGCACAATTCTCGGCCTTGACCATCGATCATCACGTCCATATTACCTCTCATATCAATTATTTTCTAACTTATCACCTGTACCCAATCCAGAGTATGTCCGTAGTGTTAAGTCCATAAAAACTACTACGTCCATATTACCTCTAGCAAGGCTTATCGTAAACCTATTACTTGCATTAATGTGCATAAAAAGTAGTGGATCCACAAAACTTATAATGTACATATTACCTCTAATAGGATTTATTTTTGAATCTATTACTCGCACCCCAAATGCTCAAAAGGGTAATAGGTTCACCAAAATCCTCCAGCGGGATGTCCTTACTATCCACAAAACCTATCACGTTCATATCACCTCTGATAGGGTTTATTTTTGTATCTATTACTCTCTCCCCAAATGCGTAAAAGGGTAATAGGTCGACCAAAATCCTTCAACGGGATGTCCTTAGTATCCACAAAACCTATCACGTCCATATTACCTCTGATAGGGTTTGTTTTTGGATCTATTACTCATACCCCAAATGCCCAAAAGGGTAATTGGTCCACTAAAATCCTCCAGCGGGATGCCCTTACTATCTATAAAACCTATCATATCCATATTAACTCTGATAGGGTTTGTTTTTGAATCTATTACTCGCACCCTAAATACGCAAAAGGGTATTAGGTCCACCAAAATCCTCTAACACGATGTCCTTACTATCCACAAAACCTATCACGTTAATATTACCTCTGCTAGAATTTTTTGAATCTTGTAAAACCACAAATTCTAAAAACCATATTAATTAATTTTTAATTAATTATTTAATGTATTTATAGTAATTATTAGCTAATTGGGAGAAATATAATTTATTTAATTTTTATTTTAGGTGTTTGTGCATTTAGGGGATTTTATAGAACAACCAAATTTTTTTCTTAATTTATTCCATGTAGGAGACCCTATGGCCGTGGATAGATTTATTGTATGTGCTAATAATAATTTCTAGATTTTTATATATAAATATATATATATAAATATATATATATATAAATATATATATATATATAAATATATATATATAAATATATAAATATATATATATATATATAGAAATATATATATATATATATACATGTATAGAGTTTATTAAGAATAGAAAAGAATTAGAAATAGAAATTAAAAAAGAAATAAAAAAGGAAATTAAAGAAAAAGAAAGAAAAAGAAATAAAACCTAAGTGGATCTACCCTAACCCAAAACCCCATTACAATCCCTACCCAATATCCTAAACTAACAAAGTATAATAGAGCAGCAGCAGCCTTATGTGGAAATCCCACGCGGATGAGAACAAACCCCCCCTATCTCGCGATCTCTCTTCCTCTCTCTAAATATATGAACCCATCGCAAAACCCTAACCCGTAATTCATCCTCCACCACTCCAGCCACCGTACCGCCGAGACGGGACCACCGTCGACCACCCCCGCCAGCCAGACCACTGCCAGATCCGTCTCCATCAACTGCGTCCACGCCGCGAGCTTCGAGATAGCAGATCACTGCAACGACGCCCTGTTCAGGCTCTGTATTCTGCACCATCGCTCGACCAAACTCGATCCCGTCTTCACCGGTATGATACCGACCTATCCCCCTTCCAATACTATACATTAGTTTATCTCAAACAATGTGCAAATCTAGGTAAAAATCGACGCCAAGTTGATAAAAAACCGTGACATTAAATCTTAGAAAATTTTATTACGATGACCTATGTTCATGGACTCGTATCTCCCACCACAGAGATCCAAATTCAATTTTTCTTATTGATATGTGAAGACCACCTAACCTAGTTTAATTTTTGTCATTTATATTAACTTATTAATTGCTGTGCATAGAATTAAATTAGTTGGAAAACCACAAAAATATACTTTTTTCCAATTTCCAGAAATTATGATACGGAGCGCGCCCCGCCAAACGGGACCACCCCGTCGTTTACCAAGTGTACCAAAAGGTGTGCGGTATACCCAAACGTGTGAGATTTCACGAAAACTGATTTGGACGCGTGTGCGCGTCGAAATCAGTCCGTATCCGCAGAAAATCCTCAATATCGCAACTTTTGCAAAAGCCTGCGCATTTAGTGTACGCTCGTCAGAATGCGACGAAACTTGCACCATTGGACTCATGGTATCGCGTTGGTCCTATGATCCAAGTTTTACGCGATTATAAGACAGTTGACCAAGTCGCCTATTGGCGAGTCCTACGGTCGACTTTTTGGGCAAAATTGTGTTCAGCTCGCCGAAATCCACATTTGGATGTACAGTTGAGTTTGTACTGACATTTAGAGTTTGTTTGACCTATAATTTGTCCTATTTAGAGAACTTTAACACTGACACGCTTTTCGATATAAAGTGGCCTACATGTAGAGCCCGATTTGACCCAAAATTATCGTTTTGCCCATGTGTCCAAATTGGGCAAAAGGGGAATGTTTTCTAGATATTTTGCTTATTTTGGAAACGTTGGTGATATTTATTTCACCCTCCGAAGACATTCATTCGGAGGCCGTAGTTTCTGACTCTTGGTGTTTGACATCTGGACGTTATATTTTGCAGCTCTCTTGCCAAACAAGTATACCTTGTCTTATTGTACAGTTTAAATTCTATATTATTATTTGTAATTTTATATTATAGAACTGTGCACGTTCGAGAGAGACTCGGGTGCAGTCAACAAAGGCATTGACATTAGGACTTGTGTCTGACCTAGAGTCTAGTAGACCCACCTAAAGTTGTGGAGTTATCGGTATAACTCCCTAGGCCTTGACACATTTCTTACACGTGTTGTGAGTCTCATGTAGGGCACGAAATTGCGTATGTGGTTGGCCACCTGTATGTGTAGGCGTGCGACGGATAGGGAATAACTGCTATTAGCGATGCATGATAGAAGACTTAGCAGTTGTTAGTAGGCAGAGCATAGACTAGCGTGGTACGATGGTCCAATCCTTGTCCTTATTTTGTTGTAAGGTTGGGCTATTATTCTAATGATAGACTATGAGGCAGAGTTACGACGCTGAGGCATAGTAGCTGAAGCGTGTTGTGGATACAACATGCATAGATTATTGGGCGGGGAGGACGATTAGTAGGAGTATGGGACACCCACCTCCTTTATACAGATACCGCACTCGACAGAGTGATACGGACGTTATTATTTATACAGATACCACGTTTCGAAGAGTGTTGGACGTTACTTGGTGATTTTACAGATATCTCATTCTTCGGAATGATGGACGTTACAGACACCGCACTCTAGAGAACGTTGGACGTTATTATATTCATGCGCCCGTGTTATAGGGGCATATGTGGCATATACTAGCCAGTTGTCATGATTGGTGAATTATGTCAGCATATGTCTAGCTTACACTTTCCCATACTCTCAAAGTTGTCCTCAAGATTGTATTTCAATTAGATGGTTAGGTCACCCTGGAGTTTTTACGGTATTTACTTTATGGCATGCTTTTATGTATCTTGTTATGTCCCTCTGAGGACCTGGTCCCTTTCCAGTTGTATTTTTTATGAGTATTTTCAGGATCGCAGATCCGGACTGGCTACTTATATTGCGAGAGGTCTTCTCTTCAAGCCTCGTGATTATTAGAGGTTGTATTTAAATTGTATTTGTCGTATTTATTCTTCATTCTAGTTTGGCAGTAGATTTGTTTCCATCCGACTGTCATCTTTTGATACTTCATTTTTGGATAGGTTTATAGATATTGGTTATTCATTATATTTAATTTTCTGTGGATGAGGTTAGATTATACCCTGTGATTTATTATGGTTTATACCACTTATGGATTTGATATTCATAATATAGCGTACGCATGTGTTATGGTTTCCATATATTGGACTCGCCATATACATGCGGCTGGCATGCTTACGTGTCCTAGTCCTACGTATTTGGGACTGGGGCGTGACATATTTTTAGTGGTGGCCCATGCAGATCAGAGCATATTGTCTCGGTTACGTTATTGTACCGAGCAAGCCTGCGAATAGGATTAGAGTATGGAATCTCATCCATAATTGACTATGACTTATCTTCCTTCCAGTTTGTTCTATTTACATAATTGCATCTTGCTTGATTCATGTGCTTCCCTATTAGTTCCTTGAGTATAGCCCTTCTAGAATATAGGAATCCCTGTTGATAGGATGATAATTAGGATAACATTCCTATTAAGAATACAACTACGGCCTTGTCACATCACTAAGTTTAGAATATTTAGTAAACCCTAGCATCCCTTATCTATAGACTGGTTTACCATTATCCCTTGATATAATTATGAATGACTTGAGAGTAGTACAGACACTACTAGGGTTAGTTATAAATTTAACCACTCTGTTTTACCCTAGCATTAAGGAACCAATAGAAATCCAAGATTTAACATTAGGACTAAACCTAACTTTCATAGTAAGATAGTATTAGAACTATAAATTTAGATTCTTGTCTTGGTATTAGTAGACAGTACCCTAGGAAGCCAAGAGGAATAAATATAGTAATTTCTCGATCATACCTTGAGCACAGAGATTGGCATATTACCTTCCCCTTAAGAAACCATAATCTTATCTAGAGTCTTCCTATTCTTAATTTTATATCTTGTTCTCTGCAACCTTAGCACTCGCTATTTGTGCGACAACTAATTATGCTTTTCTTCACCTTTCAACTCATGCTACCTGACACTTCTGATTGTAGGCCAGATAAATTCTCTTATGTTAAGGATATGTAGTTTGCTAGGGTTATAGTTGTCAATGTTAAACTTTGAAAAGTTGTGCTTGATAGTTAAAATTTGATAGTTTTGAGTTATTCTTGTAGACTGTAACTTGATGATTACCCTTAGTTTTAAATTGCATAATTTGTATCTATAACCCAATATAGGTATATCCTCCTTTCACTTAAGAACTAGTAGCTCTTCCATTCTTACTATTGACACTTGTTCTATGAGCACTATGATCAAAACATAAAGGTGACCATTACCGATATAATGTAATAGGTTGATTTTCTCGTAAACCCCAATAAGAGTTTATGCTTTATTTCCAAGGAAAATATTATTTTGTAGAATCCCCTTCAGACTGTCACAGTATTATAAATTTTATAAGTTGGGTAGTATGCCTCCTAACCTAGTATCACATAGTCCTCTTGACATATTATTATAGTATAATTGAACGACATTAACTGTATACTAGTATAAGACGATAGTATTTATTCAGACTGTAGAACTTAGAGGCACATACCCCTATTTGGTCGACTAGCGACTTAGACAAGGAGTAGTATGACAACTGTAGAGACTGTAGAGTCTTATTTTTGTCTTGTTTGTGAACTTGAATTATTTATACCTTATTTTATCATGATCTAGCGCATTTATATTTTATATACTACCTTGACTTAAGCTGCTATTTTATAGCCTAGTTTTGCAAGCTTATTCTTTTATCGAGCTTGTTCACGATATATGTATTAGTGGATGCCTACATTAATATATTTCAGAATCAGTGTATTAAGGTCTAGCTAACCTAAGTGTACTTGGTTCGCCCTTCGCATAACTACTTTACGTGGATTAAGATATATAGTGTCTAGTAGACGAATGTACTTGCCCTCTAGACATGCTTGAGCATATTGTATCAGTTACATAAATGTACTGATACAAGCATGTGAATAAGAAATTACCAAATAGGATTTCAACCCACAACTGTCTTGACAAATCCTTTTGAACTCCTTAAACGCCTTAATCCCCATACTTCTATTCTATTACCTCCCCCTTGAACTTCTTATTATTGTTATCCGTCTTCCCTTATTTTGGAAAGACGAAACCTTGTGCTTGGTATAAGTTGGATATAAAGATAGTACTAGATATACCCTATAGGCCAACCTCATTACTTGATGATGATTTTCCGTAATTAAGGGCATATCATAGGTATAATTTGGGTGTTCAAACTTTTGAGGATCGAATAGCATGACTAAATAAGTTAAGGATTTTTTTTAAGTGTATAGCCTTATATGATAGATGGGTAAATTCTAAGTGGGGTAGAAGTTGCATTATCAACTTGAGAGGAATTTCTTTTAGATTGTGATCAAGCAAGAGTAAATGGGGAGATTCAAGTCATTTTAATTTTGAATTTTTTTAAAAGAAGGACTACGATGATGAAGATTTAATGAATTTTGAAATCTTGAAAGTGAGGACCAAATATTCATATATTCAGCACATGATTTAAAGTTGAATATTGAAGATTGAATCATCGATTTAAACCTTGAGGATAAATATAGAATTCTAGGCTTAAACAATTGGTGAAGTAGATATAAAATTTTATAATTGGATGATTTAAATTAAAAGTTAAATTTTGATTGCTGGATTACCTATTGTAATTATTGAGGATGTGAATTGATTTTAAAAATTTGAAGGATACAAAATTCATAAGAAAAAATAGGAATAATATTGGATTAGAATTGTTTCTTTTAAAGGAGATTATGATAGTTGGAGATCGTAATGTGGAAATTGATGTTGGCTATTTGAAACTTGAAGATATCGTACAGATCTAGCTTAAAATTGGATATAAAAATCGAGAATAGATTACAATATATTGATTAAACAGAGGTTACCTTAATTTTGAAAGTGATTGCGATGGATTAGAATATATCTTAAATTTTGGAAGATATTGCGATTGACTTGTCTTATATACGAATGTGAGAGAATTAACAAATTATGCCTTATTTTAAATTCGAGGAGAAAATTATTTTTAGTTGGGTAGATTGTAACCCCCCTCACCCAAATTTAGACCTACTCGGCATAGATAGAGAAACTGGACTAGTTTGTATCCAATTGGAAATAGGGCACGATATTTTATTTAAATTTTGCAATAACAATATCACTTAGAGCACCTTACCGTTGCTTCGATAATTGGAGCACTACACTAGTCATTACCTTCCTATAAAATTCACAACCTTGTCCTAGACGTGATCGCCTACCATTCTGACCTTGGTATAACTTATAATTATGCTCTCTTATGCTATATTTTAGTCGCACAATATTCGTCGCGGACGTTTCTATTTAATTTTATAATTCCAACTTTGTACCCTTGTGCTTTCCAATTGAAATTGGAGACACAATCTTGACCGTTTTGGGGAACCTAAATTAGAGTAATATCCTATCCTGAGCTCTCTATGTCCATGATACTTGTGTCCAACCTAATGTTATCCCCATGTACTTCTAATTAATTCAAGAACACCATGCGCATTAATTTTAATTAAATTAATCCAATTTTTATCTTTGTGCAATCTTCCAATTGTTGGGCACTTCTATGCAAAAGTGCATTAAGGTGTCCACACCATTGGACATGACACTTGAAGAAACTCATTTCTCGTTCATATAAAAATTTTCTCATAAATTTTTCGAATATGCAACGCGCAACATCGCCCCCTCATTTAAACCTAGCCTTGCATGTTGTAATGCAGATTATAGCCCTCCAAACGTTCCCACGGCAATTGGAAAATCATGGAGGGAATGATGGAGGAAGGTACCGAATAAGCTGCAAAACTCTATCTTATACCATCCTTGACCTTCTATCGTGGCTTAGTTTTAATTTCGAGGACAAATTTTTTATAAGTTGGGTAGAATATAAAACCCCAAATTCTAAAAATCGTATTAATTAATTATTTAATGGATTTGTAGTTATTATTAGCTAATTGGGAGAAATATAATTTATTTAATTATTATTTTAGGTGTTTGTGCATTTAGGGGTTTTATGGAGCAACCAAATTTTTTGCTTAATTTATTCCATGTAGGAGACCCTATGGCCGTGGATAGATTTATTGTATGGGCTAATAATAATTTCTAGAATTTTATATATAAATATATATATATATATATATATATATATATATATATATTTCATATAGGAATATATATATATATATATATATATATATATATATATATATATATATATACATGTATAGAGTTTATTAAGAATATAAAAGAATTAGAAATGGAAATTAAAAAGAAATGAAAAAGGAAATAAAAGAAAAAGAAATAAAACCTAAATGGATCTACCTAACCCAAAACCCGTTACAATCCCTACCCAATATCCTAAACTGACTAAGTATAATAGAGCAGCAGCAGCCTTATGTGGAAATCCCACGCGGATGAGAACAACCCCCCTATCTCGCGATCTCTCTTCCTCTCTCTAAATATATGAACCCATCGTAAAACCCTAACCCTAAATTCATCCTCCACCACTCCAGCCACCGTGCCGCCGAGACGGGACCGCCGTCGACCACCCCCGCCAGCCAGACCGCCACCGGAGCCGTCGCCGTCAACCGCGTCTACGCCGCGAGCACCGAGACAACAGATCACTGCAACGAAGTCCTGTTCAGGCTCTGTTTTCTGCGCCGTCGCTCTACCAAACTCGACCCCGTCTTCACCGGTATGATCCCAACCTATCCCTCTTCCAATACTATACATTATTTATCTTGAACAGCACGTAAACCTAAGTAAAAATTGATGCCAAGTTGATGAAAAATTATGACATTAAATCTCAGAAAATTCTGTTACGATGACCTATGTTCACGGACTCGTATCTCCAACCACAAAGATTCAAATTCAATTTTTCTTGTTGATATGCAAAGACCACCTAACATAGTTTAATATTTGTCATTTACATTAACTTATTAATTGATGTGTATAGAATTAAATTAGTTGAAAAATCCTGAAAATATACTTTTTCCTAAATTTCAGAAATTGTGATACGGAGCGCGCCCCGTCAAACGGGACCGCCCCGTCGTGTACCAAGTGTACCAAAAGGTGCGCGCGGTATACCCAGACGTGTGAGATTACACGAAAATTGATTTGGACGCGCGTGCGCGTCTTAATCAGCCCGTATCCGTAGAAAATCTCCCTTGTCGTAACTTTTGTCAAAGCCTGCGCATTTAGTGCACGCTCATCAGAATACGACGAAACTTGCGCTTGTGGACTCATGGTATCGCTTTAGTCCTGTGACCCAAGTTTCATGCGATTCTGAGACAGTTGACCAAGTCGCTTATTGGCGGGCCCTACGGTTGACTTTTTGTGCGAAATTGTGTTCGGCTATTCGGAATCCACATTTGGACGTACTTTTGAGTTCGTACTGACATTTAGAGTTTGTTTGACATATAATTTGTCCTATTTAGAGACCTTCATCCCTGGCATACTTTTCGGTGCAAAGTGGCCTACATGTGGAGTCCGCTTTGACACAAAATTACCGTTTTGCTTCTGTGTCCAAATTGGGCGAAAGGGGGGGTGTTTTCTAGCTATTTTGCTTATTTTGGAAATGTTGGTGATGTTTATTTCAGCATCCGGAGATGTTCATTCGGAGGTCGTAGTTTCTGACTCTTGGTGTTTGACATCTGGACGTTACATTTTACAGCTCTCTTGCCAGGCAAGTATTTCTTGCCTTGTTGTACTGTTTAAATTCTTTGTTATTGTTTGCATTTTTATATTATATAACTATGCGCGTCCGAGAGAGACTCGGGTGCAGTCAACAAAGGCATTGATGTTAGGACTTGTGTCTGACCTAGAGTCTAGTAGACCCACCTAAAGTTGTGGAGTTATCGATATAACTCCCTAGGCCTTGACACATTTCTTATACGTGTTATGAGTCTCATATAGGGCACAGACTTGCATATGTGGTTGGCTACCTGTACGTATAGGCATGCGACGGATAGGGAATAACTGCTATTAGCGATACATAATAGAAGACTTAGCAGTTATTAGTAGGCAGAACATAGACTAGCGTGGTACGATGGTCCAATCCTTGTCCTTGTTTGGTTGTAAGGTTGGGATATTGTTCTAACGATAGAATATGAGCCAGAGTTATGACGCCGAGGCGTAGTAGCTAAAGCGTGTTGTGGATACAACATGCATAGATCATTGGACGGAGAGGACGACTAGTAGGCGTATGGGACACCCACCTCCTTTATATAGATACTGCACTCGACTGAGTGATACGGACATTATTATTTATACAGATACCACGTTCCCTAGAGTGTTGGACTTTACTTGGTAATTTTACAGATACCTCATTCTTCGGAATGATGGACGTTACAGACACCACACTCTAGAGAACGTTAGACGTTATTATATTCATGCGCCCATGTTATAGGGGCATATGTGGCATATTCTAGCCAGTTATCACGATTGGTGAATTACGTCAGCATATGTCTAGCCTACACTTTCCCATACTCTCAAATTTGTCCTCAAGATTGCATTTCACTTAGATGGTTAAGTCACCCTGGAGTTTTTACGGTGTTTACTTTATGGCATACTTTTATGTATCTTGTTATGTCCCTCTGAGGACCTGGTCCCTTTTCAGGTGTATTTTTCATGAGTATTTGCGGGAGCGCAGATCCGGAATGTCTACTTATATTACAAGAGGTCTTCTCTTCGAGCGTCGTGATTGTTAGAGGTTGTATTTATATTGTATTTGTCTTGTTTATTCTTTATTCTAGTTCGGCAGTAGATTTGTTTCCATCCGACTGTCACTTTAGATACTTCATTTTGGGATTGGGTTATAGATATTGGTTATTCATTATATTTTATTTTTTGTGGATGAGGTTAGATTATACCCTGTGATTTATGATGGTTTATACCACTTGTGGATTTGATATTCATAATACAGCGTACGGATGTGTTATGGTTTTCATATATTGGAGTCGCCATATAGATGTGGCTGACATGCTTACGTGTCCTAGTCCTACATATTTTGGGACTGGGGCATGACAAATCTATTACTCTCACCCCCAAGTGCGCAAAAGGGTAATAGGTCCACCAAAGATCCTCAAGTGGGATATCCTTTAAAAGCTATAGTATGGTGCTATATTCATATTACCTCTAGCACTAGCTCCTCAAATATCACAACAACAATAAAGGTAATTTTTCCTTTCATTAAAACAAAATAAAGGAGAGAATACAAACATCAAACAGAAGAGGAGTCAGAGTCCTCCAAATTATTGATGTACATTACCAGAAAATGAAAGAAACAAGCGTTTGAGGACGCAAACAATGGACGAGAAGAATCTACAAAAGTTTGATCCTCCGAGTTGGCAGGAGACTCAAGGAGTTTTGGGAAGATATTTGTATTCTATACTCAGGAGACAGACTTTTCACCGGCAGGTAGCGGCTTAGGCTCGCTAGAGTAGGAGTCAGAGGCCACCAGGGCCGTGGAAAGGGATATGTTGGTTTCCTTATGAGCATTTCCAGAAGCTATCACGCCCAAAAACATGAATTGATGCAAATAACCTACAAAAGGTTCACTATTTATAGGCAAAGAATCGATGACTCATTTGGTGAATTGTAACGATCTCCTCAGTGAGCCGCGGTGATTCATTCCAACGTAATCAAAATTGTGATTGTCGAGATCTGGCATAATCCCCTCGGAGACCCAGACTGATACAGCACTGTGAACACGTCTGGCACACAATAGCACATGAAGTGCAAGAAGTGGTCATTCCTCTTTCAGGGTATAAATTAAGTCAACCAGCAATCACGTCAGAAAAGAAACTTTTATTTCATAGAAGTAAAAGGAACAAACTACAAGAATAAAAAGAAGTCTCAGAAAAGGAAACATAAACTACTGCTACCCATCATAGGCAACATGAGCAAAGACAAAACCTATATAGAGAAGACACATCAGTCCCAACAAATATTATAAAAAGGTATAACCGTCGCATACTGCTGCCAGGCCGCAGCTACGTACAGTTAAGTTTGTACGGACGAGAAAGATGAGACCTCACCCATGCGGCCAAGCCACATGCAGGTTCTATAAGAATAAAATAGATGACTCCTTATCCATGCGGCCTTGCCAAGGCTCGGCGCACATGTAAGATAGGTTTTGTAATCGTGCCATGAAGGAGTGCTCACCCACACGACAGAGTTCAATGAAGAAGTCAACACATGTCCAAAGAGAGCCTTCATCTATGCGACAGAACTCTGGTAAGGGTCGGCTTACATTGGGGAGGACTTTTTGCCCATACAGTAAATCTGTGTACTAGTGGCTCTGTGACCTTAGCAGCTTAATATGAGAGACATGGTACCCCCTTACCTCGGAGTAGAATCCCTGCATCAGGGGGCCACAGATCAATCCTGCTCTCGACTGACTCTTTGACAAGAGAGACAGCAACATCCAGCATCTTCATGAAAGGGGACGAACTGAAGGCAAAGTTCTCTCTCATCCCTAAGTTGCAAACTTAAAGGCTCGAAGAGACGCGTGAAGAGATCGAGATGATGAATATGGCAGTTATGGTGAGGAACCTGATGCCTTTTTTTTGTGTGCCACTTTTATCTCCTTGAGAACTGTCGCCTTGATTCCCACGTCAGGAGATGGTACATAATCCAAAAAGAATCCACTCAAGGGTCAAGGCAAATCTAGCAGTTAAAGCATAATTGATAGCCTGGCACTGTTCGCCCATGCGGCACAATGACCATATGGCCCGAACATATTCCATCCATGCTTCTTATTCAAATTATTTCAAACTTATAAGTTTGAAAATTTTGAAGGGGTCTTATAGAAGCATAAAAAATATGCAGCCATGCGACCGACGTCCATGCTCCCCCAAATAAAACTTAACTGATGAGGGACCAAATGGATACCATACGGCCTAAAAAATAGACACCCATGAGGTCAAAATAAGCATCCTGACAACTGGCCGCAGGTCGACCTGATATGACGTCTTGACAACAAAGATGACACTTGAGACAGAATCCGGGTAAAAATGATTTTTCTGATCGCCTCAAAGTACTAGAACACACTAAGAGACAGAAGTCCCAAGGATGGTACAGAGCCACGTGGATAACACGCTAAAAAGATCTCATGTGGCTATGGCCCAAGAATCCCAGACTCCATGAGGTCCATGCATCTGTGGCCGAGAATTCCCTTTCGACTCTGTTCCATGTGTTCCAGACTCCATGCGGTCCATGCATCTCTGGCACTGTGTGTTCCAAATTCTATGTGTCCCGTATATCTTTGGCCACATGTGTCCCAGATTTTACGTCGACCAAGTCTTGCTGTTATAATTGAGTGGTCATTTCCAACCGAAGAGCGACCAGGTGTCCATTTGACCAAGTCATGCCTACACAGTTGAGAACCGCCTAGATACTTAGCAAATAATAAAATCCTAACAAATATTCACATGGAAGCGGGGTCTGGCTTCTCGTACATAGCTGTAGCACCCTTCCGTTGAGAGGGAACACATATCAAATCCTGCCATCCATGTGCCCCAAAATCTATGCGGCCACAAATATGACTATAAATAGTAGGGTACCAGACCCAGACAAAGGGCTGGCTGGCTTTCTAGGAATCAACACTCAAGAGAGAGACAAGAGCTGCTGCATCGGATCGTCCACAGATTAAAAAGAGTTGCTACACTCCTAACCTTCCATTGTCATCCCCTAAAAAATAAATTTTTACTTAGATTGTCTTCTAGGACACTTCTTTGTACTCTCTTAGTTTATTAAAAAAATCCAGTTCTTATTTTGATTTAAATGGCAAACATGGACGTGATGATCGATAGCCAAACCCATAGGTTTTGTTCAGAGGTACGAAGGACATGACAAACCCTACTAGGGAGGAGGTGAGAACGATATCTTAGAGGTGACGTAGATGTGAGCCAATCGATAGCCATATCAAGAGGTTAGGTACGATCCCGATATTTTTATTGAAGGAGAAGGAAGAACGCCAAAGGTAGTATGGATGTGGCTATTTGCTTCCATTGAGGACATCCCACTGGGGGATTTTTGGTGGACTTATTATTTATTGTGCACATTTGTGTAAAAATAATAAATTCGAAAATATTCCCTGTCAGAGGTAGCATGGACATGATAGATTTTGTAGACCCATTTCTTTTTGCACATATTAGTGTAAATAATAGGTTTAGAACAAGCCCTGCCAGAGGTAATATAGACGTGACAGTTTTTATGGACTTAACACCGCTGGTGTACCTTAGTGAGTATGGGTGATAAGTGCGAATGACAACCGATATCATAGGTAATATTAACGTGATGATCGATAGCCAAAACCCGGGAGAGGTAATATGGACCTGGCAAACTCAGCCGGGGAAAAATATTAGGACGATAGTTCAGAGATAATATGGACGTAAACCGATGTTTGAGAGACTCGTTGAGAAGAAATTTGCTGAGTGTGGTATATTTTGATCTGAGGATTTCTCCGTTGGGAAGATTGGTAGGACGATAGCTCATAGGCAATATGAACAAGGCTTGCATCTATCGAGATTGGTTTTTGAGTGGTTACTGAGGGAGTGTACGAGTGGACCTGGGTACTGCTCCGATGGAAAGATTGGTGGAACGATAGATCAGAGGTAATATGAATATGGCTAGCATCTAAAGAGATTGGATTGAGTGGTCACTGTGGGAGTGTGCAAGTGGACCTATGGAGTGCTTCTCTTGGGAGACTTTGAGGATCCATCATCCGTTGCGTATCTAGGACTCCTGGATACAAATGATGGCTTTACGAGAATTTGTAAAGAAGGATAAAATATTGCACATAGGCACTTGTTAGGGATGAAGAACCAAGAGTGTAAAGATGTACATCTGGTTGCCCCGCTGGTGATGAGGGGAGTATAAGTCAAGTTTAGTTGTAGTACTTTTTTAGGAACTTTTCGTTGATAGGCATCATGAGCAAGTGGTCGTTGGATTTCGTGAGCCCGTAGGTACAGTTGGAGAATACTAATTCCACAAAAAATAAGACTTTCCATTTGGGTTAGAATTTATTGGCCATTTTCTGGGTTATGACCATCGATCTTCTCACGGTCAGGACAAGGTCTCCCACCTAGAAGGTTCTCTCCTTGACCCGTATGTTGAAGGCTCCCGAGAGACGCGCTTGGTATAGCTCAATGTGCTGTTGAGCTAAGAGACGTTTCTTATCGAGTGCTTCTAACTCTTATAGCCATCGATGGTGATTATCGTCGACGGATAATTGGTTGGAGAGGGCTACTCAGATTGAAGGGATTTGGATCTCGAACGGGAGGACCGCTTCGCTTCCGTACCCAGAGAAAAAGGTGTGTTGCCAGTAGGTGTTTGGACCGTTGCGCGGTAGGCCTAGAGACATTCACCCAGCTTCTCGTTCTAGTCGGGCTTATTAGAAGACACAAACTTTTAGAGTAGCTTTATGATGGTCTTGTTGATGGCTTCTGCCAGAACATTTGCAGCAGGGTTGTAGGCGGTTGACGCTACATTATGAATTCAGTTTTTGTCACAAAACTGATAAAACGTGCGAATTTTAAACTCTGGCCCATTGTCGTGGACTATCCTTCATGGCAAGCCGAAGCGGTATATGACGTGATGCTTGACAAAGCTAATCATGTTCGATATTTTTACTTCAGTGAGTGGAACAACTTCTGCCCATTTGGAGAAGTAGCCGGTTAGAGCCAGGATAAACCGATGCCCTTTAGAAGAGGGTGGACTGATCGGTCTGATAATGTCCATCCACCACACTTTAAACGGACAGGACGCAATAGTCGGGTTTAGGAACTCCGAGGGTTGGTGGATGAAGTCTGCATGGATTTGGCACACTTGGCACTTCCTTGCATAGTCGACGGCATCAGCTACCATTATGGGACAATAGTAGCCCAAATACCATAGACGGTCCTGTAGCTTTGGACTGGGTTAGTGGGTATCGCAGATGCCATCATATGCCTCTCGAAGGGCCTATTTGACTTCTATATTTGATAGGCATCATAGTAGATGACCGTCGTATGAGTGGTGAAACAACATTTTAGTGTTATCTCGAAGTGCCAAGGAAGCAGTGAGGCTGGCCCAGGCGTCCGTTTTAATATTTTGTAGTCGAGGGACATGCTCACTGAAAAATCTCTTGAAGGTTAAGATAATGCCAAGTGCTACTTGGTGGTAAAAAATTAGGTCTTCGTACCGAACTTCATATTCACCCCGGAATTAACTGACTATTAATTTGGAGTCGCCCTAGGCCTCCAGATACTCCACTCTGACTTGTTTGGTGAGTTAAAGCCCAATAACCAAGGCATTATATCCTGCCATATTATTGGAGTACGAGTTTGTGAGAGAGTAGGCTCGGTTGATGACCAGACCATATGGAAAGATTAGCACTATCCTGACCCGACAATAATATTGCCCTTGGACCCTATTCTTGAAGGACCATCAAAGAACATTCGACAAACAACCTCACATGATGTTACATTTGAGTCCTCCACTTCGTCTGGAATCTTATCGCAGAGTTTATAGGTTTCTAGCATCGGATATGATGCCAAAAAGTTGGCTAGTTCTTGACCCTTGACGGCTTTCTGTGGGACAAAAACCATATCGTATGGATACAGTAGTATCATCCAGGTAGTAGGTAGGAACTGAATGCCCCCCATTTGGTAATGAGAACTCTGAGAGAATTTACTCGTGAGATCACATGAATGGTTTATCGAGTCACGTAATACAGAGTCTTCTAGACAGAAAATACTAGAGCATGGCATTCCTTTCTGACGGGGGTGTACCTATGCTCTGCACCAACGATCATCTGGCTGAGATAATAAATGGACTGCTCGTGGCATGTATCACTATTCTGGGCTAATAGAGCACCGATGGAGTAATCCTTCGTGCGAACATAAAGCAGAAAGGGCTTCCCCGAGACCTGGGCTACCAGTACTAGAGGGATTGATAGGTATTCTTTGATGTCGTCGAACATGCGTTGGCATTCTTTATTCCAGATAAAGGATACCCCTTTCCTCATGAGCTGGGTGAATCGCGGCAACGCCTAAAGAGGTTTGATATGAACCTTATGATGTATGCTAGCCTCCCTTGGTGGCCGCAGAGTTCCCCGATGTTACTCGACGGGTTCATCTAAAGAAATTTTTTAGTTTTTTGGGTCTATGTGACACACTGAGAAATGATGATAAAGCCCAAGAATTTACCGTGCCAGGAAGGATTTGGTAGGGTTCATCTTGAGCTGGTGCGTACGCATGAGGTCGAACACAGTCTTCAAGTCCCTGAGGTGATTACCTTTGAAGTAACCTTTGACGATGATGTCATCAACGTGAAATTCGACTGTCTGCGTAGATGCTTACGAAAGATGGTGCTCATAACTCGATGGTATGTAGCACCTTCATTCTTCAAATTAAAGGACATGACTGTGTAGCAGTACACTCCTATCAGTGTTCAGAATGATGTATGCTTCTGATCTTCAGCGGATATCTTGATCTGATTATAGAATGATAATCCATTCATAAAGGACATATGCTCGAAGACGTAAGTGTTATCGATCATTATGTCTGTGATCGAAAGAGGGAATTTGTCTTTGGGGCCGGCCGTATTTAGATCACGGAAGTCAATGCAGATTTGGATCTTCCCGTTCTTTTTGACGACGGGTATGATATTGGCTACCCATTCTGGGTATTTTTCTTTGCGGACGAAGCCACTAGCTATCGGTTTGTTGACCTCAGCTTCCATGGCGTTTATAATATTCGGCCGAAAATGCCGTTGTTGCTGCTTGACAGGCTTAGAGTTAAGAAAGATGTTGAGCTTGTGGACCATGATTTGGGGGTCCAATCCTGGTATGTCTTCGTAGCTTCAGGCAAAGATATCAATGTACTCCCTTGTATGCTTTAGCAAGGATTTTATATCCTTATCATTGAGACTTTTGTTGATGAAGATAGTTTTGAGGGAGAATTCATCGCCCAGATTGACTTGTATGACTTCATCCTTGGTAGGAGGTTCTCGATGTTCAAATCGTATATCCCATTATAAGTCGAGGCGTTTGGCCCACGGGTCTACTTCAAAGATTTCTGTAGATTCTTATTGTCTTCCTCAGGGTCAGCTGACACTATGTTGGCAGGCAACGTTTGCTTGAGTATATTACCAATATTGATGTCAAAGTCCCAAGCGAAAGATTATGAAGAGTGAGAGTATACCTCATCTCCTTTATCTGAACCCTTGGGGGTTGTGGAAGACGTTACATACCCCAAGCCATGCTTTGTCTGATGGTAGTAGTCCTCAAATTTTCTACAGGAGCAGGTAGACGCTGAGGTAGCCTTCAACCTTTGCCATAGTTTAAGCCTTTAATGGCCTTCAGATCGTACTCCATCTTCTAGATAAGGTATTTGGCTTGAGAGCTATACCGGTGGAGTGATATTTTGTCGATATCGGACTCTAGATCCAGTTCTTTGGGGACGAAGGATCGTGGGCCTTCTACTTTGTCGAAGATGATGAGTCTATCTTTCTTCTTCCTGGCTGGGACTAGGAAGTGAGATTTTTGGCTGGGGAGAACCCGATTTACAACATGGGTGGTAGTCACATATGTTTGTAGGTGCAGGCCCAGACCGTGCTCTATGGAGTATAGTGTGCTTATGTCATACCCCAGTCCCAAAATACGTAGGACTAGGAATACTTAACATGCCAGCCGTATGTATACGAACTTCAATATATGGAAACCATATACACACGTACGCTGTAAATGAATATCCAATCCACAGTGGTAATATACTGTCACAACAAGTCACACGCAATCTATATCTCATCTACAGCACAAATAATAGATAAATGGAAATCAATAACTGAATATCAAAGAAGCAGTCTCAAAGTGTGATAGTCGGATGGAAAAAAATCCACTGCAAATCGACTATAATAAACTATTAAAGAGAGAAAAGAATAAACTCTAATATAAGAATAAATGTCTCAAAAAGAATAGCAACTAAAATCTCTAAACAGCTGCAATGAATCACATATAATCATAAGGTAAGATCGCCTCAGACTGATAGCTAGCGTCAGGTCCAGGTCCATATTCCTACGGGTACTCCTGCTCATCTATATCTGGAAAGGGACCAGGTCCTCAGAGGGATGTACCACGATACATATAAACATGCCAATAAAGTACTGAAATATAAATATCTATTGGGGTTGTCTAACCGTCTAAGTGAATGCAGTTAAGAACACCTTTCCACACAAGTGAGCTATCTGGCTGAAAACTGGGATTTGGTACGGTTCTCTATTGGAGATCCAGGGGCCTAAAAAGGTATGTCGACTTTCGAATGCCGAAGGCCCGCCTGATAATAATATAATATATATAGTGGTCATCACCACCCGTATCTCTGACGGAGAATCCGGGCGCACAATAAAAAAAGTGCAAAGGAGCTCAAAAGCGGTACTTGTTGTTCTCCCCACCCAATGCTCTAAGCATGTCATGTCCATGACACGATAAACCTCTAATAACCGCCAGGTCTACTAGAATGCAAAGTTTCTATTGGCAGTTATCCCTATCCGTCGCATGACCTATACGTACCAGTGGCCATCCGATGACTCACACTCATGTAAGAATAGTGTCATGGCTAATGAAACATACATTCCTCATGAAAATGGGGTGGTCTCATAAAGTATGTCCAATGTATATACATAAATAAAAACATAGTACGACGATACCGTCGTTGCACCCAAGTTTTCTTGGACGCATAATTTATATAACAGTTAAAATAAATGAACTAAAATAAGAAGAAATAAACATGCATGCATCATATGGAATGTAAATACAGTACAATAGCAAGGTATACTTGCCTGGCAAGAAATCTGTAAAGTGTAAGCGTCCAATGTCAAGGACACGGGATCTGGAACTAATGGCCTCTGAACAAACATCTCTAGATGCTGAAATAGACATCACCAACATTTCCGGAATGAGCAAAATAGCTAAAAAGCACTTCCCTTTCGTCCAATTTGGACACAGGGGCAAAACGATAATTTCGGGTAAAAGTGGGGTCTACGTGTGGCCCACTTTGTACCGAAAAGCGTGCCAAGTGTAACAGTCTCTAAATGGGACAAATTATAGGTCAAACAACTCTAAATATCGATACGAACCCAACGGTATATCCAAATATGGATTCCGACGAGCCGAACACAATTTTGTCCAAAAGTCAACTGTGGGGCCCGCCAATTGGCGACTTGGTCAACCTTCCAAAATTGCGTGAAAATTGGCTCATAGGACCAGCGCGTTACCATGAGTCCAGGGGCACAAGTTTCGTCGCAATCTGACAAGCGTGCACAAAATGCGCACGACTTCCACAAAAGTTGTGACACGGGGTGTGTCCGCGGATACGGGCTGATTTCGGTGCGCACACGAGCCCGAATCAGTCTCCACAAATTTTTATGTGTCCGATTATGCTGCGTGCACCGTTCGGTACACTTGGTACACGGTAGGGCGGTCCCGTTTGGCGGGGCGCGCTTCGTTTCACAACTTTTAGAAATCTGGAATAGTGGGTTCAAGGGATTTTGTGACGAATTCAATTCTGTCCACAGCAGTTAATAATCTAGGGTTATTTATCAGAAATTAAACTAGGTCAAGTGGTCTACACATACCAAAAAGAATCATCGAATTTGGATCTCTGTGGTGTGAGATACGAACTCGGCAATATGGGTGGTCACCGCAGTTTTCTGCGATGCCAGAATTCGGTCTGTTTGTGCCAACTTTGGCGCTATTTTCGCCTAGGGTTTCGTATTGTTCGAGGTCTGCTATCATACAGATATGGAAGAGGGTTAAGGGGTGAGTATACCGGTGAAGACGGGATGTTGTTTGGTTGAGCGAGTCGACGGAAAGCAACTCTGGAACAAAGGTACCTCGTGTGGGAATCTGCAGTGCGCGGGGTCGCGGTCGTCGGAATTTGTTTGGACGGCCTGGCGGGGTTCTCCGGCTGCGATGACTACTCTCTCTAGGTCTAGATGAGAAGAGGAGGGTATGGGATGATTAGGTTTAGGGTTTTAGAAAAATTAAAATATATATATATATATATATATATATATATATATATATATATATGTATTTATGAAAGGGAGAGAGAGAGAGGGGGTTCGCGGCTAATCGTGGGGGGGGTCTGCTAAGTAAAGTGGTTTGCTAAGTAAAGTGGTTTGCTTGCTGGCTGCTAATTTGTGGAAAGGATTTTGCTTTAGAAGAGTTTGCTTAAGTTGCTTTGTTGGAATAGTATTATTATTATTTTTAGTATTATTAGTTTATTATTATTTTCTTTTCTTTTCTTGTCCTTTTTCTTTTTAAATATATATATACATATATATTTTTGTATATATATATATATATATATATATATATATATATATATATATATACTCATAAGAAAATTTATAGTTTATATTAATGCACACCGTTAAGCTAGCAACTGCTCTAGGGGTCTCCTATATGAAATAAATTTCGAAAATTTTTGATGGTCCCATAAATCCTCTAAGTGTACCAACACCTAAAATAAAAATTATTAAAAATCTATTTCTCCTATTTAGCCACTAATTACTACAATTAAATTAATAATTAATAATTAAAAAGGGTTTATACGATTTTTAGGAATAGGGGTTTTATATTCTACCAAACTTATAAAAATTTCATCCTCGAAATTTAAAATTAAGCCACGCTAGAATGCAAGGATGGTATAAGATATAAATTAACAATATAAATTCATACCTTGGTCTGCGAATAGGTTCAGAAAATATTTGAGCATGTTGTCCTCGCGCTCCCAAGTTGATTCTCCTGGCGCGCCATTCCTCCATTCTACGCGAACCAAGGGAATAGACTGGTTCCTCAATACTTTCTCTCGACGATCAAGGATTCCCACGGGTTGCTCTTGGTAAGACAAGCTCAGCCCAATGGTGATCTCTGAGTGGTCGAGAACATGATTGCTGTCTGCCACATATCGCCTGAGCTGCGACACATAGAATACGTCATGTACTTCCTCAAATGAAGGTGGTAGCGCAAGTCGATATGCCACTTCTCCAACTCTCTCGAGCACGTCAAATGTTCCAATATACCTTGGAATTAACTTGCCACGCCCTCCGAATCGAATGGTGCCTCTGGTCGGTGATATCCTCAAGAAGACATGGTCGCCCTCTTTGAACTCCAAGGGATGACGATGAAGGTCTGCCCGCTGCTTCTGCCTGTCTTGCGCTGCTCGCAAGTGTCCTTGGATCTTCTTAACTGTCTCTACGGTGTTGACCATCAACTCTGATCTCAGAATCTGACGTTCTCCTACGTTACTCCAACATACAGGAGACCTATATTTTCTTCCATACAATGCTTCAAACGGAGCCATCTGAATACTCGCTTGATAGCTATTGTTGTAAGAAAACTCTACAAGATGTAGGTGGTCCTCCCATGATCCTCCGAAGTCTAACATACAAGCCCTCAACATATCCTCCAATATATGAATAGTATGCTCCGACTGCCTATCTGTCTGCGGGTGGTAAGATGTACTGAACTTCAGGCGAGTTCCAAGACTCTCTTGCATGCTCCTCCAAAAGTGCGATGTAAAGCGCGAATCTCTGTCCGATACAATACTGACTGGTATCTCATGCAATCTCACGATCTACCTTATATATAAGTCAGCTAAAGCTTCTATAGACTGGCCAACTCTAAAAGGTATGAAATGGGCTGACTTGGTGAGTCGGTCCACTATTACCCACACTGCATCTCTTCCACTTGGACTCTTGGGAAAACCCATGACGAAGTCCATAGTGATGTGCTCCCACTTCCACTCTGGAATCGAAAGTGGTTGTAATAAACATGTTGTCCTCTGGTGCTCCGCCTTCACTTGTTGACATACTAGATATTTAGCTACAAAGCGAGCTATCTCTCTCTTCATTCCATGCCACCAAAAGTGCTGTCGTAAGTCGCGATACATCTTGGTGCCTCCAGGATGAATAGAATAAATCGAACTATGAGCCTCTGCCATTAGCTCCTGTCGAATCTCTCCATTTGGACATAAAGACGATCACCACATCATAAAGTCCCATCCTCGTGAATGCGCAATCCTGTCTGCTCTCCGGCCTCTGTCCTTTCCTTCAGTATCCGGAATCTGGCGTCTGTAGGCAAAGCTGCCTTAATCCTCTCGACTAATGATGATTGTACTTGCAAGTTGGCTAGTGTCCCATCTGCTCCGGGTAATATCACTTCAATGCCAAGCTCTTGCAAGTCCTCCAATAGTTCCCTCTGTGCTGTCAAGAAGTAAGCTGCTGGCTTCTGGCTTAACGCGTCTGCTACAACGTTAGCCTTGCCTGGAAGAAAATGTAGCTCTATCTCGAAATCTTTCATTAACTCGAGCCATCGACGTTGTCTCCTTCTGCGTGAAGACGTACTTGAGGCTTTTGTGGTCAGTATAGATCTTCACTCGTTCCCCATATAAGTAATATCTCCATAGCTTCAGAGCAAATACAAAGGCTGTAAGTTCCAAGTCATGAGTCAGATAATTCTTCTCATGTACTCGCAACTGCCTAGATGCATATGCAATCACCTTACTATGCTGCATCAATACGTATCCCAAGCCTTTCCCTGATGCGTCACTGTAGATCACATAACCTCCTGATCCTGACGGAATAGTCAATACTGGTACTGTAGTCAGTCGTTTCTTCAACTCTTCAAAGGCGGTTTGACACTCGTTGGTCCATATAAATTCTTGATCCTTACAAGTCAAACGAGTCATAGATGTCGCTATCCTTGAGAAGTTTTCCATGAACCTTCGGTAATATCCCGCAAGTCCAAGGAAACTCCTCACCTCTACTGCTGTCAAAAATTCTTGCCTCTACTCGGCTGCCTGCTGCCTCTGTTCCTGTATCATCATCTGAAAGAATTGGAACATCTGCGCTTGACCATCTTGTGGTACTGGGAAAGCTGGAAGGTTCCCAATAGGTGAAGCGGGAAGATCAGATGTAACTGGAGTGTGAGTCTGGCCATCTGGCCCAGGAAGCCTAGGAATCGTTGGGGTCCCTCCTTGAGTCTGACCATTGACTCCAGAAGTTGTGTCGCCATTGGCGGCAGTACATCCATTTTGCAAATCCATCTCTCTGCAGGTGATGTACGAAACGATTAGAAAAAGTACAAGAATCAAACATGATGTAAGTATTAAATAGGAAGGATAAATTTCAATCAAGCGTGGATAAGATCCTTATACTCTATTCCTATATGCTAGCTTGTTCGGTATAGTTACGTAACCGAGATAATATATTCTCGACCTGCATGGGCCACCAATAAAAATATATCACGCCCCAGTTCCAAAATACGTAGGACTAGGAATATGTAACACGCCAGCCGTATGTATACGAACTCTAATATATGGAAACCATATACACACGTATGTTGTACATGAATATCCAATCCATAGTGGTAATATACTGTCACAACAAGTCACATGCAATCTATATCTCATCCACAGCACAAATAATAGATAAATGGAAATCAATAACTGAATATCAAAGAAGCAGTCTCAAAGTGTGATAGTCGGATGGAAACAAATCCACTGCAAATCGACTATAATAAACTACTAAAGAGAGAAGAGAATAAACTCTAATATAAAAATAAATGTCTCAAAAAGAATAGCAATTAGAATCTCTAAACAGCTGCAATAAATCACATATAATCAGAAGGTAAGATCGCCTCAAACTGATAGCTAGCGTCAGGTCCAAGTCCATACTCCTGCGGGTACTCCTGCTCATCTATATCTGGAAAGGGACCAGGTCCTCAGAGGGACGTACTAAGATACATATAAACATGCCAATAAAGTACTGAAATATAAACATCCATTGGGGTCGCCTAACCGTCTAAGTGAATGCAGTTAAGAACACCTTTCCCCACAAGTGAGCTATCTGGCTGAAAACTGGGATTTGGCACGGTTCTCTATTAGAGATCCAGGGGCCTAAAAAGGCACATCGAGTTTCGAACGCCGGAGGCCCGCCTGATAATAATATAATATATAGTGGTCATCACCACCCGTATCTCCGGCGGAGAATCCGGGCACACAATAGAAAAAGTACAAATTAGCTCAAATGCGGTACTTGTTGTTCTCCCCACCCAATGCTCCAAGCATGTCATATCTATAACACGATAAACCTCTAATAACCGCCAGGTATACTAGCATGCAAAGTTTTTATTGGCAGTTATCCCTATCTGTCGCACGACCTATACGTACTAGTGGCCAGCCGAGTACGCAAGTCCGTGTCCTACATGTGACTCACACTCATGTAAGAATAGTGTCATGGCCAATGAAACATAAATGCCTCATGAAAATGGGGTAGTCTCATAAAGTAGGTCCAATGCATATACATAAATAAAAAAATAGTACGACGACACCGTCGTTGCACCCAAGTTTTCTTGGATGCACAATTTATATAGCAGTTAAAATAAATGAACTAAAATAAGCAGAAATAAATATGCATGCATCATATAGAATGTAAATATAGTACAATGGCAAGGTATACTTGCCTGGCAAGAAATCTGTAAAGTGTAAGCGTCCAATGTCAAGGACACGGGATCTGGAACTAATGGCCTCCGAACAAACATCTTCGGATGCTGAAATAGACATCACCAATATTTCTGGAATGAGCAAAATAGCTAAAAGGCACTTCCCTTTCGTCCAATTTGGATACAGGGGCAAAACGGTAATTTTGGATAAAAGTGGAGTCCACGTGTGGCCCACTTTGCACCGAAAAGCGTGCCAAGGGTAACAATCTCTAAATGGGACAAATTATAGGTCAAATAACTCTAAATGTCGATACGAACCCAACGGTATGTCTAAATGTGGATTCCGATGAGCCGAACATAATTTCGTCCAAAAGTTAACTATGGGGCCCGCCAATTGGCGACTTGGTCAACCGTCTCAGAATTTCGTGAAAATTGGGTCATAGGACCAGCGCATTACCACGAGTCCAGTGGCACAAGTTTTGTCATAATCTGACAAGCGTGCACAAAATGCACGTGACTTCCACAAAAGTTACGATACGGGGTGTGTCCGCGGATACGGGCTGATTTCGGTGCGCATACGGGCCCGAATCAGTGTCCGCAAATTTTTACGTGTCTGGTTACGTTGTGTGTCCCGTTCGGTACACTTGGTACACGGCAGGGCGGTCCCGTTTGGCGGAGCGCGCTCCGTTTCACAACTTTTTGAAATCTGGAAAAGTGGGTTCGCGGGATTTTGTGACAAATTTAATTCTGTCCACAGCAGTTAATAATCTAGGGTTATTGAACAAAAATTAAACTAGGTTAAGTGGTCTACACATAACAAAAAGAATCATCGAATTTGGATCTCTGTGGTGGGAGATACGAACTCGGCAACATGGGTGATCACCGTAGTTTTCTGCGATCCCAGAATTCGATCTGTTTGTGCCAACTTTGGCGCTGTTTTCGCCTAGGGTTTCGTGTTGTTCGAGGTCTGCTATCATACAAATATGGAATAGGGTTAAGGGGTGAGCATACTGGTGAAGACGGGGTGGCGTTTGGTTGAGTGAGTCGACGGGAAGCAACTCTGGAACAAAGGTACCTAGTGTGGGAATCTGTAGTGCGCGGGATCACGGTCGTCGAGATTTGTTTGGACGGCCTGGCGGGATTCTCCGGCTGCGGTGACGGCTCCCTCTAGGTCTTGATGAGAAGAGGAGGGTCTGGGATGATTAGGTTTAGGATTTTAGAAAAATAAAAATATATATATATGTATTTATGAAAGGGAGAGAGAGAGAGAGAGGGTTCGCGGCCAATCGTTGGGGGGGGAGTCTGCTAAGTAAAGTGGTTTGCTTGCTGGCTGCTAAGTTGTGGAAATGATTTTTCTTTATAAGAGTTTGCTTAAGTTGATTTATTGGAATAATATTATTATTAGTATAGTTATTATTAGTATTATTAGTTTATTATTATTTTTTTTTCATTTCTTTTCATTCCTTTTTTTTTAAATATATATATATACATATATATATTTGTATATATATATATATATATATATATATATATACTCATAAAAATTTTTATAGATTATATTAATGCACACCGTTAAGCTAGCAACTGCTCTAGGGATCTCCTACATGAAATAAATTTTGAAAAATTCCTGATGGTCCCATAAATCCTCTAAGTGCACCAACACCTAAAATAAAAATTATTAAAAATCTATTTATCCTATTTAGCCACTAATTACTACAATTAAATTAATAATTACTAATTAAAAAGGGTTTATACGATTTTTAGGAATAGGGGTTTTACAGCTTATGTGTGTAATATCATAGTAGTTCAAAGATAGTCCTTTATTCATAAAGTAAGGTATCTTTTTCCCAGGAATTATATCATCGAGGGAAGGAATGTCTGCATGAGCAGCTACGTACTCCTCTAGCTCGTCATTCTCGTGATCTACGCCCGCTGCGAGCGGCTACTTGGGAGGTTTTTTATGCAACTTTACTAACAAAGGTTCAGCCGCAGTAAGAGGTTACGAAGCATCCTTTAGCGGTCGACTAGGCCTATGAAGGCGAATGACCAGCGGTTCGGGTGTAGTGGATGGTGCCGAATCTATTTTTGGCGATCGACTTGGCCTATAAAGGAGAACGACCAGAGGTTTGGGTGTCTTCCTGTGCAGTTTTACAATGAGGGAAGAGGTTGCGTCAGGAGTGCGTACTTTTAGATATACTCCTAAAGGTTCATCTGAGGCTATCCCGGGCTCTACCTTATTGTTAGCATCATTTCCAACTTTATCTTGGTGGACTTGCTTGTATAAGAATGCGTCAGAGTAGTAGGGCTCGATCCCCTTAAAATAATTGACATCTGTGATCTTCGTCTTGACTATGCCATGATCGTCGACATATTTTATAAATTGGTGTAGGGTTGATGATACGATCATGTATTCATGTATCCATGGTTGCTCCAGCAAGATATTGAAGGCTACGTCCACGTCTATGGAGTAGCAAGTGACCTCAATTTTTAAGTCACTAATTTGATATTTCAGGTGGATCTTTCCTAGAGGGTAGCTTCTTCCCGCGTTGAAGCTAGTGATGGGAGTATTGGTGGCTGCCATGCGATATATCAAAATTCCCAAGGTCTGATGTAGACTCCGTAGGATGATGCTGATTGACGAACCAGGATCGATGTGCATCTGGCCCACCCTGATGGCACCTATGTACCCTGTGTAGTACAGGAGATGATCATGCCGGTTGTTTTTTAGCAACATATCCTATTACAAAAATGTGATATTGGGCATCCCCTCCATCACATTGTTGCAATGGGGGCGTGCAGCAGGGTCCTCTGCTGATGGCTTGACATACGCCAGGTAGGCGTCAGCATTTTACAATGCCTCACTCAGAGCATTTCGCGTGTATCTGGAGAGTCAGAGAAGCTCAAATAGTGACAACTTTGCTGGGGTATTGGCGAGTTGAGCCAAGACGTCAAAGTTGTAGGGGTTTCTAGTCCCTGAGCTATTTCTTTATGCAACGGCTTATCGAAGTTCCCCTCTTCATTATTTGGACTTGTCTGTTGGTGGGGGTTTGTCACATCCCAGTCCCAAAAATACGTAGGACTAGAACACGTAAGCTTGCCAGCCGTATGGATAAGGCAACTCCAATATATAGAAACAAAAACCCATACCTACGCTGTAATATCAATATCAATCAACAAGTGGTATAAATCTCTCACAAGTCAAAAGGGCATAATCTAAATCTCATCCACATAAATCATATATGAATAAATACCAATGTCTATGAAGCTAGATTTCAATATAAAGTATCTAATGCTGGTAGTCGGATGGAAACGAATCCACTATCGAACTAGAATATATAATAAACAAGGTAAATACAATATAAGTACAACATCTAACAATCATGAGGCTCGAAGAGAGGACTCCTCGGAATGTACGCAATTAGTCCGGATCTATGCTCCTGCGAATACTCATGAACAATACACCTGGAAAGGGTCAGGTCCTCAGAGGGACATAACAAGATACATAAAAGCATGCCATAAAGTAAATACTGTAAAAACTCAAAGGGAACTAACCAGCTAAGTGAGATGCAAGTTGAGGACAACTTTGAGTGTATGGAAAAGTGTAGGCTAGACATATGCTGACGTAATTCACCAATCGTGACAACTGGCTAGTATATGCCACATATGCCCCCAATACCAGGGCGTAATGTATATAATAACGTCCTACCGCTTCAAAGAACGGGAAATCTGCATAGTATATAACCTCCATATCGCTCCGAAGAACGTAGAATCTGTATAGTATATAGTATCTATATCACTCCGTCGAGTGTAGAATCTGCATAGAGAAAGTGGGTGTCCCATACGTCTACTAGCTGTCCTCCCCGCCCAATGATCTAAGCATGTTGTATCCACAACATGCTTCAGCCACTACTCCGAGGCATCGTAACTTTGGCTCATAGCCTATCGTTAGAACAATAGCCCAACCTTACAACCAAACAAGGACAAGGATTGGACCATCGTACCCCGATAGTCTATGCTCCGACTACTAATAACTGATCAGTCTTCTAATATGCATTGCTAATAGCAGTTATTCCCTATCTGTCGTACGCCTACACGTATAGGTGGCCAACCACATACGCAAGTCCGTGCCCTACATGAGACTCACAACACGTGTAAGAAATGTGTCCCGACGTGGAGAGTCATATCAATAACTCCACAACTTTAGGTGGGTCTACTACACACTAGGTCAGACACAAGTCCTAACGTCAATGCATTCGTTGACTGCACCTGAGTCCCTCTCGGACGCGCACAGTCATATAATATTAACATAAATAAATATGCAACTAAATAATGATTGAATTTAAAGAGTACAACAAAGGCAAGGTATACTTGCCTGGCAAGAGAGCTGCGTAGCACCAATAACCTGCTCCAGAAGTAGCGCAGAACAATCCGATGGGTCCTATGTACATATAATATAATACAATATAATATCAGTCATTACACTATCACATGCACAACTATAAATACACTGGACTAAGAGGGTACGCTAGGGTTGACACGGGTCAACTAACACGGTGAGTTTGTGCGTTGAATTACGCGGGTGTCACGTCTTCAAATACTGCATACAATTGGACAGTCAAACAAACACATCTATTGCCAGTACGTCAATGTACGCAAGGCAGTCAATTCACAAGTTTTTAGGGTCAACATGGTCAAGGTAAATACGGAATAGTCCACAGTATCCTAGGGTCGCACAATACAATTACATATCTAGTCATAACTATTACTTAGCATTTAATTACATATGTATCCATATAATTATATAATAATAATACAAATAATTTATATACATACCCATTTGAATACATACACTAAATATTTATATATAAACCAAGCTGAATAATATACGCATACGGTACGTATACGTACACGAGTGGGGTTCACTGACTCAGGGTCCGATATCAGCTAACAGTCATAGAGAAATTGCATATACACAAGCACACACATAACAATATGAGAGGTGGGGAATAAGTTCTTACCTCGGGGTACGTGCACGGAGATGATGGTGAGGTTGACGATTATAAGTAAAAGTAGTACAGCAAATGTAAGTACGCTAGATTATGATAAGAAAAAATATAAAATAATTCAAGTTCACCAAATAAAACAAAAATAAGACTCTACAGTTGTCGTACTAACACCTTGTCTAAGTTTCTAGTCAACAAAATAGGGTTATGGGCCTCCAAGTTTTATAGTCTTAATAAACACTATTGTCTTATGCTAGTATACAGTTAATGTCATTCAGTTATACTTTAATAATGAGTCAAGAGGACTATATAACACTAGGTTATGAGGCATACTACCCACTTAAAATAATTAAACTAATATTGTAACAGTCGTAAGGGGAATCTACAGAATAACCTTGTTCTGGTAAATAAAGTAGGACTCTTATTAGGGTATATGAGAAAAGGTCTTGGTACTCATTAAGGTCTCCTATTGCATTATATAGGTAATGGCTATCTTAAGTCTTACTCATAGTACTTATAGAACAAGGGTGTCAATAGTAAGTATGGAAAAGTTACTGGCCTCAAGTAAAAAGGGAATATAACTTGTATCGAGTTATGGATACAAATTACATGATTCAAAAACTAAAGGATAATCATCAAGTCACAATCTATAAGATTAACTCAAAACTATCATGCTCTAAATACCAAGCAAAAAATTCAAAGTTTAAGACTACAACTATAACGCTAGCAAGATATATATCCTAACATACAAGGAATCACTCGGTCTACAATCCGAAGTGTTAGGTAGCACGAGTTGGAAGATGAAGAGAAGCATAATTAGTCATCGCACAATTTGCGAGTGCTAAGTTTTCAGGAGAATCAAGATATAAACTAAATAGAAAGACTCTAGATAATATCATGGTTTTCTAAGGGGAAGGTGGTAGCTAATCTCTGTGTTCGAGGTATGATCAAGCGAAATATTATTTTATTCCTCTAGGTTTTCTAAGGTTTTGTCTGATAATGATGGAACAATGATTCAAAGTTATGTTTCTCTAATACTATCTCACTTATGAAAGTTAGGTTCAGTCCCTGGATTCTATTAGTTCCTCAATACTAGGGTCAACTACTATGGTCAAATTTATAGCTAACTCTAGTAGTGCCTATACCACTCTTAAGTCATTCATAATTATATCAAGGAGTAATGGTAAGCCATTCTATAGATAAGGGATGCTAGGGTTTACTAAATATTTTAAACTTAGTGATGTGTCAATGCCCTAGTTGTATTCTTAATAGGAATGTTACCCTAATTATCATCCTAACAACAGGGATTTCTATATTCTAGCAGGGGCTATACTCAAGGAACTATTAGGAAAGCACATGAATCAAGCAGGATGCAATTATTTAAATAGAACAGATATGGAAGAAGGATGAGTCATAGTCAAATATGGATGTGATCCTATACTCTATTCCTAGGTGCAGGCTTGCTCGATACAGTAACGTAACCGAGACAATATGCTCTTGACCTGCATGGGCCACCACTAAAACATGTCACATCCCAGTCCCAAAAATACGTAGGACTAGGACATGTAAGCATGCCAACCGCATGGATAAGGCAATTCTAATATATGGAAACCAAAATCCATATGTACGCTGTAATATGAATATCAATCCACAAGTGGTATAAATCTCTCATAAGTCATAAGGCATAATCTAAATCTCATCCACGGAAATCATATATGAATAAATACCAATGTCTATGAAGCTAGATCTCAATATAAAGTATCTAATGCTGGTAGTCGAATGGAAACAAATCCACTACCGAACTAGAATATAGAATAAACAAGGTAAATACAATATAAGTACAACATCTAACAATCACGAGGCTCGAAGAGAGGACTCCTCGGAACGTACGAAACCAGTCCGGATCTGTGCTCCTGCAAATACTCATGAACAATACACCTGGAAAGGGCCAGATCCTCAGAGGAACATAACAATATACATAAAAGCATGCCATAAAGTAAATACTACAAAAACTTAAGGGTGAACTAACTAGCTAAGTGAGATGCAAGTTGAGGACAACTTTAAGTCTATAGGAAAGTGTAGGCTAGACATATGCTGACGTAATTCACCAATCGTGACAACTGGCTAGTATTTGCAGCATATGCCCCCAATACCAGGGCACAATGTATATAATAATGTCCTACCGCTCCGAAGAACGGGGAATATGCATAGTATATAACGTCTATATCGCTCCAAAGAACGTAGAATCTATATAGTATATAACGTCCATATCACTCCGTCGAGTGTGGAATCTGCATAGAGGAAGTGGGTATCTCATACGCCTACTAGTTGTCCTCCCCACCAAATAATCTAAGCATGTTGTATCCACAACACGCTTCAGCCACAACGCTGAGGCGTCGTAACTTTGGCTAATAGTCTATCGTTAGAACAATAGCCCAACCTTACAACCAAACAAGGACAAGGATTGGACCATCATATCCCGATAGTCTTTGTTCCGACTACTAATAACTGCTAAGTCTTCTAATATGCATTTCTAATAGCAGTTATTCCCTATCCGTTGTATGCCTACACGTACAGGTGGCCAACCACATACACAAGTTCATGCCCTACATGAGACTCACAATACGTATAAAAATGTGTTACGGCCTGGGGAGTCATACCAATAACTCCACAACTTTAGGTGGGTCTACTAGATACTAGGTCAGACACAAGTTCTAACGTCAACGCATTCGTTGACTGCACCCGGGTCTCTCTCGGACGCACAAAGTCATATAATATTACATAAATAAATATACAACTAAATAATGACTGAATTTAAACAGTACAACAAAGGCAAGGTATACTTGCCTGGCAAGAGAGCTGCGTAGCACCAATAACCTGCTCCAGAAGTCGCACAGAACAATCCGATGGGTCCTATGTACATATAATATAATACAATACAATATCAGTCATTACACTATCACATGCACAACTATAAATACACTGGACTCAGAGGGTACGCTAGGGGTGACACGGGTCAACTAACACGGTGAGTTTGCGCATTGAATTACACGGGTGTCATATCTTCAAATACTGCGCATAATTGGACAGTCAAACTAACGCATCTATTGCCAGTACGTCAATGTATGTAAGGCAGTCAATTCACAAATTTTTTGGGTCAACATGGTCAAGGTAAACACGGAATAGTCCACAGTGCCCTAGGGTCACACAATACAATTACATATCTAGTCATAACTATTACTTAGCATTTAATTACATATGTATCCATATAATTATATAATAATAATATCAATAATTTATATACATACCCATTTGAATACATACACTAAATATTTATATATAAACCAAGCTGAATAATATACGCGTATGGTACGTATACGTACACGAGTGGGGTTCACTGACTCAGGGTCCGATATCAGCTAACAGTCATAGAGCAATACTAATATTCTACTGACATATAAACAAGCACACACATAACAATATAAGAGGTGGGGAATAAGTTCGTACCTCGGGGTACGTGCACGGAGACGACGGTGAGGTTGACGATGATGACGACGATGGTGATGGCTACGATGATGATAACGTCGGTGATAATGACGATGACGAGGTGGACGATGGGGGTGACAAGGATGATGATATGGACGATGATGATGGGGTGTTAATGAGATAATGATGGTGATGGTGTTTATATTGATGGTGGTGGTGTTGATACTCCGGCTAGGGGGGAGAGGTCCGGCCAGGGAAGGTGCTTGTCGAGGTAAGGGATGAGGGGAGGACAGGGAGGTGGAAGAGGAGGAGGAGCTCAGGCCAGGAGAAGGAGACGGGTTGTGCTCGGCTGGGCCGGTGGGTCACGGCAAGGTGCTGGTGGTGGGGATGACTGGAGATGCTGCAAGGAGGAGGTCAGGAAGAGGGAAGGAGAGGTGGTCACGGTGTTGGTGATGTGGTGGTGTTCCATCGATCAGGGAGAGGACCGGTCGGAGAAGATATGGCCGCGGGTCAGGGTGTGCATAGGCGGAGGAGGCCGAGGATAGTTGGGAAGCGGCGGAGAAGTCTGGTGGTTCAGCATGGGAAGATGGCCAAAGTTGGCTCGGCGGGTTGCAGAGTCTTGGTGGACCGAGAAGGGGAGCATGAGAGGTGCTCATGTGAATGGAGGGAGAGGAGAAGATTAGGAAAAGGTCAGGACTACCCATGGTCGAGCTCGTCGGCCAGGTGTAGGAGCTTCGGTCGGGATGGTGGAGCTGGTGACTCGGGTGGAGACCGAGGTAGCTCGGCGGGATGGGTGGTCGGCTCAGGGTCGAAGGAAAGGAGGAGAGGTAAACGGTGGTTGTCAGGTCTCGCTGTCGAGGTGGCCGGTGACGTCGGGATTCGGCGGAGTCGATTCAGTGGAGGGGGAAGGTGGGGATGATGATGAATAGGGATAAGTTGTTTTAGTCGGATTAGTTGTTTATTTTTTTTAGGTTTTATGGTTTTATTTTAGGTGGAGAGAAATAGAAAAAGTATATTTGTACATGTAAAAATTTAAATTTGGGTTTTACCTAGGATTAGGGCTTGGTCAACACTCCTTGGGATTGGGCCTTGGGCTCACATGGGGATGTTTGGGACGACTATAATTTGCATTATTTAAATGCAAGGCTAAAATTAAATGGGGATGATGTTGCGCGTTGCACACTCTGAAAAGTATGAGAAAAATTTATGTGAAGGAAAAATTGGGTTTCTTCATATATTGTCCAATGGTGTGGATACCTCAATACATTTTTGCATAAATATGCCCAACAATTGAGAGAATTGCACAATAATGGAAATTGGATTTAATTGAATAAATTGAATGCGCACGATGTTCTTGAATTAATTAAAAGTACATAGGATCAGAATTAGGTGGGACACAAATGTCACGGACGTAGAGGATTCAGTATAGAATATTATAAAAATTTGGGTTGCACGAAATGGGTCAAGCTTGTGTCTCTAATTTCGATTAGAACCTACAGGAGTACAAAGTTGAAATTATTTATAATTAAATAATAACGTCTGCGACAAATGTTGTGCGACTAAAATGTAGCACCAGAAAGCATAATTATAAGTTACACAAATGTCAGAATGGTAGGCGGCCACGTCTAGGACAAGGTTGTCAAATTCGTTGGAAGGCAATAGCTAGGAAGGTGCTCCAATTGTCGAAGCAACGGTAAGGTGCACCAGGTGATATAAATATTATATAATTAAAATTAAATACCGTATTCTATTTCTATTTGGGTCCAAACAAGCCCTAGTCTCTCTATCTAAGTCAAGTAGGCCAAATTTTGGGTGAGGGGGTTTATAGGGTTGAGATAGACCCAGATCAGACATGACAGGTGCTGTAGTTGGAGGCGGATTGACGTCGAAAGCTTCGTAATCTCACTGGTAGGCAAGGCCCGACCAGGTTGCCCCTGCCCAGGCCTCCTTAGCGGTCGGAGAAACCATGTGGCAGGACTTGGTTTTACGTATTTTAGGCCTGACGTTGGAAGGTGCTACTTGCTGCATCAAGTTTGGGACAAGATTCGGGTGGACCCACATGATCTCGTCCCGAGGTGTAGTAAGAGGTATCAGCTCGGTTACGAGCTGATGGAAGATTGATTACCTCTATTGTTGCCCTCGGGATCGGTATGACTCCTTCCTGGGCTTCCATCATGAGAAAGTTCCCAAACTTGAGGGATACCATGTTGGCGGCAACCATCTTCTCATCAAAGTCTAAGTTAAGGGCCTTGATGTCAAGCTGGCGCTGCATGTACCACGTGCGGATGGAGCAGTCCTTCATCGTATGGTGGACGTAGCGATGGTAGTGGCAGTATTTTGGATTATTCATCTCGGTTGCCTCTAGAGGGCATTTGATGTCGGGGAGCCGAAGCTTGCCACCCTTTATCAACAGATCGAAGATGGGTATAACATTATTATCTTCGAAGGAGTAATTCTCCTGGGGCTTTGGAACCTCAGCCGGCTTTTGCTCAGGCTTCTTAGTTAATTTGGCCACCAAGGCCTACTTCTCTTTTCCCTTGCGGCTACTATTGCAGTTATTGGTATTGTTGGGATATTTCCCCCGGTTATCTGCGACAGGAATCTGTATTCCTAGGAGATGAGCATCTTTAACCTTATTTTCAATGCCAACTGCGTTGATGATGAATGATGTCCAGTCTTTGAATTGACTGCCGTCCATCCATAGGCTGACTGTCGAAAGTAGGTTCCTGCGGCACGTCCATGAGTGTGGACTCAATATTGCCTAGAGGTAACCTCAGTATTGCTTGGCAAAAATACTCGATGTAAGTTTGGGCGAGCTCCCTTTCCCCTTTGGTGACATCCATCAGGGAAGATATTATTATGTCGCTTCCTCCGTCATAGAATTAATAAGTAAAAGATACTTAAAGTCGTCAAACAACGAGATACAGTTATATTGTAGGCTACAAAAATAGTTAAATGTGACCCCGGATAATGTCCCCACAAAGATCTTGGTGAGGAGTGCGTCACTATGAGGTAGGTGCCCCATTGCCGTCTTAAATTAGCTCATGTATTAGCGAGGAGAAGTCTTCCCGTCGAATGGGTTCAGGTTAAAGGACTAGTACTTTGGCAGGTATGGAACATTCCTCCACTCGCAGGGGTATGGTTGTCATATCTCGAGCTCATGCATCAAATTTTGGTTACCCATAGAATCTAGACGAGCCCAGAGTTTTGGATTTCCCTTATTGCTTCTTTGGCTTCTTCTTAGGCGGAAGGGTAGATGAACCGGACAGAGGGTAATTTTTGCCTATGGGCAGAGCGATTGCGTCAGAATTTGCATTGGTCCTTGGGTCCAAACTTGCTTGTCCTGAGGCCCATGGTGGCTAGGAGGCTATACTTGGCTTGATATCCAACACAGCTTGGGTCAAGGCGTACATTGATTCGGTCATGGTGTGCATCATAGACTCGGGGGCCTTGAGGCATTACCGTTTACTAGGGCCTTCATGTTCTTCCCCTGCCATGTATGCCATTCTTGTATGAGTAGAGGTAGAAGGGTCAGTAGACGTAGCATTTTTTGCTTCGGACTCTTGCAACGAATAGTCATCGGGGAAGGTTGGCAGTGTTACGCCCTGTTCGGACTCAGAGGGAGTACTACCCCCAGCGTAGAAGGTGGCATCTTCTCTCTGAGGGTGGCTACCCCAGGGACTTCAGCATCCGTTCCTTGGGAATCCATATCTTCTTGGAATGCCAGGTTATCGTATAGGTCAGGAGGATTACTACCCCCAGCTTCGGTAACCCCCAGGGGATCTGAGGAGTTACCCCTAACAGCTGAAAGCTTCTTCTTCGAGCGGGTGCCCTGGAAAACTCCTTCTGCAGGTCCCACTGCTGATCCTCCTGGTAATCACCTTCTCAATGCGCTGGTTGAGATTGACGGACTAGAGGTATTGGACTCTTTTCTCCCAAGGTGGAAGGGCCTTTTTAGCAGAGTAATATGAGACAAAGGGTATCTCATCCTCCTTGGGTTTTTGTACCTGATTATTGGATTATTGCCAGATAGGTGACATCGGGTGTAGTCGTTGGAATGTCGACTGCCTGCTTGTAGATGCTGCCACTTTATTGTAGTAGTAGTTAATGATAATTTTGGTACAGTGATATCCTGTGGAGGATACTTCTTATGTCATCGCTGCCTCCCTCTCCTTGCGCTTGTCATTGATCACATTGCGCAAGTTAGGAGAGGGTTGACTCACCTTTGTATCCTTTTCATGAGCACGGGTAGACCGAGCGCACGGGCGAGTGGGTATTATTTTTGCTCAATGACCTGTGGTTTGTTCAGGAACTTCCTCCAAACTATTAGTAGAAGGCTCTTGAGACTGGCCCTATTCATTTATCGCTGCGGGCTGCACACGCGGGTCAGTCTTGTAATACTTTTTGTTAGGGGCATGCATAACAGATAGCGGCGCCAATCGACAGTCAGTTGAATAGGAATTTGTATGTGCTTGGCGATCTCGCACTGCCCTAGACTCATTTTACTTAGCACGCGTAAGTGCATAGTATAAAGAGTCCAAGTTTTGATTTTTACCATTCTCAGCATGGCGCATAAGATCAGCGCTGCATGAGATTCGGTCAAAAATTAAGGTTCGACTGTTGTAAGGGCTGCATGCGGCTATTTGCCTGCGGTAATGGACCGGTGCCGCATATTCGGTCTTATTTGGCCTCCTCTTAGGCCAGATGGAACTTACATCAAGACCCAAATATGGCATCATAGTGTTTTCTTCTGTCAGAGTTCGGGAGCAGAGTGTCCTCTGCGACAGACGGAGAAGCTGCATAGACAGTTTGGGTGGACATTTGACTAGCATCCTCGACAACATAGAGAGAGGCATGGAGCACATGCTCCTCATTTGGATAAGGCACAACAGCCTTTTCTACCCACGTCCTGTGGGTCTTCTTACGCTTTTCTTGCCTTAGAGACGGGCTCGCACTATCCCCGAAGAGCATGTTCTCGAATGCTTGTTGGTCGAAGCATACCACCAGCATCCTTTAGGTTGAGCCGAGCTTGGCTGTATCAGATTGCATCACCGTATTCTCATCAGAGGAGAAATTTGTCTCTAGCAGAGTCACCATCTTATTCGCCATTAAATTTGAAAGTTCAAAGAAAAAGCTTGATTTAATCAACAAACGAAAGAAAGTACAAAGAGGTCCTATGAGACAATCTAAGTATAATTTTTTGATTATGGAGGGTAGCAGTGGAGAAAGAGTGCTATGGCGTCTCCTTTACTTCGTGGATAATCCGATGCAGGGTGAGGAAGCTCTTTTCTTTTGCTTGACTGTCAGTTCACAGATAGCCCCTTAGAACGTTCAAGTTGCTCCTATTTATAGCCATCATGTTGAAGGGCTATGGATGTAGCATATGCCTCTGTTTGGTGGCTGCATAAGACTCTTTCAACAGAATGCAATTGCAACGGTCGTCGTATGCCATGGGCCGATTGCCACGTGATCTTGGTTGCAATATATTGTTGAAGATATCTTGGGGTTGTTATCAACCCGTTGTGGGCGTAACTTGGTCAGCTGGACACGTAGTCAGTACCAACTGTGCGAATCTCTGTAGTTGTAATAGAAAGATCTTGTGAGCTGGAGGCTACATAAAAACTTGGTCGCATGATGGCGAGATCATATAGGTTTCGTAGCCGTATACGTGCTCTTATTTGGGCCATGGTCAAATGGACACTCTGGTCGCATGTTAGCGGGGCTGCATAGGATATTACGGTCGTATATACGTACTTTTTAGCCTTGGTCAGATGGATACTCAGGCCGCATGGTGTCGTGGCCACATGCTCGTCCAGGCCGCATACGTGCTCTCATCTGGCTTTGGTCGAATGGAGAATGCAGCCGCATTTAGATGAGGCTGCATATGGCCGAAGCCATAGATGGAAGGATACGTGTATGGCGCGTTTGTCGAGGCCATCAATGCAGATATAACTTTCTGTATACCGCCCATTTCATAAATTTTAAAGCTGTCAGAACTTTATGTCAGATATTGGAGACTGTATCAGGACCTCATTATGCGGCCTCTTGCTCCTTTGTTGCTCTGGACGCATGTAGATTATTATGCGACTTTTTATCTAGCTGCATAGATCATGTTTTATGCGACATAAGTTATATGTGGCCTGTAGATTTTTTATGCTACTATAAGTTTTATTCTATGTGTGTATGTTATTAGGTCACCATATGGTATTCTCAACAGAATATGGTTGTAACTACGCGTGCATATTACGGGCCAAATGCCACGTGGCATTAGTTGGGATTGGTTGTTGTTGAGATCTTGGAATATGACCATATGATCTGGGCCATTTATGACCACTGCGTGCATGACCTGGTCATCTTGACACATGGTATGCGCTGATAGATAAAGAACTCTTATTGGTAGTCTTATTCCATATGGAGGCTTATGGGATCAACGCTGCATGAAGACTCTACCGCATAAAGACTTTGTTGTATAGAGGTTCTATCGCATGAATCCTTGTCTTATTAAAAACATGTGGCACTGTACAGCTGTGTCTAATAAGAGTAATTATGATGCTGACGTAAGCGCTGATGTCCGTCATCTGCACCGAATACGAGGAACTCGGAGTAACGAATGCTATTAGTGTTATTAATGTTGTGACTGACAGAAGTGACACCATGCTGCAGGCTTGTATGAGCCTAGGTACTTTGCCGTATGCTTCATTCTTTTGTATCTATATACGGTATGTAGTAAGGGTGCATGGATCTAAATTTTTTCATGCTTCTAAAAGACCACCTTTAAAGTTTTCAAACATGGCTAAGTTTGGAACACTTTGAAAAGAAGCATAGTCGAAAGAGCTTCTATCGCATAAGCCTTCCTGCCGTATAGACTTAATATCGCATAGATTTTCAGCAGCATAAACTTTTTACGAGTGTCATCCCCATGTTTCAGATTAGGAGTATTTTCGTATTTTCATAATTTATGTGTAAATGATTATAAAATAATAAATTATAATTAATTGCCGTAATTATTTTTATTATCGTACCTTACCGTTGCTTCAATATTTGGAACGCTACCCTATCTTTTGTCTTCCAACGAATTTCCCAACCATGCCCTAGACACGCCCGTCTTTCGTTCTGACCTTTTGTAACTCATAATTATGCTCTCTTATGCTTTATTTTAGCCGCACAATATTCCTTGCGGACGTTTATTTAATTTCTAAATAAATTCCAATTTTGTATCATTGTGCATTCCAATCGAAATTGGAGGCAATCTTGACCCATTTTTCGTGCAACCCAAATTAGGGTAATATTCTCTTCTGAGTCTTCTTCATTAATGGTATTTGTGACCCGACCTAATTTTGGCCCCATGTACTCCTAATTAATTTTTGAACGCCAATCGTATTTAATTTTAATTAATTAAATCCAGAAACCCATCTCTGTACAATTTTCCAATTTTTGGGGACTTAATTGCACCATTGTAATGATGTGTCACCATTCTATTGGTTTAACCCAAATAAAGAAAATAACCTCCCTTCTTTGACTAGTAAACCAAAAACCCCTCTCTTACCTCTTTTTGTTAAATTTTATCCGTATTGAATCATGGCCATCCATTTAAAATGGAGCCATCCCCACTACACAACCTCCTTATATATCCCCTCAACCCTTTTGCCAAGGCAACCCTATCCCTAGGTTTGACCGGCCCTAATTCCTACGAGGTCACATCATCTCCTCCCACCTACAAGACCACCCTCTCCAAATATATTTTTCACAAATACAAACCATCACCAACACCAAAACAAAACCACCACCATCCTTCAACCTCCAGCCACCCGTGCCTGCTACTCCAACGAGCCGACTCCTTGCTCCGGCATAGCCTACGAACACTCCATCTCCCTCATCCCTCAGCCTCTTCTCCGGCTGTGCTACACCAGCCAGCTCCCACCCCGCAGCCACTGCTCCTCCGCAGTCCGGCCACCATCCCGAGCACCTCTTCACGCTGTGCACCGGACTGAACGCCCCCACCCCGCAGTTCTCTACCGCCTTACCACTGTCATTCCCCGGCGACCAACCCGACTGTCACTACCCAGCTCATCCCGAGCACCCTCCGGCCCGGTCAGCCAGTCGACTCCGGCCTGAACTTCGACACAGCCCACTCCTCCCTACATCGACCCCGACATCCATCTCGACCACACCTAGCCGACTCCTAGCTCCTCTGACCTCGCTGTACATCCCCTCGACTCCACTCCTCCATTCACCACCACCACACGACACCTTCTCCGGCCAAGTTCGAGCCCGTCCTGCTGCAAATCCACCGACACAGTCGAGCTCCGACCCCGTCCTCCTCCTCCTCCTGCATTCCCCACTCCTCCTTGCATCCTTCCCCGAACCACCACCATTGCCACCTCCGCAGCTGCACTCCGGCCAGCTCCCCCTCTATCTCCTCCGACGAACCAGGAACTTCGTCGACTCCGGCCTGAACTCCGGCACCACCACCATCATCCACCCTATCACCATCGTAAGCCTCCCCCTCTTCCCTGCTTCACTGTATTTAATTAATAATATGTATAATTAATGTAATATATGTGTATAATTAATGTATATGTATATGTATGTATAATTAATGTAATGTATATGTATGTGTATAATTAATGTATATGTATATGTATGTATAATTAATGTAATGTATATGTATGTATATAATTAATGTATATGTATATGTATATATAATTAATGTAATGTATATGTATGTGTATAATTAATGTATATGTATAAGTACGTATTTAATTAATGTATATGTATATGTATGTATTTAATTAATGTGTATGTATATGTATGTATTTTATATAAATGGTATATATATGTACTTATATACAAGTATATAGTATTGTATTTTTAATTGGTATATATGTGTATATATATTTAGTATACGTATGCATTTATTAATTTGTATGTGTATATATATATTTTGTATATACACTTAGTATATTTTTAATATATATATATAATTGGTATATATGTGTACATATATATTGTTCAACTAATATATATATATTATACATGTAATTAATTGGTATATATATATATATATATATATATATATATATATATATATTTAATTTGGTGCATGTATATTGTGAGTATTAATGCTAATTAATAATATGTATATTTATATATGTATCTCTATTAGATGACCCTAGTTGACCAGTATCATACCTAGCGTAGTCCCGAGTTCAGTATATTTGATTGTGTGATTAGTGTAATATATGATGCTATGTTGTATTATTTTATTATATGTGTATAGGACTATTGGATCATCCTACGAGACTTCAGGAGCAGGACATTGGTATTGACAGCTAAGGACCCAAGGCGAGTACATTCTCTGACAGTTTCCATTATGTTGATTATTTCTATAACTCTGGTTGTATAGTGTACATGACTCTGACATTGTTCCTTACACGAGTTGGCATCATTGAGACCGTCACGAGAAGTCGTGATCTGGAATCCATCGTGCTAGCTGGGGGAAAACGGGGAAATATTAGTAGCTTATGTAATCATACCTAACTTTACATGCATCATAGCTCACCCACGCCTCATATCGGTGCAGCCTTACCATTACATGCCTCATCACTGTTATATGTGGTTAGCCTGACTATTACTCGCATCATAGCTAACCGTATGGATTAGCCTGACCTCATGGATGATCGCTAACCAATGTAATAAGTCTGATCAGTCCCAAGCCGATCACATGATATGCTGATATTTACACATTTAGTAAGATGATTTTTGACATATATCTCTAGTGTATTGATCTAGCATCCCCACATGTTCTAGTTTTATTCTTGTACACCTTTATATACCAGTTCATTATTCTAGCGTGTACTTGGATTTCTATTTCATTTCTAGATATACATTATATGCTCCAGTATTCCTTTATTCCAGTATTTCTGTTTCCAGTATATCCGTGATCTTCAGTATTCCTTATTGCCAGTTTTTATATCTGTCTGTATTTTTTTACATTGTATTATAGTTTTATCAATATATGTGGAACTGCTGTTAGAGGTGTATTTCGTTCTAATCCTGACTGGATATATTTTTCCAGACTATGCCTAGAGGACTGGTGTCCGACACTTATGGATCACAGGGTGAGTAGCTGCAGTCTTGACTTAGTAGTTCTATCGTGATTCCGGGAGGTTTAGCCGGAATCACTAGTTATCTAGTTAGTTCTCTTAGCATGTTATTTTTGGTACCGGATTTGTCTCTGGCATACTTATTTGGGTCTTGGATTATATTGTTGAGTTAGACTATTCTATTTTAGACTTGTGTTGCACCTTACTTATTTTTTCGAGATCTTATCGTGCTGTAGTTATGTGATTGAGTATTTTCAGCATTTTATTGTGATATCCATGTCTCCTTATGGAGTTGGATATTCATGTGAGATTGATTAGATAGTTACATGACCTAGACAACGTTCTACCGCCGATGCTGCGGCGTAGGCTGGACGTACCCACGCACTCGTGCCCCTATACCGGCTGTGGGTCATGACACATTTTTAGTGGTGGCCCATGCAGGTCAGACTTCGCAAGTTGTGCGATGTCGTGGTAGTGTGACATCTTTGTTACACTACTGCGTGCCTGCTATAGAATATAGGACATAGGATACTAGGATGAGAGAGGATACTCAATCACAAAATTCTTGAGAGATTCCTGGGATGACCCCTTGAGAATCTTATTATAATTTCTAATTTAAATCCTTCACCTTGTTTTCGTCTGTCCTCACTCGTTGATATTGAGTTTGATTCTTGTTGACCAGTTGTTAAATTTAAATTCTTGGTATCGTTGTTGAGTTAATTTTTTATCGAGATAAATTTTTACGGGCTAAAATTTATAGTATCATCTGATGGCATATATTGATGAGGACAGTAAAAAAGGTAAAACGTCTACTTTGGTTATGGAACCTAGAGTTTATTGCAGCCATACTAGCTGTCGTGACGAGAACGTAGGAACCTGACTTGGATGTACATACTGTAGTTATGAAACTTAGAGTCTCTCGCAGCCATACCGGTTGGCGTGGCGAGGATTCTAGATGACATAATTTTAGGGTTGCATACCTTAGTTATGGAACCTGTCGTTTATCGCACCTATGCTTACTGGCGTAGCGAGGATTCTGAGTGTCATAATTTCGGACAGACGTGTATGATTATCAGGTTGTATCTTAAATTAGTTCTTAAAGTCTCATCTCAACACTTATCTATTTCTGTTATTTCAGGACTTATTCTATCGTTTCTTTGTCTGCTAGCAGTAGAAATACCTTCAGTCCTCAATCCAGTCTTTTTGAGCTTCTATTCTTTGAGGATTCCTTGTTAAGTATGATAATTAGTGATTTGTAATTATGTCTGTGTCTTGAGTATTAGTATTGACTGAGTGTTGCTTGCGAGTTTGTAAGTGTTCCTAGTTGGACATATGAGCAGTAGGCCTTAATCTAGAGTATCCCATAGTATAATACCTTGTAACAATAGTTCTAGGATAGGTGTCATTATAGTACTATGAGTAAAGGAGAGTATAGAGTATCAGTGATAGTTCCAAGAGTTAGTATCAGAGCCAACATACCCGTCCTGGATAATCATGATTATGTAATTGGATGATCTATATAAACAATTAAGTATCCAGGAATTGTGTTAAGGATTAATGGAGCATGATGTTCAATTTGATAATTGATATCGGGTGTGTTAAAAGTAAAGAAATATATATGCATAAAGAGTTATAATGAGATGTCATGAGTATAGAAATATCAGGATTGGTAATAAAAATGGTGAAGCGTATCATAGATTAGTTTAACAGGCTGTAAAAGATTAAAGGAAAATACATATACATCAATCGAGATGAAGAACCATATACATGCCCATGAGAGTAAAGTGAAACATGGGTGTTATAGAAGGCGCAAGTAATCGTGAGTTCTAATAGGTTTGATGAGATAATCAAATAATGAAGCTAGTGTTATCATACCAAGGGTACTAATAATTCTATATCGAGGAATTAGTTGAGCAAGGTGCTAATAGTAAGTGCCTTGTATGATAATGTTAAATTAGTATATCAGTTAATATAGATAGAAACTCATTGGAGAAAATACATGTGATGATAACTTTGATCATTTGGAGGTAATAGTGCAAGTGATTCGGGCGGTACAATTTTAGTACACAGTTGAGAGTTGTAAACAATGGGTGTATTGAGTGCACCTCGAGTATTAGAGACCGTGAGCATTTAAATGTATATTTGTGGATTTAAAAATTGAAGAGTGGAAATAAATTTCAATTTTTAATAATTTTGAGGAGTTGAGATTCTATGTTATTAAATTTTGAGAATTCCAAATTTGATTCAATAAACATAGTCAAGCTATAAAGATTTTAGAAGTGATTAAAAAAATTTATTCGATGTTGAGTATTGACTTTTGAGGAAGTATATGTCTCTTATTTTAAATTGTTCGAGAAGTTAAACTTTGATGATCTCATTTTGAGGATTAAATTTTTACGGTGGGTAAGAAATATATATTAGTATATGAGTGGATGAAGTGCATACGTAAGGATCAGTTGACTTGGGCAAGATTGAGATAGCACTGCAAACGGACTTTGGGTGTCCATCTAGAGTCGTATTAGGGAGAACAGTACTTAGTGTGTTGTGTTGCACTTGACGTGCACTTGAATGATAAGAATAACCAGTATAAACAATTGTGGTAAGTAAGAGAACTAGCAGTGGGTGTACTTGTAGTAGAAACTATGGTACTAAAGGGATACAGGTATCAAACCTTGGATGCATTATTAAACCATGGGTATATTAAAGATTCTTGGTATCAGATTTAGGTATCAATAGACAGGTATATGCAATAAGTATGTATTCATAGATGTCTTGTGGACTAATGATTAGTTGATATGGTACCAGTGTACAAGGATAGGAATTTGTTAATGAATGTGCCAGAGTTAAGTGTATATTAGAGGACGAAGATATCCAAGTAATGGGTTAGAAGACTATGTTATGTTCCTTTTTCGTCTGTTGATTGATTGATTTATTCCTTAGTACCGTAGCCTTGTATTCATGATTTTCTCGTTAGATAGTTAGTAGCACACCCTGACAGAGACTGTAATACCGTGACAAGACAGACCATAGCCAAGCATGTTTCCTCTAGATTGTATGTTGTATGACTGTAGGTAGAATTTTCTCAGACCTTGATTATTAGGGTTTGACCCTAGTGAAGATTTATGAAAAGGTTATGACTTGATAAGAGAGACAAGATGCTTAAATTTTGAGGAAAATTACTGATTTACATAAAGGGTTAAGAATTTAATATAGCAGAATTGATGGGTCATTGATTTTACCAAGATTTAGATATAATTAAATTATCATTTAAAATTCGAGGATAAACAATAATTTAAACAAAGAGTTGAGAACTTGATATGACAGGATTGGCGATCTTATTAAAACATTGATTTTATGAAGATTATGAAATGAGTGAAATTATCATTAAATTTTGAGGAAATTAAGAAGATTATTATTGTATTTATTTGACTGCAAGATATAGATTTACTTAAAAATTTTAATTAAGGATTTTGCGAGTATTATATTATTTGAGTATTGTATGGAAAAAGAAATCGAGGGTTTAGATCACTAATGGATTAGTGCTGAATTCAAATTTTGGGATAAGATTTTTTAAATTTTTATAAACATGCAAGGACTGGATTTTCGATCAAAGGATTGGATAGTAAAATTTGTATTTAGTGATTTATTCAAAGTTTAAGGAGTAAGATATTAATGGGTTGGTGTTCAAATACAAACTTTTGGACGAGATTTTAAAATATACATTGGGTAAATTTGAAATTTGAGGATTGAATATTAAGTTTTGTATTTAGTGATTAACATAAAATTTTTGAGGAGATTTTGATAAAGGATGGAATTTTTTTTACTTTTAAGGTTTGCGGGAATGTGATTACTTATAAAATTTGGAAAGAAATTTTATGAAGTAGCAATATGGAATCACTTCATGATTATATGATCCGATAAATTTTGATGGAAAATAAATAAATAAATACGACTGTCAAGGACCTTAAATTTGGAGGACAAAATTCTTTTAAGAATGGTAGACTTGTCACCCCCACGATTCGGATTAGGGGTATTTTTGTATTTTCATAATTTATGTGTAAATGATTGTAAAATAATTAATTATAATTAATTGCCGTAATTATTTTTAATTATCGTGCCTTACCGTTGCTTCAATATTTGGAGCGCAACCATATCTTTTGTCTTCCAACGAATTTCCCAACCATGCCTTAGACATGCCCGCCTTCCGTTCTGGCCTTTTTGTAACTCATAATTATTCTCTCTTGTGCTTTATTTTAGCCGCACCATATTCCTCGCGGACGTTTATTTAATTTCTAAATAAATTCCAATTTTGTATTGTTGTACGTTCCAATCGAAATTGGAGGCAATCTTGACCCATTTTTTGTGCAACCCAAATTAGGGTAATATTCTGTTCCGAGTCTTCTTCATTAAAGGTATTTGTGACCCGACCTAATTTTGGCCCCATGTACTCCTAATTAATTTTTGAACGCCAATCGTATCTAATTTTAATTAATTAAATCCAGAAACCCATCTCTGTACAATTTTCCAATTTTTGGAGACTTAATTGAACCATTGAAATAATGTGTCACCATCCTATTGGTTTAACCCAAATAAAAAAAATAATCCCCTTCTTTGACTAGTCAACCAAAAACCCCTCTCTCTCCTCTTTTTGTTAAATTTTATCCATGTTGAATCATGGCCATCCATTTAAAATGGAGCCATCCCCACCACACAACCCCTTATATATTCCCTCAACCCTTTTCCCAAGGCAACCCCATCCCTAGGTTTGGCCGGCCCTAATTCCTAGGAGGTCACATCATCTCCTCCCACCTACAAGACCACCATCTCCATATATATTCTTCACAAATACAAACCATCACCAACACCAAAACAAAACCACCACCCTCCTTCAACCTCCAGCCACCCCGGCCTGCTACTCCGGCGAGCCGACTCCTTGCTCCGGCATAGCCCAAGACCACTCCATCTCCCTCATCCCTCAGCCTCTTCTCTGGCTGTGCTGCACCGGCCAGCTCCCACCCCACAGCCACTGCTCCTCCGCAGTCAGGCCACCATCCCGAGCACCTCTTCCCGCTGTGTACCGGACTGAACGCCCCCACCCCGCAGTTCTCCACCGCCTCACCACTGTCATTCCCCGGCGGCCAACCCGACTGTCACCACCCAGCTTATCCAGAGCCCCCTCCGGCCCGGTCAGCCAGTCGACTCCGGCCTGAACTCCGACACAGCCCACTCTTCCCTGCATGACCCCGACATCCCGCTCGACCATACCCAGCCGACTCCTAGCTCCTCCGACCTCGCTGTACATCCCCTCGACTCCACTCCTCCGTTCTCCACCACCATACGACACCTCCTCCGGCCAAGTTTGAGCCCGGCCCGCTGCAACTCCACCCGCACAGCCGAGCTCTGACCCCGTCCTCCTCCTCCTCCTACATTCCCCACTCCTCCATGCATCCTTCCCTGAACCACCACCATTGCCACCTCCGCAGCTGCACTCCGGCCAGCTCCCCCTCCATCTCCTCTGACGAACCAGCAACTCCGTCGACTCTGGCCTGAACTCCGGCACCACCACCATCATCCACCCTATCACCACCGTAAGCCTCCCCCTCTTCCCTCCTTCACTGTATTTAATTAATAATATATATAATTAATGTAATGTATATGTATATGTATGTATAATTAATGTAATGTATATTTATGTGTATAATTAATGTAATGTATATGTATGTGTATAATTAATGTATATGTATGTATAATTAATGTAATGTATATGTATGTGTATAATTAATATATATGTATATGTATGTATAATTAATGTAATGTATATGTATGTGTATAATTAATGTATATGTATAAGTACGTATTTAATTAATGTATATGTATATGTATGTATTTAATTAATGTGTATGTATATGTATGTATTTTATATAAATGGTATATACATGTACTTATATACCAGTATATAGTATTGTATTTTTAATTGGTATATATGTGTATATATATATTTAGTATACGTATGCATTTATTAATTTGTATGTGTATATATATATTTTGTATATACACTTAGTATATTTTTAATATATATATATAATTGGTATACATGTGTATATATATATTGTTCAACTAATATATTTTTATATTATACATGTAATTAATTGGTATATATATATATATATATATATATATATATATATATATATATATATATATATTGTATATATATTTAATTTGGTGCATGTATATTGTGAGTATTAATGCTAATTAATAATATGTATATTTATATATGTATCTCTACTAGATGACCCTAGTTGACCAGTATCATACCTAGCGTAGTCCCGAGTTCAGTGTATTTGATAGTGTGATTAAAGTAATGTCTGATGCAATGTTGTATTATTTTATTATATGTGTATAGGACCATTGGATCGTCCTGCGAGACTTCAGGAGCATGACAATGGTATTGACAGCTAGGACCCAAGGCGAGTACATTCTCTGAAAGTTTTCATTATGTTGATTATTTCTATAACTCTTGTTGTATAGTGTACATGACTCTGACATCGTTCTTTACACGAGTTGGCATCATTGAGAACGTCACGAGGAGTCATGATATGGAATCCATCGTGCTAGCTGAGGGAAAACGGGGAAATATTAGTAGCTTATGTGACCATACCCAACTTTACATGCATCATAGCTCACCCATGCCTCACGTCGGTGCAGCCTTACCATTACATGCCTCATCACTGTTACATGTGGTTAGCCTGACTATTACTTTCATCATAGCTATCTGTATGGATTAGCCTGACCTCAGGGATGATCGCTAACCAATGTAATGAGTCTTATCAGTCCCAAGCCGATCACATGATATACAGATATTTCACACACTTGGTTAGATGATTCTTGACATGTATCTCTAGTGTATTGATCTAGCATCCCCACATGTTCTAGTTTTGTTCTTGTACACCTTTACATACCAGTTCATTATTCTAGCGTGTACTTGGATTTCTATTTCATTTCTAGATGTACATTATATGCTCCAGTATTCCTTTATTCCAGTATTTCTGTTTCTAGTATATCCATGCTCGTCAGTATTCCTTATTGCTAGTTTTTATATCTATCTGTATTTCTTTACACTGTATTATAGTTTAATCAATATATGTGGAACTGCTATTAGAGGTGTATTTTGTTCCAATCCTTACTGGATATATTTTTCCAGACTATGCCTAGAGGACTGGTGTCCGACACTTATGGATCACAGGGTGAGTAGCTGCAGTCTTGGACTTAGTAGTTCCGTCGTGATTCTGGGAGGTTTAGCCGGAATCACTAGTTATCTAGTTAGTTCTCTTAGCATGTTATTTTTGGTACCGGATTTGTCTCCGGCATACTTATTTGGGTCTTGGATTATATTGTTGAGTTAGACTATTCTATTTTAGACTTGTGTTGCACCTTACTTGTTTCTTCGAGATCTTATCGTGCTGTAGTTATGTGATTGAGTATTTTTAGTATTTTATTATGATATCCATGTCTCCTAATGGAGTTGGATATTTATGTGAGATTGCTTAGATAGTTACATGACCTAGACAGTGTTCTACCGCCGATGCTGCGGCGAAGGCTGGACGTACCCACGCACTCGTGCCCTATACTGGGTGCGGGTCGTGACAACGAGGCTATCAAATCTTTATTGATGAGAGATATGTCTCGATCCCCGAGAGAAATCTTGGGATCTCGCATCATCGTTTAACATAGGATTTGAGGAGATAATTTCATAAGAATAGGGGAAACCGGATATCGAGGCATTATCGTCATCCTCAGTCGTATCACGAGGATAGAGGCAGATCAAAAATTGAGGCATTGTCGCCATCCCCAGCCGCAGACCTCTACCTATAAATAGGGCAAAAGTAGGAGAGAGAAAGGCTCTCTACCCCCTTACATTCTCTTTATTTTGTTTTGCTTTATTTTGGCTAGGGTTTTAGTAAACCCTCTATTTCTTCATGCAAAAAAAATAAAGATTGTTTTTGTCTGAGTTGTTTGTGAGCTTGAATAATATACCAGAGGTAATGTGGACATAGTATAATATCATAGCCTGGGGATATCTTACTGGGGGATTTTAGTGGACTCATCACCCCTAGCGTACTTAGAACTAAGTATGGGTGATAAGTTAAAAAAGACACCATCAGAGGTAATATGGACGTGATGGTTGAAATAGTGTGGCTGGTAAAATGTAACTCTGTGGGGATGAGAAAAATAATGCAAAGGTTGTGTGGACGTGATTGTTTTCTTCTTGTGACATATTCACTCTAATAGGGAGAATGAACTGATGGTAGTTCAGAGGTAGTATAGACATAAACTCTTATTTGGGATGAATCCATCCTAACTGGAGAAGAACCAAGAAGGAGAGAGCATCTCCAATCCTGGCTGGGGATCATAAATGAGATGTCCCTGAAGCAGCTAGGCTCATAGGGATACGTTTATTTTTGCTAGAGGGAGTTAACTTTGAGTGACCTCAACGAGAATGTTTCGTTGGGCCTGAGAATTGTTCCATTGGAGAACTTTGGAGGTCCATTATCTATTATTAATTCAGGGCTCTCGAATATATATAGTAGTTTTATGACTCATTATGGGGATAAATGTCACGCTGTACATTTACTGTCACCCTCACTTTTACAACTAGGGGTAGTTTGGTAAATTGGCATCTGTATTTAATTTTTAGGAATAAATATTAGTTATTAGTATGCTAGATATTTAATTATGCCTTATATTATTTATTTATTAATTAGTGGACTAGCCTATTAATTAGACTTGTCATGACAACTAGTGAGCCTAACTTGGACCCAAGCCCATTAGACCTTTCTTACTAATTAATTAATGAGAATTAGCTTAATTACAATTAATTAGAGACTTTCCAAAACATCCACCCTTAATTATTTTCTCATAATTCACCATAAGAGAACATGTTGGACATTTACATGTAACTTGAGAAATGGGGAAGGGGGCCGGCCACTATTAGAGGGGGCTCGCCTCTCTCTCTCTCCTCTCATTTGCATTCATTTACATCCAAAAATTATCTCCCCAATTGCCCATCCTTACCTCCATTGAATTCCTACTCAATTTACTTTCATTTCCTTCTTAAATTCATCACTCTTAGAGCTTTGGATCTTGGAGAAGCAAGGAGCACAATGAGAGGGAGCTTTGGAGCTAGGGATCGTGTCTGGATCGTGTCCAATTATATTTTCATTGGGAATCCATCTACCAATTGGTAAATTCTGATTTCCCTTCTATTGTAGCTTCTTTATTATGCATTCGATCACTAGGAATGACCCCATGCATAGGGCTACCTATAAGAACTAGTTCTAGGCTAATTGGTTAGGTATTGTGAATTCTATGTGGAGATTTGTATGCATGTTAGGATAATTACGAGATTGACACATCAAGAGTGTGTCATGAAACCAATATAGTCTAAGTAGACTTAGATCAGGGTTGTGGGATTAGATACGTATCCAAAAATGGATACGTGTAGGTCGTATTCCGGTATTTTGTGATACGGTATGATACGAGGCTCATTTTGGGCGTTTTGTTCAATTAATCCTCAATTCTCATTGTAGCAAGTTGCATTAGCTCTTATATTATATCTGTGATATATAGAAATGGTTAACATAGAGAAATTGGGTTTTCGTATCTTTATTGGGTGTGTATGATAGAGTGTTATGCTATAGCATGCCATGTGTTTGTCTAAGTGCTCATAGTGTATATGTTTACTATATATATGTATATGATACATGTGTATATATATTTATTATTAATTAAATATAAGTATATATTTTATTGGGTCTTATATATAGATATTGGGTGTGTGTCAGATGTGAGGGTTGGACTGTGCTCTGATACCTTTGTTTATGTGTATGCTTGAGGGGTTCGGGCTATGCACCAAATTGTAGTATGGCGGGGAAGCAACTGGTCTGTTGGTTCAGACCAAGATAGAGCAATAGTAGCACATACAACAGTTAGCTGTCAGTGGTCCACTACTATAGGGTGGCTCGAATATGGGGTGCATTGGCATGTAGATCATATTGAAAGGGGTTTGGGGTATCCAGCAGGTCAGACCTGCAGTAGCAGGCAATGGGGTCTTGGAGGCTTGGGTTCGGGCTCTGAAGGAGAATGATCAAGTTTTGCACTGAAGGGAAATAAAGTAGAAACAAATATTGGTCACTTGGCAGTAGACACTAGGTAGTAAGGGAAGAACATAGGACCTACAGTTGGAATAGGAGACAGTGAAAAGGTTCAAGTAGTAGACCAACTGCAGCAAGCAGCAACAACAAGGTTGGTCTGCTGCAGTGTATATTGAAGGGGCCTGCAGGGTGTTTGATGGAGAGACTGTTAGAAGTAGTGGTTAGTAGTTAGCAAACATGGCTTAAGTTAGTATAGACATTAACCTTGCACAGACCTGATGCAATAGGAAGTTGGGAGTTAGAGTCTTTAGGAGTGTAATGAGTGGGAAAGTTGATATCATGTGTAGTAAGTACACAGTAGTTTTATTATGTTTTGGAGGATTCTAAGTGTCAGGATGAATATCAATGTCAAGTAGGAGTGAGGTATGGATCAGTTTGGGGGAGTGATGAAGAGTCCAGATGCTTGAGGATAATAATTTAGGATGGAGAGTATCATATTGTGTATGCAGTGCTTGATAACTGCATTTGGGGGCAGGGGTTGTACCTGCTGTTCTAGTGCAGGAGAGCATGTATTCCAGTGCTGATGAGCATAAATTAGGATTTTGGAAATATATGACTTTGAGGTTAGTGACAGTGTAAATATAGCTGTGTCTTGTGTATCAATATTTATAGAGTGTATGTGTGTTACAGTAGGTTAGGTAGTGAGTGTTCTTATAGCTAAGTATGTATTTATATATATCAGAGGGTGACTGATAGAGTATCTGGGTATGACCAAGGTTTTAGTGAGATACTAGAGTTGTGTCCTAGGTATTCTAGTTAGTACCCAATTGCATGTAGGTAGGTGTAAGTATGGTATATCCAAGAATAGTACTAGTGTTATGGTATAGTTAAGATCTATATTCATATAACTTATACTTATATATATACACATATAGGCTCATACTATATGATTCTTAGGATAATAAGTAAATATAATTTAGTGTCTATAAGACCTAGGGACTAGAGTCTTGAACACTTATATATATTGATATTGATACTATATAAGGTAAATATGAATACCATGTAGTATCACTAACAAGTATAGGTTGTACGTTGATATTGGTAATATGGTATCATAATACCTAGTATTAGCTAGTATACTTAGATAATAGCAAGATTGACTAGTATTGGACCTAAAAACCTAGGTAATACCTAGTATAGCTAAGTTTAGCTAGTTAGTGATCAACATAGACTTATAAGCTTAGGACGGACCTAGTATTATCCTAGAAAGCATACATTGATGCATTGTACTCATTGTCACCTTTATTGCACCATTTGACATAATATTTCCTAAATAGGGTTGTGTGACATCAGTTTGGGCATCGAGAGACACACTTTGCTCAGGACCAGAGGCGAGTACATCTCTCTGTTAGTTTTAATTTTATGATAGTGTATATATCGCATGTTCTAGGACTATATATTTGATTTCAATACAGTGGTTGCACGGACTGGTACTATATGGATCCTGTCAAGGGATGTTATCCCCTACCGTCTTTAGCGGTTACTCCTTTACATATATTTTATCGTGTGTATAAGGTATTGATTATCGTGTACTTCATGTTCATACATTGCTCGTGTTCAGAGTTCCCATATTCGTGTTCATAACATATCATGATTGGATGCATTAGTATTGGTTGGGGATAGGGGTATAACAGTTGGTTATGTAATCAAGCACAAGTGTATTCGTGTACATGTCGATTACATATCATACGTGTAATCGAGTTACCATATTGAATTCGTGATTAACCTAAACTGGTCACATAATGAACTTGTACTCTATGGCTCCTTAGTTAGTTTTATCTATTTTCTTTTATTTGTAGTTATTCTATTACCTGTTCTAGATTTCAGTACAATACCTATTCACTCTAGTTTATTCCATTTCTTTTGGCTAGTTATCCTGTATTCTTTTCTATTATTGTTATGTATGCTTGATTTTGTATTTGGAACTACTTTTAGAGGTATGTACTTCGCTCCAATCCTGATTGGATTTTTTAGATGATTGGCTTACGAACCAGTATCCCACTTACTACGGCCCGCAGGACGGCATACCGTTAGAGGATACTCCTTTAGAGCATCAGGACCTAGTACCAGATGCTGAGGAGGCTTAGACTTATTGTTTAGACTTGTATTAGACTTTTATTGAGGCTTTTAGCATGTATATAAATTATTTCGGACTTGTGGATGTGTTGTGACTTTTTTTCTCTTTTATTCTATATCGTGCTTTTATCCTCCTTTAGTTTTATTTTGTGAATGAGTATTGTTTACCATTATTATATACCATATTATTCTTCCGTTGGGAGTCGAGATGACATGACAAGTATTATATATTTATTGTATGAGATTTTTAGATAGTATGGCTGATCAGACAGTATTCTACCAGATATCGTGCCGTAAGCTGGGCGTTGCTCACTACTCATGCCATTATTCCTGGTGTGGGTCGTAAAATTTATACTTGTTGGCGATAAAATAGAAATGTAGACACTGTATATTCGAATTATCTTACTAGGGATAAAGGAGTGCAACACTAATTTAAAAATAGTACTTTTTGAGAAACTTGTCATTGATCGGCATCATTAGCAAATCTCAATTAGGCTTCGCAAGCCGGTATGCGCCATTGGAATACACCAATTCCACTATAAAAGGGCCTTCCTATTTGGCTTGGAAATTTCCTTCCATTTTGTGCGTCAAGACCATCGGCCTTCTCATTATTAGGACAAGGTCACTGGTTTGGAATGCTCTTTCCTTTACCTTTTTGTTGAAGGTTCCAGAAATACGTGCTTGGTATAGCTCAATACGTTGTTGATCCAAGAGATATTTCTCGTCAAGTGCCTCAAACAATTGTAATCGTCGACAATGGTTGTCTTATCCCGAGACTCTATAGTTTATCTTAGTTATTCATCGAGTCCAAGCGGGCTCGTAACTCCCTGATTGCCTCCTGAGCCTCGTCTAAGGATGTCGGAGTAGAGACACTGGTGGTCGAAGGAGCAGAGACACTGGTGGTCGAAGGAGCAGAGACAACGGTTGTTAGAGGAGCAGGAGCAAGTGCGTTAGATTCCTCGTTGGTTCCCGGAGTTATTGGTTGTGTCGGGACCAGGTTTTCCCTGATGTCTTGGGTTGCCTGAGTTAGTGTTTTCATTGAGGCACTCACATGGCAAGAGATGGACGGAGCCATTAAACCTTCAAATTTTGCGTCTGACTCCTGAGTCTTACTATCTCAGGGAAGGACGGGAATCATGGCATCGTCTTAAGAATCTGGGGGATTCCTACCCTAGCCCTGTATGTGTCATTGACTTGTAGAGGATGAGTACTCTCCATCATATTATCGGTTCCCTAGGAATCACTGTCCTAATAGAACAACCGATTATTATGGAGTATTGGGAGGTTACAACCCCCGACTTGTATATCTAGTCGAATATTGGTCTCTCAGGGGGAAGACCTTGCTCTTGAATAGGTGCCTTGGAATACCCCCTCAATGGGTATTGCTTGTCTGCAGCCTCGGGGTTAGTTTCTTGACATACTGGTCGAGACCGGAGGATTAGAGCTTGATTTTGAGTTCTTCCTTATGGAGGAAGACCTCCAAGTGGAGCAGTACGAGGAAAAGGGTAGCTCCTCTTCCTATTTTCTAAGACATTGTCAGATCGGTACAACTGGTTGCAGTCTCCGGATTGTGAACTACCTGGTTTGAGGGGTTACTACTATGGCACAATAGTAGTTGATGATGATGCTAGCACAAGTGTTCCCTGGAAGAGGTACTTCATGTGCAGTAGCTATTTCTCTCATCCTCCGTTTGTGACTTATCACGTCACACAAATCGATTGAAGGAAAATTTATTTTTACAACCTCTTTATGTGAATGGCCAAGCCAAGCGCATGGGTGTGTGGGTAAAGCATTTGAGCGCAGAGGACATGCCCAAGTCATGTGTGTTGAAGCATAGAAAATATGCATCCATGTAGTCCTGTGCCCTAAAATGGAAACTCAAAAGAGATCAGGCCACAGATTCTCCCTGTGGCCAACAAAGATGACATCCATACGTCCCAATCAGCCAAATATCTTAGCTGCAGAAGGACCTAACGTGGTGTTCCATCAGCAGGATAGTCTCTGACATAAAATTCTAACGAAAAAGATTTTCTGATATTCTCAAAAGATGAGAAAATACTAAAAGACAGAAGTCTCACGTCAGCAGATAACTTCACTGTCAATGGATGTGCAACGTCGCATATATAACATAACTGGCCTCATACGGTTCCACGTATCCCAGGATCCATACGGTCCGTTGCATCCCTGGCCCCATGCTTCGCAGACTCCATGCATCCTTTGTGTCTCTGGTCCTATGCATCCCAGAATCCATGCAGTCCCGTGCATTTCTGGCCCTATGCATCCCAAACTCTATACGGTCCATGCGTCTCTGGCACCACGAGTCCCAGACTCCATGCATCTCATACGTCTCTGGCCACATGGGTTTCAGACTGCATGAAGACCAAATTATGTTGTTACGACAAGAGTGATTCTCTCCAAACAAGTGCAAACTATGTGTCAAGATGATCAAGTTATACACATAAAGGACAAGAACCACCCAGATCTTCAGCAACCAAAAATCCCAACCAGCGCCCACATGGCACTTAGCTTGCTCACGGTTACAGCTGCACCCTATCAAGAAGGGGCATGTGATACCCTCCAGCATACATGCGTTCCAATATATGTGTGCTCAGGGATAACTATAAATAGCAGGGTACCACGCCCATATAAGGGATGGGCTGGCTATCTGCGAACCTATACTAAGGTGGGAGAGAAGAGCTTCTGTATCGGATCGTCCACGGAGTAATGAGAGTTGCTACACTCCAAACCCTCCATCGTCACCCCCCAGAAAATAAATTTTTTCTTTGATTGTCTTCCAGGACCTCTATGTACTTTCTTTTTGTTTGTTAATTAAATTAAGTTTTTTTTAAAGGCTTTTTAATTTAATGCCGAACAAGATGTCAAATCTGCTGTGAAGGTGACTACCAGTAGGACCAGCATCGGGACCTGCAGAAGGTATTTTCCAGAGCACCCAGCCGCTGGGTTAGTTCTTCCTCAGAACTACTTGGGTTTGCGCAAGCTGGGGGTGGTAAACCCCCGGACTTATACAACAATCCAACATTCCGAGGAGCTAACGATTCTCATGGAAAAGATACCGGGGATAACCACCCTCACCAAGGAGACACAGCCTCCTATGTTAAGGGTAGTATTCCATCAGAGTCCGAGAAGGATGCAGCACTACTAGGCAGAAAGTCCTACGTCAACCTTTCCTTCCTACTAGACTCATGAAAGAAAAACACATATGGCAGAGGACGACCATGAAGACCCCAGTGACCGGCAGTGCCTTGAGACCCTCGAAGCCATGATGCATACTGTGAGCGAGTCAATTGAAGCTTTGACCCAAGCAGTGCTAGATATCAAGGCGATTGTAGCCTCCCAACCACCAAGGGCCTCAGGTCTAGACTTTGGAACTAATGCAGATTCAAACCCAACCGCTTCCCCCGTTGGCGGCCGTCATGCTCTACCAGGGTCGTCTGCTCCTTCCGCGACAGATGAAGCTAGGGAAGCAATAAGGGAGGTCCAAAAACTATAATCCCGTCTGGATTCTATGGGCAATCAGGAATCACTCCACGATCTCCGAGTGCTGCAACCATATCTGCTAGAATGGAAGGACGTACCATATCCACCCAAGTACAAACCCTTCAATATTGACACATTCGACGGGAAGTCCTCCCCCTGCCGATACATGATCTACTTTGAGACCGTAACATGGCATCTACCCCATAATGATGTTATTCTCACCAGGCTCTTCATCGGGGCATTGTCCAGGGTAGCCTTCGATTGATTCTGCAGCCTCTAAAATAATTGTATCTCATCATTTAACGATCTCAAGAGTATCTTCCTCAGAAGATTCTATGAGGCAGGAAACGATATAATGATGTCCTCCCAGATGGATGTCACCCATGGGGGAAGGGATCTTGCACAAAATTATATCGAGCGATTCCGACAAGCTGCATTGAGGCTACCTCATGGCAATCCCGAGATGATGCTGATGAAGATGTACCAGAGAAACCTACTTCCAACAGTCAGGCTCTGGATGGGGGATATCAAGCTTAAAGACTGGACAGTATTGATTATAAATGCTGTAGGCACCGAGAAGAAGGTCAAGGATGCCCGACTCTAAGGTATACATATCCCTGTTCCGATGATACGGGAGATATTCTAACAACAACAATGACAGCAACAACATCCGCGACAGAAAAGGGAAACAGGCTTTGGTCGCCAACGTAACCAAGAAGCCTAAGAAAAAATAGGCAGTGTAGAAGCATAAAAAATACGCCGGATGGCTATACGCAGCTTATTGGTGTGGGGCAGCGTAAAGAGATGACCTCAGAGCCATCAAGCATGCAAAATAAGGGCTTTTTCTGCTGATCATAGCGTGAAATATTAAAAGCTCAAAGGACCATCCACGTAAGTGCAGTATGTCCAGGCTGCCTCAGCGTAAAACCGGGTGCTTCGTCGCCTATATGACGTAAAACACATCTGCTTTCAATATAGCATTAAAGCGTACGAGGAACGCTTCGTGTTCTCCGAAGTGAACCTGTCAGTTCCTGCAATGAACTTGACGTCTGGACTTCTGACAAAGGGATACTGCTCGACTACCCAGACGACGGCATAATGATGGCACGACACTGCAACCCAGGCTGTCGTTTACCGCCATCTCCTTTGCATAAACTGCTTTTATGTGTACAAGGGGATACGCTGCCTTGTTTTACACAGGCAGACATAAGCTATTTATGCTCTGCAGTAGACAAACCGCCTGCCACATCAAAAGCTGCACTTCGTACGGGGCTCGAGGCACGTCTCTACGTCTAATGCACAGAGCGGTGACAGTTTCTCGAGGCACGTCTCTACGTCTAATGCACAGAGCAGTGACAGTTTCTCGAGGCACGTCTCTGCGAATGATGCACAGAAGGCCTGTAGACCTTCAAAAATACACCTCTGCATTTAATGCGCAGGATGGTGGCAAATCTCTGCATTTAATGCAAGAGATTTGATTATATCTTCAAAAGCCGTGATTTTGCCTAAGACGTCCATATCAGCACTCTGGCACGTTACTGTAAACCTCCTGAATTTTCAAAATTATTAAACTTGGATTTTTCACAATTTTCTAGAATTTTTTGAGAATTTTCTGTAATTAAAATCAAGGTTTTAAATTATTAAATAATTTTTAATTGTTAATAAATAATATTAAAATATCATGGAAATAATATTTTTGGGTGTAAAATAAAAAACTGGACTTAGGGTAATTTTTCTGGAATTTTTTGGGCCTCAGACCTATTTTTAAATGCCTAAAAACTATTTTTATTTGTTTTATTATTATTATTATTATTATTATTATTATTTCTTTTTTTATTTTTCTTTTTGGGCCCGGCCCGGCCCAGTGGGCCAAAGCCCAGCAACCCAGCCCAGCCAACCCTAGCGGGTCGGGCGGGTCCACCCGAACCCGACCCGCCACTCGCAACCGCTCCCCAGCCCTCACCCCGCACGACCCGCGCTGCCCCGCGTCCGGCGCCGCCGCCCGCGCCCGCCCGCCACGTCCCCGCTCCCCCGCCCCTCGCCGCCTATTTAAAGCTCTCGACCAACCCTCTCCGGCCATCCCCATCCCCTCTCCACCGGAACCCTTCCTCCGCCACCCCGCAGAGCTCCGCCCCGACCAGCCCGTCCTCCGCCGCTCCTTTCCCCTCCGTGCCCGGCCGACGCCCCGCCGAGCTCCGCCACGACCAGCCCCTTCCTCCTCCTTCTTCTCTTTCCTCCTCCGCCGTCCTCCGCCAGCAACCGCCCCCTCGACCCCGCCGTCGACGTCGCAGCGCCGCATCAGCCCTCCGCCGGCCGGCCGCCGACTGATCTCAGCAAACCCTAACCCTAATCCCAATTCTTCGTGTCGTGTCCGACACGACATGGACACGGAAATTTTTCGGTTTTTTGAGCCTCGTTCAGGTACTCGTATCTTGCACCCTGTATCTCCGTTTTCAATTCCGTAAATTGCATTGCGAAGCCTGTATGACCCTCTCGGTGCCCGGACAAACCAATCGGGGCATCGCGTCCTGTGGTGATCGCACACCGCGATCCAAAAACAGGAAAAACCAGACCCTGTTTCACCCCGGAACTGAGTACGCCCCGCCAAACGGGACGACTTGGTCACGTGCGGTCTTCACAGATACATGTGCGCCGTCGATACGGACATGTGAGATTTCGCGGAAGCTGATTCGGGTGTGCGTGCACCCCAAAATCAAAGCGTATCCGCGGACATCGCCCGTATCTGACTTTTCTACATTTTACCCTAACTTCGTGCACACACGTCGGATCGAGACAAAACTTGCGCCATAGGACTCGTAGCAATACGCTGGTCCTGTGACCCAAGTTTGGTTCGATTCTGAGAACGTTGACGAAATCGCATGTCGTGGGCCCCATAGGCCCCGCTCGACGGGCGATTTCGTGATCGACTCATCGGAATCCAATTCTGGAAGTTCCGTTGGGTTCGTATCATCGTTCCTGACCTGTTGACACTAAGTTTGGTGAATTTGGAGACTTTTGACCCTGACGCATTTTTCGGTGCAAAGCGGGCCCACCGGCGGACCCCATTTTGACCCGAAACTGCCATTTTTGTCCTTGTCTCCAAATTGGACCCAAGGACAGACGTTTCTAGCTATTTGATATCTTCTGAGCATGATGGTAATGTTTATTTTAGCATCTGGACACATTTCTAGAAATTTCCACGAGATACAAACTATATTTGGATCCAAACAACAGGCAAGTACCTGCACTTCAAGTTTAATCTCTATATTGTGATAATTAATTTCTTGCTCTACTAGTATTATTTGATGGTTACACGTAGTGTTAGAATACCAAATTTCATGTCTTGAATATTGGGGTTCATGTCTTGCTTTCGTGTCGGGTGGGAGAATACTAGAAGGCATGTAGTTTACCCTTCCCCCTGCCGTGTTTAATAGCTGTTGGTACGCGACTGTACCCTCAGCCGGATCCCGATTATTCATGTTTAATAGCCGCCTATGACGGCCGGATTAGCCTTATAAACCCCTATATGCCAACTATGTATTCTAAAATAAACACAAGTTCACACACGTAGCTTCTTGTCTTGTTGCAGCTCCTGTTGTCTTATTGTAGTTTTATTTCCTGTCTCATATTATTCCTGTTTACTCACATTCCTGTTTATAGTCTTAACTCTTAATTATTGTTATTTTCTTTTATACATATTCTTGATATGATACTCAGTCAGTTTCTGTTCTAATTGTCATAAATATGTAGTTTAATCTTGTTGTGCATTGTGTACTTTGCTCCTTTCCTGACTGGATCCGTTGATTTAGGCGATGATGAGGACCTTGCCCCTACATATTATGGCCCCTATGAGGGAACAGATGACACTTATGAGGAGCCAGTTCCCACCCAGGAGACTACTTCTACAGAGTAGTTAGCAGTAGCTTTTATTTATGCTCTTTTATCTTAGTAATCGGGTTTGTCCCCGAATTTATTTCTGGTTTCTGTATTAAACATTTGAGCTGTTGTCACATTTATTTCATTTAAAATCTCAGCATTCTTTTCCTGTTATTATCTTTGCCTATTTTATTATTTGTGAATGAGCTAGATTAGTTAACTGTGGATTTGACCTAGACAGCGTACTACCGCCGACTCTGCGGCGTAGGCTGCACGTACCCATGCACTCGTGCCCGAATTTATGGGTGCGGGTCATGACAGTTACGCAGCGGCTTCTACGCCCATTCAGCTTCTATGCTCACTTGGCTTCTAAGCCCATTCAGCTTCTGTGCTCACTCGGCCTCTATGACCACTCGGCTTCTACGCCTATTCGGCTTCTATGCATACTTGGCTTCTACGCCATGGTGACAGACATTGGCTTCTACGTCCACCTCTTCTACACGAGGGATACCTACCTACGTGGCTTCTACGCCGTGAACTTCGTAGCTATTATACGTATTTTGTCCCTTAGTTGGACCCGCATCACATGCTCATTCAGAGGATCATCTATACGCAGGCATTGATTATTTTAACCGTTGTGTAAAAGGGTGCTGTACTTTCCACTACTCGGTTTCTATACCGACGGAGTGGTCACTGTCACTAAAACTCTATAAATAGAGACCTCTATCAACAAAGGACAAGGTCGGAAAATTGGTCATGAAATCCAATATCAGATCCGGGGTCGACAAAAATTGAAAGAGAGAGAAATATAGATCCAAGGTCAAACTTCCAAGAAAGATCGAACCAGAGGTCAAGAGAGAGAGAGAGAGAGAGAAGAATCCGGAGCTCAGACAAAGAGTAGGGATCGACGACTTTGGCATCGTGCATCCACCCTCTTTTGCAACCTTCGAAGCTGCTTCCTGTCTTCTATGACACTTCTTTATCATCGTGTGGTCCAAGGGCTAAAGTGATCGAATGCAGATCAGACACCTATAGCAATATTTACCCAGATTTATAAATTGTACTTCGACATCCTCGTATAGGATTAAATTGTACAAGTTTGTTTGTAAACCAAAGAACACGGGTTTCGTATAAACCCCGTCTTGAATATATTTTATTCTTTCGTTTTCCACCACAAACAAGATGGCGACTCTGCTGGGGACGTCTTTCTCATCTTATGAGGAAATAATTGCTCAACACGATGCGGTATCTGTAGGAACCGTGAAGAAGATACTGGTCATCCAATTCGACCAGTCTGCCTATGAAAACATGCTTCGAACCGGGGGTAGCTCTCACCCTCTCTCCGTCCAAGACAACAGGAAGCTGCGCAAGGTCTGGATGCCCAAGACATCCTCTACCATTCCTGTGGACTCTTCGATCTCTCCGATCTCTCCGACCAATAAGGTTGTACCATTGCTCCCTCCGTGCCCTGCACGTAAAATTCAGTTGCCTGTCTCTGACAGGGCCGATAAAACTTCTGGCAAAGCCTCAGCGCTAACCCAGAAGTATCCTCCGCGCTCTGTGCGAGAAATTTTGTCTCCCGCCACTAGCGGTACAGACAAAACTTCTGGAAATGGCTTAACGCTAGTCCAGAAGTCCACTCTGTGCCCTGCGTGTAAAATGCAGTCTCCCGTCACTGGCGGAATAGATAACATTTCTGATAAGGTCTTAGCGCCAAATCAGAAATTCCAAATGCGTTCCGCGCGTAAACATTCATCTGCCTTCCGCGGAAAAGCAAACGACCGCTGCAATCTACGCAAGGGAAAGCAAGCGGTGGAGTACTCAATTTCTCGGCCTTTATGCCAGCGAGGGAACAATCTGCCTACCCTCCGGATTATGCGAGAAGTCGATGGCCGACTGAGGACCTCTTCAGCTTTACGCCTGTCTGAGCAAATCTCCAAATTACGCCAGGCGAAGTCCCTCGGCGTAAAGCAAGCTCAGGTTGCGGAAAGACACCCTCCCCGGGGATTATCCGCCACCCAGATGGCCAACCTGTTGTACACAGGTGGCACAGGGAAAGCCATGGTGCCCAACCTCCGCATTCCCACTGATGGGAACAGAAGGAACAAGCCGTCGTCTTCTTCTTCTACAACTCCTCCTGACCTGCACAAATATCTAATCCAAAAGTGTAAGGAGAGGGGACCTTCCAACATGTCTATTACGCCTCCTGGCGAGCACTGTTGTAATAGTCATAAGATTGTGATTGATTGCTGCTGTTCTAAAGCAAAACGGTCAGTTTTCGACCGGTTGAGCTACTCTCTGCCTTTCCAGGAAGAAGAGCCCGCGCATGCATCTGTGAACATGGCTTCACACATACCTAGTGGAGGGTCGAGCTCAAGACGTCATCCCTCTAGGCCTCCGAGCCGAAGGAGATTCAATGAGCTCCTCAGGAATGCTGAAGCTGGGGTGTTCCAAAACACCCGTGCAAGGTCACAACAACCAGCTTCGTACTTCTCTGATTCCGACGCTGGGGGTCGCCAGTCTCCCGGATCAGATGCTGAGAGTATAGAGTCGACTTCTGCAGTGACCTATACTAATCCTTCAATGACACCCAGGGAAATGGGATTTTATGCCGTTAAAGATGAACGCGAGGAAGCTTCGCCGTCAGGAAACGCGGAACAACGCATCACTATACTAGAGACATCTCTGAAACAAATGCAATCCATAATGGAGAACATGCACCAGATGATGCTAACTCAGCACACAACTGCCATGGCTCAAGCATCGGTCCCGCCAACTCAGATACGTGTGGGGGTTGACTTACCACCATCCAACCCGAGCCAAAAGCCTGCTCTAGATCAAGAGTCAGCAGTTCCTCCGCTTCCTCACTCGGAGAATATATTACCTCCCGTTGGAGTCACGATACAACCAACTCCGCACCATACCGTAGTCCCGCTTCCAACTGAAAATCCGATGCAGGCAGTACGGGAGTTGAAAGCCCAGTTTGACGCCTTAAAGCACAAAGATCAGCTCAAGAAACTGGGAATCAACCAGCCTTACCCAGCTATCTGGAAAGAGGTCCCTTTCCCTCCGAGGTACAAACCTCAGACTATGGCTCTGTTCGAGGGAAAAACATCACCAAGTCAGTACATGAACTATTTCAGTATGATGACGGTGTTGCTACAAGGGAACGACGCCCTCCTCACTCGGGTGTTCAAAGGATGTCTCTCAGGAGTAGCCTATCAGTGGTACCGTAGCTTGACGGACAACTACATTACTTCCTTCGAGGACTTAAAAGCTTTATTCTTTACGCGATTCTATGAGGGAGGGATGGACATGTCTATGTCCTCTCTCATCGAAGTCAAGTAGAAGGAAAAGAAGGACGTTCGCACCTTCATCGAACATTTTTGTCAGGCCACCTTACAGATGCCTCCAGGAGTTCCAGACTCTGCGTTGGTAGACAATTGCAGGAAGAACCTCCTTCCCGTAGTCTCGGTGTTTACAGGACCATATCAGTTCCATGATTGGCCCTCGTTCATCATATCGGCCGTAGCCACCGAAGACAATAGTCGCAAGGCGCGCGACAATGGCATCATGATCTCCGCCTCTGACAGAGGCAAGAGGTAATCTCCCAGCAACGACCATCCTCGCAGCTCCAAAAGAAAAGAAGCTCTGGCGATCAATACGGCCAGGCAAAAAACTGCGGCAACCGCACAAACGAGACCCGGGACTTCCAGGCCCGTCGAAGTCTACTCTTTTGACGACGACGATATCCCAAGTATATTCGAGTGTCTCATCAAAAGTGGCAAGATCACCCTTCTGGAGCTGAGGCGGCCCCAAGAAGTCGACAGTACTAACGACCCTAAATATTACATCTTCCACAGATACGTACACCACCCGACAAAGGCGTATTACATACTGAAAAGGAAGATCCAGGGGTTGATCGACGCTAAGGCCATCACTCTGCACAACACCGAGAAGACGGTCACGCCCAACATGATCTCTCTGCGGTTTGGCAATCTGCCTTCCCAAGAAGTCTCGGACGGTGTCACACCCATTTCCCGGACCACGATGAACATCGTCAATCTTCCTTCAGTTAGGGGTCAAAATCATGACCTGGTACCCCTAACCACCCGGCAGGGCGAGATTATGTGGGTTCATACGAATTTGGTATCAAAGCTCGAAGAGGAGACTAAAGCTACTAAGGCTACGTCTAGAAAGAGCTCCAAATGCAAACCATGCCATATGATCGCAACTTCTTTGGCATCAGACGAAGACGAGGTATTTGCTGCGACCCGTTAAGGGAAAGCCTGACTCAACGACTACGGAGCAAGTCAGGAAGATGCACCGGCGGACGCTTCAGCTGCCAAACCTTCGGGACCAGGTCCCGTCGTACCAGATGCCGGTCCTTCAAAACCAACTTCGACGGACAAGGGGAAGCAAAAAGAAGTGCGCTTTGATAAACCTGTGAAAAACATTCCAAACAAAGGTTTAGAGAAGCCATACAACTTCGACATCCTGGCCCAACTGGCTAATACACCAGCCAGGCTGTCCATCTTCGAGCTACTCAGGCTCTCCCAAGACACTCGTCTAGCCCTGAGTGATGCACTGATGCAGGCAGAGGCATGCTTGACCCAGCTCAAGTCCCCCGATGAAGAACCGGTGGCGTGTCCCCAATGCCACAGTGTGATGGAGGTGGTCCCAAATATCACTTTCATTCAAGACAATATGCTGTTAAAACACAACAGGCATGACAGGCCCCTCTATTACACCGGGTACGTCGGTTCCATGGAGGTCGATCGAATTCACATAGATCCGGGATCGTCGATCAGCATCATCCCTCACAGTCTGCTCAGACCGCTGAGGATTCCTACCAGCGAATTGGCTTACACCTCTACTACAATCGTGGATTTCAATACCGGAAGAAGTAAGCCGTTGGGAAAAATTCACCTGAGGATCCAGATTGGCAACCTCATATCGGTGGCCACATGTTACGTCATCGATTCAGAGGTGTCCTACAATATTTTGCTGGAAAGACCGTTGATCCATGACCACAACATCGTTCCTTCAACTCTACATCAATATCTTAAATATGTAGACCCCCAAGGAACAGTACAAACGGAGGTTGCTGACCTAAACCCGTTTAAAGAAGTAGAATCCTACTATTTCGATGTCGTGTTATACTCTCAAGACCACATGGAAGAAGTGTCCGGCGAGGCAGAGAAGGAATCCCACCGGGAGCCAGAAGAACCCTCTGCCACATTACCGCTGTCAATCAGAGTGAAAGGACGAACCACTCGTCCAAAAGCCATGGAGCCTATGGCTATCCACCTGAACAAGACCAGGTTAGGAAAAGGAAGTGATCCTCTAGTGATCACTTTAAACCAGAAGCCTCCACCCTTGGTCGTCAACCTTCAGCACAACTGGCAGCCGACTGATGTAAATGCAACCAGGAACGGAGTTCCAGATGATAATAAACATCCTCTTTTCCAGTATATTGACGCTCAAATTCCAAATCAGGAATCCACTCCCCGTGATGAGGTAGAACCCATAGCACAAAAATTCTTGGAAGTTATGAACTCCTACCGTCCGTATGTCTGGGAAGTAGCGTCATCATCCAACGTCGTCACGACGTATGGACCACATGAGGATTCTATCTTCATTGTCCCGCCTACCTGCAGCAGTCAGCGTTCAATAGTCTTCGACCGCAAGCGCAATCAACCGACTGTCCAGGAAGATTCTTTCAATTACGATGCTGGAAAAATGCAAGTTCACCGATACAGCCCACAAGCATTGAGGATCATGCAAAACATGGGCTACGACTTGAAGCAAAATCCAGGCCTCAACTACGGAAGAGGCAGACGAACGCCGCTGTGCGACGACCCCTACTATAAACGAACTCATTTCGGGTTAGGGTATGCCACCTCCTCTAAGTCGGAAGGATATCTTTTCCTCTTCTCAGAACGGCTCATCGTCCTCTGACCCACCTGATGCTCTCGAACAAACATTATCAGTGAATATGGTAGTGACATATCCCTTTGAAGCAGATGAACAGGATTCTGAGCCGTTTGAGAATGACTCTTGGGCCCAACAAATGGATACGCAGTAGGAATTCAGCTTCGAGCAAAGAGAACCTCCCACCAAAGACGAAGTTATCCAGGTTGATGTTGGGGGTAAACTTTCGCCAAAGCCGATATTTATCAGTAATAATCTTTCCCCAGCTGAAAGGGAAGAAGTTATCCAGCTAATAAAAGAATATATCGACGTCTTTGTATGGGATTACGAGGACATGTCAGGCCTTGACCCAAAGGTGGCTACTCACAAACTCAACATATTTCCCGATTCAAAGCCTGTGAAGCAGCACCAACGCCGGTTTCGTCCGGATATGATGGACGCCATCGAAGCTGAAGTCAAGAAGTTGATAGCCTGCGATTTCATCCGGGAAGAACAACATCCTGACTGGGTCGCCAATATTGTCCCAGTCATGAAGAAAAATAAGAAAATACGTATCTGTATCGATTACCGAGATCTGAATGCAGCCTGCCCTAAGGTTGAGTTCTCTTTTCCCATCACGGACATCATGATCGACAACACCTGCAGTTTTGAATGCATGTCTTTTATGGATGGATTCTCAGGATACAATCAGATCAAGATGCATCCTGAAGATGAGAAGCACACTGCCTTCCGGACCCCGTTGGGGGTATATTGCTATACGGTCATGCCCTTCGGATTAAAGAACGCCGGGGCTACATACCAACGGGATATGAGTAACATATTCTATGAGCATTTACACAGAACAGCAGAATGTTACGTGGATGATATAGCCGTCAAGAGCTGCCTCAAAGATGATCACATTCAAGACTTGAGGACGGTATTCGAGTTAATGCGCCAACATCAACTCAAGATGAACCCTACGAAGTCCTTTCTGGGTGTATCTAGTGGCAAATTCCTGGGATTTGTCATTACCGCCAAAGGCATCCAAGTGGACCCTGACAAAGTCCAGGCCATCGTAGAAATACGACCGCCTTATAATCTGAGGGAACTCCGGGGATTTCAAAGCCGCCTGGCTTATATCCGGAGATTCATATCCAACCGCTTGGGGAGATATCAGCCCTTTTTTCATCTCATAAAGAAAGGTGTATCCTTCGTATGGGATGAAACCTGTCAGCAAGCGTTCAGAGATATCAAGCGCTACCTCACCAGTCCGCCAGTTCTGGTACCTTCCGTCATGGGAAGACCATTCTTGCTGTACGTTCGAGCGATGGATCATTCGCTATGAGCTCTTCTCGTACCAAAGAATGATATGGGTCATGAACAGGCTATCTACTACCTTAGTAGGATGATGGTCGGAGCCGAACACCGGTACAACCAAGTGGAGAAAGAATGCTTGGCTCTGATGTTCGCTATCTAGAAGATGCGGCACTATGTCACCAGCCAGACTATTCATATCATCTCCAGGATTAACCCTCTTCGAGTACTGATGAGCAAGCCAAGTGCTCTTAATTCCCGACTCGCGACTTGGGCAATGCTGTTAATACCATATGACATGGTATACGTCCCGCAGAAGTCCATCAAAGGCCAAGCGTTGGCCGACTTTCTAGCGGCTCATCCGATCCCGGAGACCTCCAAACTATACGAGGATATCCCTGATGAAGTTGCAGAATATAATTCCGCAATGGAAATTGACACATGGCAACTATTCTTCGATGGTGCCTCCAGAACTGGTCCTAGGGGAGACGTGGTTTCAGGAGTAGGAATCGTCCTGGCCACTCCGGATAAACTCGTCATCTACCGAGCATATTCTCTTAGCGAGCCATGCTCCAATAATGTGGCAGAGTACAACGCCCTGCTAATCAGGCTCCAAGTCGCTAAAGAGCTGGGGGTCGAGTCCCTGGAAACTTTTGGTGATTCTCTGCTTATCGTCAATCAAGTCAGGAGAATATATGAAGTCTGGAATCCAAACCTCATCCTCTATCACCAAGCAACGGTCGAGATAGCCATGACATTCAAAGGGTTCTTCCTAGAGCATGTACCTCAATCTCAAAATCTGGAAGCTGATGCCCTAGCCAGTCTAGCTGTGGATTTAGCTACTCCTATAAGAAGGCAGAATTCGGTAATCCTTCTTAACAGAGATTTATTCTGTGTGAAGAATAACTTTCACATAGAATGCAGCTACGCTGTGAACAAAGATCCCCCTAGAAGAGATTGGAGAAGTCCCTTTATAGATTTCGTGGCATACGAAATCTTGCCAGAGGACCCCAAAGAAGCAGTATCCGTCAAAAGACGATCATTACGCTTCTACTTCGATGCATCTTCACAATGCCTATATCGCCGGACCTACGACGGACTGCTATTGAGATGTCTCTCTAACGACGAAGCACAGCAGATTATTCGGGACGCTCAAAATAGCGTATGTGGAGCGCATCAACCCGGTCCTAAGCTATAGGATCGTATCAGGAGAATGGGCTATTACTGGCCCACTATGATCGCAGACGCGATCAACTATGCAAGACAATGCAGGGCCTGTCAGGTTCATGCAGACTTCATACATCAACCGTCTGAATATCTATATCCTACGGTTGCATCCTGGCCTTTCAAAGCATGGGGTATGGATATCATTGGTCCTATTCACCCGTCTTCCTCCAGAGGTCATCGGTTCATTCTGGCCATCACGGATTACTTCTCCAAATAGGCAGAGGCGATCCCTCTTGCTGAGGTAAAGGCGTCTAATATAATCAGCTTCATCAAGCATCACGTCATTTATCGCTTCGGGGTACCCCGGAGGATAATTCACGATAATGGGCCTCAGTTTATCAGCCAAGCATTTTACCGATTTTGCGATAAAAGTCGGATACAAAATATTGCCTCTACGACATATTATCCAGCTGCTAATGGTTTGGCGGAAGCTTTCAACAAAACCATTATCAAACTCTTGAAGAAGTTCATCTCTTCAAACAAGAGAGATTGGAATGAGAAGCTGGGCGAATGTCTCTGGGCATACCGCACAACGGTACGAACACCGACAGGTTGTACCCTATTTTCACTAGTCTACAGGAGCGAAGCAGTTCTCCCCATTGAAATCCAGATCCCGTCACTCAGGATAGCCGTGACTAATGAGCTGACTCAAGAAAAGAATGACCTGTTAAGGCTTCAAGAGCTAGAAGGATTAGACGAGAAGCGCCTCCAAGCTCAACAGCGCATCGCGCTCTACCAAGCACGCATTTCCAGAACTTTCAATCATTAAGTAAAGGAAAGAGTGTTCAAAGTCAGCAAGCTAGTTTTAGCCGTAAGAAGGCCGATGATTCTTACTCACAGGAGTAAAGGCAAATTCCAGCCCAAATGGGAAGGCCCTTATGTGATCGAGACAACATTCTCAAACGGCGCTTACAGGTTAGCCTAGCCTAATGGAGACCTGTTAATGGCTTCTATCAACGGTAAATTCCTGAAAATGTACTATGCTTAATCTCCTCTGCTCAAGTGGAATATAGCGAGAATCTCAATTCTGACAAAACTACTTCCAAAACGAAACTAGTTGGGTCATATTCTATCATGTCCATATAACCTCTGAATATTTGACTAATTTGGAAATACAATACCTATCACGTCCATATTACCTCTGATAGTGTCTTGTCTACAAACTTTAGTCAAAGCATATTCTATCATGTCCGTATGACCTATGAATAGATATATCCTACCAAAGCATATTCTATCATGTCCGTATGACCTATGAATAGATATATCCTACTAAAGCATATTCTATCATGTCCGTATGACCTCTGAATAGATATGTCCTGCTAAAGGTTTATCGAGAGTCTACCACGTCCATACTACCTCTGATATCACTCTCACCCAAACCTGTCATTTACATTCCGAAATGATGGGTCCACAAAGTCAGAAAAGAGTCGCTTTATTTATTCCCAAAGAAAAGAAAGAAGAGAGCATAATTATATTTGAAAAGCAAAAAGAAAAAAAGGTACATCATAGTGGGGGAGCGGTCAGATCGTGAATCAGCTGCACTAGTGCAGCTATCCTCTTATTCCTGGAAACCAAGGCATCAGTGCGGGCCCGCTCCAGCCGTGCCTCATGGTTGCTAATAAAGGACAGTTCGGCCCTTGCCCGAAGAGAACCCGTACGGGCGGCTTCTGCACGCTCCAAATCCCGTCGCGCTGTGCTCAGTCGACCAGTCACTACATCTAGACCTGCCAACGACTGAGAAGCCCACTCCTCTGCCTGGGTGAGTTTTTCCTTCAACTTGCGAGCCTTCGCTGCATTCCCTTCATGCTCAGATTGGCACTTTATCTGAAGAGAAAGAGCCTCCTCCACGACAGCTTTTCTTTTATCCATCTTCAGCTGGTGTGTTTTGATGGATTTATCTAGGCTTTCCAGCTGTTTAGTAAGCCGTGCAGTCATGAAGTCGTATCTAGTCTGGACCTCAGCTTCGATGCTGCCCCGAGTCAGCTGCACGTATTCGTTAATAGGTTGCTCCAAACCATTAACAATCGCCTCCAGGGCGTCAGCTACCCCAGAGTCGCCGAATTCCCTGACCGCCCTGATCAAAAACCGGGAAGCCTTCTTCAGACGTTCGAAGTCTAGATTCTTCGCCAACACCATTGATATCAGCATTTTCAGGCTGGCGTAAAAGAGGCTGGTATATTGCTCGGTCAGCGCAACTAGATCCGATTGGACGCCAGGAGTGGGCGCGATATTGGCGAGTCCCCCGCTAAGAGTGATTGTAGACGATGTGGCCACGGCCGTCGCCTTAATAAGTGGTGCGACCAAGGAAGATGCGACAACGATAGTCAAAGTCATCGGCATACTCGTAGGAGGTGATGTCACAATGACAGGCTCAACCTCCTCTTGAGATGTCGAAACTACTCTGGGCGAGCCGGCACCCGAAGATGCTTCCTCTTCAAACTCAGGCACCTCTGTTTCGCCACCAGAAGCCGAAGCAGAGCCAAAAAGCGCTTCAGCGCTCTTCTCCCCATAGATATCTGCCCCTGAAAAGAAGACGAGAAAGTTAATATCGACACGATGTTAATTTTCTAAAAAAATAGAAGGGCATAAAGACGACATTTACCCACGGCCGACGGCATATATGTCGCATCTGCAGCCAGTACAGCTAAATCACTTCTTAATGACGCTAAGCAGGCTATCCTACCTGGAGAAAGGGGTCTGATAGCTGACACTGGTATGTAGTCTTCCAAGTCCTCCTCAAATTCCAACCGAGGCTCATCGGCTAGAATCTCGCCAGGTGCGCTCGCACGCACGAAAGGGGTCTCTTCCGACGCTGATCCGGATAAAGGTATATGGAACCTTATACTCAGACCCGGAGGCGACTTCGTTCCACTACCGGAGGCAGTGGCAGCAACGGCAGCCTCAAGCAGGAGTTCTCCGGCACCGCCAGCCGAAACTGAGGGTCCCTCTCCGATAGGCGAGGAACCTCCAATCAAAGAGATATCCCCAACAGGGGAGACAGCAGGTTCCTCTCTAGGAGTCTCAATACCAGGAATCCGGAGAGGATAATTTCCCGTCTTCTTCTTCCTCTGGCAAGGGGAAGTCTGCTTCAGAGCAGGAGCCCTTCGCTTCCCAGAGACTACCAAAGCCCCCGTAGGCGGAGGCACTTCACACCTCGGCACCGACACCAGAGGCTCATCCGGAGTAACGGACTCCTCACCCTCGTCAGAAGAAACCGAGGGGACTTCGACTCTTCCCCCAGGCTTGGGAGAAGGCACCCTAAAGCTTCCACGTATGTCAAAATTACGATGGAAGGTGTTGATCGCCACATAGAACTGGACATACGAGTGGAGGATGAGCAGCTCTGTGGAGAGTGTGACGACCGGCATGGTAAAGATTGCTTCCGTGCAACCCATGATAAAATATCGCCATCCTCTGGCTCCATCAATGAGTCCGCCCCTGGACCTGAAGCTGGTGACAACATTGCCCACGTGCAACTGATCGTACCCAAACTGCCTGGCAAACCGACTGGGCAAGTAGGGCTCGAAGAAGCAATGATCTTCGCTTCTGTACAGCAAATGGAAGGGTCTGATACAGACCAACCAATTAAAAGCTTCCGGAGAAAGATTGGTCTTCTCTCCACCTAAATCCTCAAGCCTAATCCCCGATTGATTGTGATGTACAAAGGGGACAATGGAGAGGAGCTTCCAGCCGTGACTGAGGTTCAGCACCAGCCGACAGTCTAAAACTGTGTTCACGTTCCAGGGAGAGTCCTTATAGTTCAGCAAGAAACTACCCCCCGAGCTACTACCAGGGCCGGGAGACATCACCCGGGGGTTGTGGAGAATTAACCATCCCATCAAGTACAGGTATGGTAATTCTACCTTGGGAAAGCTATCACGTAGAGCTTCATCGACGAGCAGCCCATCAGTCATGGCTCTCAAACCAGCCTGTATACGGCACACCATGGCAGGGAGCAGGCCCAGTCTTGCCTCGAACACCAGACGCACGGCAGGCCACAGGATGTTCCGGTGAATGCGGTCCGCGGACGCAATGTCGGGCACCACTACTCGACGCAGCCATATGGAGAGGAAACTAGCCAGCCGGGCTTCCTTAGACAGAGGCCTGCGATAGCGTCTCAAGTAACTGTAGGCCTAAGTGCCTTCAGGATACTTTCCTACCCCGTCATCGAGAATCTGATCTGGAGCCTTAGCATCCTCCATAAGATCCTCGACAACCTGGGCACTGAGCACGCCTAAACAGTTCACAGGCTCATTCTTGCCCCGCGAGAATTTCTTTGACTTGGTGGCCCTAGCCCGGTGGAAGAAGAGGTAGGACGTCCACTTAGTGGTGTGGGCCAAATCAGAAGGCTCATTATAAAAAGCGGTGCACGCGAGGTAGTGGCACATCAGCTCATGATACACTTCTACCGCCCGAGGGTCCGAGTCCCCCAACTCCCAGTTGGTGGGAACATACTCTTCATATGGGGTATCCCCCATCGGCAGTCTCGAGATTACTGCCATCTCATGGAGGGCCAACCCCAACTCCCCCAGTAGAGTGGCGAAAGTCCCGGTGAGCAAAATGTATCACTCCATCAGTGCCAGAAATAGGTTAGGGTAGGGAGGCAACCCAACACTCGTCGCACTCACAGCAGCATACAGTCCAATGCCCTCCAGCTCTCTCCGAAAATGCTTCAAGGCCCAGTCAACTAGGCAAGCCCATCGGAGGTTTGTTGGGGTGATCCACCCATTGCACCGAGGATTCTCCTTGGGATATACCCCCCCTCGCCCCATGAAGTCGTTGCAGAAAGTCGGCAATTGGACCGGCTGGATCACTAAACTGTCTTCACTCGGGATGCTGCCCGGGCACAGTCCCCTGAACACCGTCACAACGCCAGAAGGGCGGCTGACAAAGACCCCTGGTCAGCTCCTTTCAGATGAATGATCTTCCCCGGCTTGCCGTGAAGATCGGGAGTCAGCGTCTACGACATCCTCCTGGGATGTGTAGCATAGGAGAAAGCCGAGATGGGATAATCTCTCGGCATCGTTGGCAGATACAAGACCAAACTCTCGACGGGGAAAACCCAGGGTTCTCTCTTGGCCTTCGTCTGGGACTGTTTGTCAATCATGTCCCCAAAGAGAAAAGCCGGCTTTATGTACTGGTCCCCGTCTATATACGTCAGGGGCTCTCCGTTAATCATGTTCAGCAATGTCCACTCGTCCTGAGCCGATATCAAGATCCCCCTTCCTTCAGGATACTGGGGTCCGGAGATAGGAAATGTCATATGGGACAGATCCTCCAGATAGTTTGAGTGCAGCATCCCGGCAGCGGAACCCATCACCTCGGCAGTGGAGACTCATGCAAGTTAACTGCAAAAGTGCAAGGAAAACATGTCATTACAAATCTTGCAACATAAAAACCAAGAAACGACAGTTTGTGCTTTACGCCAAGACTGTACAAATTTGGTCATTTTACGCCGGAAGTCACATCCAGAAGCGTAATTGGCGGTATACAGTCCGTGCTTTACGATAAACTGCCAAAATTCTAGTTATTACGCCGGAGGTCCCATCCACAAGCGTAAAGCAAAAATTTTATAGTATACACAAAGTTTTCGGCAGTCAGAGCTTTTACGCTCAAAACTGCGAAAGTATGGAGTTTTTACACTGGCACATTAGAAATGTGGGCGTAAAAGGTGAAAATGTCTCCGTGCGTCATCTTCCTCAAAGAGGCTATCAGCACAGAAGACGACCTAGCGCGGTCACGTTCAACGTGTGCGAAGAATTTTTTGTCGTTCTTTGTCATCCCAAAGGCTCTACCTCTAAGGCCGGGTGCGCTGCTCGTCGGCGGGATACTTCGCTCAGAAGAAAGTTCACCTTGCCCGACCGAAGACTCTCTCGCTGGGCAGAAGAATGAGAAGAAGAACCTATACTCTTTCCCTTAGTGGAGGGGATTTTTTTCGGCGCTATTTCTGATAACTCGGAGTGCTCGGAGAAAGAACGAGGGAAAAAACTCGAACAGTCGAAGGCTCTCTTTCACAGAAGACGGATGAAAAGTTTTTCTCTCAAAAGCTTGGGATATATATAGAGTTCGGACCGGCTCCTCGAATCCTCGGACGGACTCCTCGAGACCCCGAACCAAATCTCCTAATTAATATTCGGTTATGATTGGGTCCTACGTTAGCCTATTATTCAGAGAAGGCGGACAGTCAGCGAATTCAAAAAGTTTTTTCGCGCAAAGCAAGTTCATGGTTCCTACGCTAAGGAGCTTTCTACGCTCGACAGCTACAGATCTACGGTTTTACGCTTGCAAGCTATAAGTCTATGGTTTTACGCCCGGATGCCTTTGTGCTCGGTAGCTTTTATGCTCGAGAGGCTACAAACCTACGACTTCACGCTCAGCAGATACCAAATCGATGATCTCACGCTCGGTGGTGCTTAGTTTACGCTCAGAAGCAACAGATCCACGACTTCACGCTCGGAAAAAATTTCTTTTCATAAGCTACAAATCTATAGTTCTACGGTAAGGAGCTTTCTACGCTCGACAGCAACAGATCTACGGCTTTACGTTCGACGGCTACAAGTCGGGTTTTACGTCCAGATGCCTTTGTGCTCAATAGCTTTTATGCTCGAGAGGCTACAAACCTACGACTTCACGCTCAGGAACTACAAGTCTATGATTTCACGCTCGGTGGTGTTTAGTTTACGCTCAGAGGCTGCAGACTAATGATTTCACGCTCCACGACTTCCCGCACATCTGAAAGATACGCCGGCCAGAGTACGCGTACATCTGAACGGTTCTCAAAGCGGTCGATTACAGGAGTTCACACAGAAGATACTCCTTCTTGACCTCAAAATATCCCAAGTATCCGAAGCATACAGAGTTCAAACATTGAGAAATTACTCTTCTCGGGTCAATTGGAGGTTGATCCAGAAATCCAGTCTGCATATTTCATCTACAGCTCAAGATGGCGACTCAGTTCGACAGCTATTTCTCGCCCTATTCCAAGGGATTTTCGAGAAATCATTCTTGAAGATGAGGTCTGAACAAAAATTTTGTTTATCAGAAGTAAAAACAGTTCAAAATTCTACGCGATTCCTCATTCCTAACAGCAGGACAGTTCGAACACTCGACTGCTAAAGCGGCTTTCTACGCATCACTAGTTATGCGTAAAAGACAGGACAGGGCCTAATACTCTTTCTATCAGAGTCGACGTAAAGAATCAGACATGTCGAAGCTACACATATTCAGACTTCACAGCAACATATGGCAAAACGATCATATGCACGGAAGAAGAAGATTTTATTAAAATCAAAATTATGATTACATATGAGGGAAATCCTGTCGACAGGGAGTTTTTCTTCATTTTTTATGGTTACATATGAGGGAAATCCTGTCTACAAAGGATTTCCTCGTCTTTATTGGAAGGCCGCCCTAGAATCTGTTCTACCGGTTTCTCACATCGGTGCAGGTCTTTCTCTTCTTTCATGGCAGTTCATCGACCACCACAGTCATGAACAAGAAGATTGATGGCGGGAGGATACAGAACTGGGCATGTATCATGTGCCCATCCTCCATACACCATGAACAGATCCAGTTGAGGCTTCTTTAAACCCAACTCGATCGAGGACGGCAGTTACAGTTTTATGCTATCGTCCGCGGGAGTCTCAGGGGAAAATATACAGCCTGCAAGCTGTATGTCTAATACGACCCTTCCCTTCTCCTGGAAGAACCGCCATATAAAGTTGCTGATTATCCCGAGCAAGGGAGGCTAAGATATCCTTCCATAATCCATAGTTGCAGTAGATACTTGCTCGAAGATGCCGTCTTTTTCGGCTCCTTACATGCTGGAAGAACATGATCTCCTTCTTCCTCAGGTCGACCCGACGAACTCCGGCGATCATCTCTGCGTGGTGATGGAAATGTGGAGAGAACAGGTTAAACCCTTAGCCTTTTTAAAGGCGAAAGAGATCATACCGATCCCCAATAACTTCGCCATAAAGTTAGCCTTGAAAGAACGTGTCAGACTTGACCGTTTCAGGCTCCATTCAGAAGCGTTTCGAGTTACGAGGAACGGTTCATGCTTCATTCAAAGCATTTCAAATTCCGAGGAATTTTGAAAGCTTTGAAGGGGGTCTTGTAAAAGCATGAAAAATACGCCGGATGGCTATACGCAGCTTATTGGTGCGGGGCAGCGTAAAGAGATGACCTCAGAGCCATCAAGCATGCAAAACAAGGGCTTTTTTTCGCTGATCACAGCGTGAAATATTAAAATCTCAAAGGACCATCCGCGTAAGTGCAGTATGTCCAGGCTGCCTCAGCATAAATTAGGGTGCTTCGTGGCCTATATGGCGTAAAACACGTCCGCTTTCAATATAGCATTAAAGCGTACAAGGAACGCTTCGTGTTCTCTGAAGTGAACCTGTCAGATCCTGCAATGAACCTGACGTCTGGACTTCTAACAAAGGGATATTGCTCGACTACCCAGACGACGGCTATAATGATGGCACGGTACTGCAACCCAGGCTGTCATTTACCGTCATCTCCTTTGCGTAAACTGCTTTTACGTGTACAAGGGGATACGCTGCCTTGTTTTACACAGGCAGACATGAGCTGTTTATGTTCCGCAATAGACAAACCGCTTGCCACATCAAAAGCTGCACTTCGTACGGGGCTTGAGGCACGTCTCTACGTCTAATGCACAGAGCGGTGACAGTTTCTCGAGGCACGTCTCTACGTCTAATGCACAGAGCGGTGACAGTTTCTAGATGCACGTCTCTGCGACTGATGCACAGAAGGCCTGCAAACCTTCAAAAATACGCCTCTGTATTTAATACGCAGGATGGTGGCAAATCTCTGCATTTAATGCAAGAGATTTGATTATATCTTCAAAAGCCGTGATTCCGGCTAAGACGTCCACATCAGCACTCTAGCACGTTATGCAGCGGCTTCTACGCCCATTCAGCTTCTGTGCTCACTCGGCTTCTACGCCCATTTAGCTTCTGTGCTCACTCGGCTTCTACGCCCATCCAGCTTCTGTGCTTACTCGGCCTCTATGACCACTCGGCTTCTACGCCTATTCGGCTTCTATGCCTATTTGGCTTCTACGCCATGGTGACAGACATTGGCTTCTACGCCCACCCCTTCTATACGAGGGATACCTACCTACGTGGCTTCTACGACGTGATCTTCGTAGCGATTATACACGTTTTGTCCCTTAGTTGGACCCGCGTCACACGCTCATTTAGAGGATCATCTATACGCAGGCATTGGTTATTTTAACCGTTGTGTAAAAGGGTGCTGTACTTTCCACTACTCAGTTTCTACACCGACGGAGTGGTCACTGTCATTAAAACTCTATAAATAGAGACCTCTATCAACAGAGGACAAGGTCGGAAAATTGGTCAAGAAATCCAATATCAGATCCGGGGTCGACAAAAATTGAAAGAGAGAGAAATATAGATCCAAGGTCGAACTTGCAAGAAAGATCGAACTAGAGGTCAAGAGAGAGAGAGAGAGACAAGAATCCGGAGCTCAGGCAAAGAGTAGGGATCGACGACTTTGGCATCGTGCATCCACCCTCTTTTGCAACCTTCGAAGCTGCTTCCTGTCTTCTACGGCACTTCTTTATTATCGTGTGGTCCAAGGGCTAAAGTGATCGACTGCAGATCAGACACCTATAGCAATATTTACCCAGATTTATAAATTGTACTTCGACATCCTCGTATAGGATTATATTGTACAAGTTTGTTTATAAACCAAAGAACACGGGTTTCGTATAAACCCCGTCTTGAATACATTTCATTCTTTCGTTTTCCACCACAAACAGGCGGAAGCTTCAAAACCAACGAAGACTTACTCTTTTGAGGATGAGGATGTCATGCCCATCTTCGACATGCTGATGATGGAAGAAAAACTTTGGCTCTCTGACGTCAAATGCCAGCCGGAAGCGACAGACTAATATAACCCAAAGTATTTTCACTTACACCGCTACCTCCACCACCCGACGCGGGACTTCCATACCTTGAAGCGGTATATCCAGTGCCTGATCGATACCAAAGATCTTTCCTTGGATTTTGACAACGTAACAGTTGCCGCCAATATGGTATACCTCCAGTTCGATAACTTTCTCGTAACTGAATCCCAGGACGGAGTCACACCGATCCAAAGGGCAACAATGGAGGGATTCAATCTTCCCCCAGCTCATGACCAAGCAGCCAGACTGACACATCTTACTATGCCTCGAAGCAAGATCATGTGGGTCCATCCGGATCTGGTCGCAGACTTGACGCAACAAGCTGAACCTTCCGTCGTCAAGCCTAAAATACAAAAAACCAAGTCCTTCCGCATGGTTTCTCCTATCGCTGAGGAGGCTTGGGCAGGGGAAACTAGGTCTGGCCTTGCTTACTAGCGAGATTATGAAGCTTTCGACGTCAATAAACTTCCAACTACTACACCTATTGTGCCTAATCCGGGTCTATCTTAACCACCACCAGCGGACAAGTACAAACAAAAAGAGGCACTCTTCGACAAGCTGTTGTATAAGAAAATGACTTAAGGACTAGAAAATCCCTACAAATTTGACGTCTTGGCTCAACTAGACAATACCCCGACAAAGTTGTCATTATTTGAGCTTCTGCGGCTGTCCAGAGACACTCAGACTGCTCTTAGCGAGGCATTACAAAATTTTGACGCCTACCTCGCGTAGGTCAACCGCCAGCTGAAGATCCGTCTGCTTGCCCCACTGCAATAGTATCATGGAGGCAATACCCAATATCACGTTCTTGCAACAGGATATGTTGCTAAAGAACAACCGCCATGATTGCCTCATATATTCCACCGGTTACATTGACCCCATTAAGGTGGACTGGATGTATATCTATTACGGTTTATCAATTAGCATCATCCTACGGAGTCTTATTCAGTCCTTGGGCATCCCGATGCATCAGTTGTCAGCCACTAATACTGCCATCAGTGGCTTCAACGTAGGAAGAAGCTATCATCTGGGCAAGATTTGCCTAAAATGCCAGATCAGCGACTTGAAGACAGAGGTCAATTGCTATATCATTGACGTTGATATATCCTACAATGTTCTGTTGGGGCGACCTTCGATACACTAATACATGATCATGCCATCAACTTTATACCAATGTCTAAACTATGTAGACGGCGATGGCATAGTCAAGACAAAATTTGCGGACGTAGACCCATTTAAAGGGATCGAGGCCTTCTACTCCAATTCAATCCTCTAAAAGCATGTCCACCGAGTTAAGGGCGATAGTGATGCTGACGATGAGACAGAGGCCAGGACTACACCAGATGAACCCTTGATAGTTTATCTAAAGGCACGTGCTCCTGACATAACTGCTTCACTTGTCACAAAACTGAACATGAAGGCACCCGAACCTTTGGTCGTCCGCCTTCGCAGGCCGAATCGACTATCAAAGGAAAATTCGGCACCATCTACCATATTCAAACATCTTATCGTTCCCCTTCATAGGCCGAATCAACCGCAGAGGGAACATCCGGTGTTGTCTACACCTATAGTTGTTCGCCTTTGAAGACCACCATAGGAAGCTTCGACACCGTCTATAAATTCTGAACCCCTGGTGGTAAAACTGTACAGCAATCCACCGAAGCCTTCGCTCGTGCTAAGGGTAGCCCTTGTCACGACCCGGACCCTGGATTTTGGCATAAGTCATGAGTATGTCTAGCCTATGCCGCCGTGTTGGCAGTAGAATGCTGTACAATAAGCCACATGTATAATCTATAACTTACAACATATATACATCTCCACACTATACACAATTAAAGGCACTAATTTAAATAAATACACCATAAATAATAATAAAATAATAGTCTCGATGCGGGTTCAAGAAGTCTTCTAAAAATAACTAAATATCCAAAGAACAATATTTAAAATACTCTAAAAAATTTACCGGAGAGCAATCAGATCCAAAATAACTAACAAAACTAACTACTCTTCTAAACTACTCTTTTGTAGATGGTATCTGAGCTGCTAACTGTCCATGATCCTCCTGAAGAGGAAGATCAGGCTTAGCTATGTCGCTAACATACGGTCCATAATGCGTAGGGATCGCATCCTCATCGTAGTCACCTAAAATACGGTTATCCAGTCAGGAAAGAAACAAGTATATCACAGTAAAAATAGTTCCAACACATGGTAAAAGCTATAAGACAATAAATAATAAAGAATATATGATAGCAATAAAACTAAAATCACAATAATGCAACCATAATAACTAAATGTTGAAGTCTTGTCAAGGCAAAGATGTAGTACAACATCTCTAAGCAACATAGAAAATAACTGTAATGTACGGAAGAATGTTTGTGGTGTTTAAATAAAAGAACGGAGATGTGTATAGTATGGGGTTTGAACGAAACTCGCCTTCTTTTGTTTACAAACAAACTTGTATAATTTAATCCTATACGAGGATGTGGGAGTACAATTTATTTAATCTGGGTATAAATTACTATAGATGTCTGATCTGCAGTCGATCACTTTAGCCCTTGGACCACACGATATTGAAGAAGTGCCATGGAAGACAGGTAGCAGCTTCGAAGGTTGCAGAAGAGGGTGGATGCACGATGCCAAAGTCGTCGATCCCTGCTCTTTGCCTGAGCTCCGGACTCTCTCCCTCTCTCTCTCTCTTGACCTCCGGTTCGATCTTTCTTGGAAGTTCGACCTTGTTCGATCATAAAATCTCCTCCTTTTGATCTGGTATTGGTTTTCTTGACCAATTCTCCCGATCTTCCAATTTGTCGACCCTTTTTCCCCATTGATAGGGATCTCTATTTAAAGAGTTTTGGTGACAGTGACCACTCCGTCAGTATAGAAACTGAGGAGTGGAAAGTACCGCACCCTTTTACACAACGGTTAAAATAACCAATGCCTGCGTATAGATGACCTTTTGAGTGAGCATGTGACGCGTGTCCAACTAAGGGGACAAAATGCGTATATCTGCTGCAAAGATCACGACGTAGAAGCCACGTAGGTAGGTATCCCTCGTGTAGAAGAGGTTGGCGTAGAAGCCAAATGTCTGTCACCATGGCATAGAAGCCAAACAGTTATAAAACCGGCATAGAAGCCGAATAGGCGTAGAAGCCGAACAGGCGTAGAAGCCGAGTGGTCGTAGAGGCCGGGTGGGCGTAGAAGCCGAATGAGCATAGAAGCTGAGAGGGCGTAGAAGTCGAGTGAGCACAGATCCTGAATGGGCATAGAAGCCACTACGTACCGTGCCAGAGTGCTGATGTGGACGTCTTTAGCCGGAATTACGGATTTTGAAGATATAATCAAATCTCTTGCAGAAATTTGCCACCATCCTGTGCATTAAATGCGGAGGCATATTTTGAAGGTCTGCAGCCCTTCTGTGCATCCGTCGCAGAGACGTGCTTTGAGAGAAACTGTCACCGCTCTGTTCGATTTAGACGTAGAGACATACCTCGAGCCCCGTACGAGGTGCAACTTTTTGATGTGGCAGGCGGTTTGTCTACTGCGGAGCGTAAACAGCTCATGTTTGCCTGTGTAAAATAAGGCAGTGTATCCCCTTGTACGCGAAAGAGCAGTTTATGCTGAGGGGATGTCAGTAAATGATGGTTCGGTGATATTTAACCAAATCCTCTGCATTAAATGCAGAGATCCGCCATCATACTGTGGGACGCGTCCCGAGAGGTCTGCCAACGTTTCCAGCCATCGTCTGAGTAGCCGTGCAGCACTTTTCTGTCAGGAGTCAGAGGTCAGGTTCACTAAGTGACTTGACAGGTTAATTTCGGGGAAGACAAAGCGTTCCTCGTACGCTTTAACGCTGCTTTGAAAGCGGATGAGTTTTACGCCATGGAGGCGATGAAGAACCCTGTCTACGCTGAAGCGGCTTGGACGTACTGCACTTACGCGGATGGTCCTTTGAGCCTTATATTTCACGCTGTGTTTTAGCGGAGAAAGCTCTGTTTGCACGCTTGAGGGCTCTGAAGGCCTCTGTTTACGCTGCTCTTCATCAATATGCTGCATAGAGTTTCCCAGCGTATTTTTTATGCTTCTACAAGACCCTCTTCAAAGCTTTTAAATTCCTCAGAATTTGAAACGCTTTGAATGAAGCATGAACGGCCCCTCGTAACTCGAAACGTTTCTGAATGGAGCGTTGAAACGGTCCATGCTGACTTTATGGCAGATTTATTGGGGACCGGTGTGATCTCTTTCGCCTATGAAAAGGCTGGGGGGGTTAACCTGTTCTCCCCACATTCCCATCACCACGCAGAGATGATCGCCGGAGTTCGTCGGGTCGACCTGAGGAATAAGGAGATCATGTTCTTCCAGCGTATAAAGAGCCAAAAAAGACGGCGTCTTCGAGCAAGTGTCCACTGCAACGATGGATCATGGAAGGATATCTTAGCCTCCCTTGCTCGAGATAATCAGCAACTTTGTATGGTGGTTCTTCGGGAGAGAGGAAGAATTATTTTCCACCATGGCGCTTACAAATGGCGCCTTCTCCCGTTACCTCCGGGGGGTAGGATGTAAGAAAGCAGATTTACTCTGCTTTTCTTCTGTTGGCAGTATGGGCCTATGCCCAGTTCTGTATCCTCCCTCCGTTGACCAATATGTCAGTCAGTTTGCAGCAACCGACTGACTGCTGGAGAAGATGGATGAAGAATTGAAGCCCAGCGAGAACCTGTCAGAACAGCTTCCGGGCGATCTTCAGACGATGAGAGGGGATCTCCTTTTGTAGACGGAGTTTCCCTCAGATGTAATCATAAAAACTAGAGAAAAACCCTTGTAGATTGGATTTCCCTCATATGTAATCATGATTTTGATTTTAATAAAATCGTCTTCTTCTCTACATATGATCATTTTTGCCATACGTTGCTGTGAAGTCTGAATATGTGTAGCTTCGATACGTCTGATTTTTTATGCCAACTCTGATAAGAAGAGTATTAGGCCCTGTCCTTTACGCATAGCGAATAGTCCATAGAACGCTGTTGAGCGTCTTGAATTTTTAGAACTGTCCTATTGCTAGGACTGAGGGACCGCGTAGAATTCTGAACTGCTGCTTCTGATGAGGAGAAATTTTGTTCAAACTTCGTCTTCAAGAATGACCTCTCGAAACTCCCTCGGAACAGGGTCGAGGGATGGCTGCCAAAATGAGTTGCCATAGACGAGATGTTCAGACTGGAGTCTGGATGAATCTCCAATTTCAACCCGAGGAGAGTAATTTCTCAATGCTTGAACTCTGTATGCTTCGGGTACTTGGGATATCTTGGGGTCAAGAACGAGTATCTTCTGTACGAACTCTTTGCAATTGACCGCTTTGGGGACCGTTCAGATGTACGCGTAATCTGGCCGGCGTATCTTTCAGATGTGCGGGAAGTCGTGGAGCGCAAAATCATTAGTAAATCATTAGTCTGTAGCTTCTGAGCATAAACTAAACACCATCGAGCGTGAAATCATAGACTTGTGGTTCCTGAGCGTGAAGTCGTAGGTTCGTTGCCTCTCGAGCATAAAAGCTACCGAGCACAAAGGCATCCGGGAGTAAAACCATAGACTTATAGCTATCGAACGTAAAGCCGTAGATTCGTAGCTGTCGAGCGTAGAAAGCTCCTTTAGCGTAGAACTGTAGATCTGTAGCTTCTGAAAAGAAAATTTCTCCGAGCGTGAAGTTTGCGGATCTGTTGCTTCTGAGCATAAACTGAGCGCCACCGAGCGTGAGATCATCGATTTGGTATCTGCTGAGCATAGAGTCGTAAGTTTGTTGCCTCTCGAGCATAAAAGCTACCGAGCACAAAGGCATCCGGGCGTAAAACCATAGACTTATAGCTTACGAGCGTAAAACCGTAGATCTGTTGCTGTCGAGCATAGAAAGCTCCTTTAGCGTAGGAACCGCTGAACTGCTTTGCGTGAAAAAAATTTCGAATTCGCTGACTGTCCGCCTTCTCTGAATAAAAGGCTGACGTAGGACCCAATCATAACCAAACATTAGGAGATTTGGTTCGGGTTTCGAGGAGTCCATCCGAGGATTCGAGGCGTCGACCCGAACTCTATATATATCCCAAGCTTTTGAGAGAAAAGCTTTTCATCCGTCTTCTGCAAAAAAGAGCCTTCGACTGTTCGAGTTTCCTCCTTCGTTCTTTCTTCGAGCACTCTGAGTTTTCAGAAATGGCGCCGAAACAAATCCCCTCCACTAAGGGAAAGGGTATAGGTTCTTCTTCTCGTTCTTCTGCCCCAGCGCGAGAGTCTTCGGTCGGGCAAGGCGAACTTTCTTCTGAGCGAAGCATCCCGCCGACGAGCAGCGAACCTGGCCTTAGAGGTAGAGCCTTTGGGATGACAAAGAATGACGAAAAATCCTTCGCACACGTTGAACGTGACCGCGCTAGGTCGTCTTCTGTGCTGATAGCCTCTTTGAGAAAGATGACGCACGAAGACGTTTTCATCTTTTACGCCCACATTTCTAATGTGTCAGCGTAAAACTCCATGTTTTCGTGGTTTTGAGCGTAAAAGCTCTGACTGCCGAAAACTTGGTGTATACTATAAAATTTTAGTTTTATGTTTACGGATGGGACCTCCGGCGTATAACTAGAATTTTTGGCAGTCTGGCGTAAAGCACGGACCGTTTATCGCCCATTTACGCTTCTGGATGTGACTTTCGGCATACAGTGACCAAATTTTGTACAGTCTTGGCGTAAAGCACAGACTGTCGCTTCTTGGTCTTTTTATGTTTGTAAGGTTTTGTAATGACGTTTTTCTTGCACTTTTGTAGTCAACTTGCATAAGTCTCCACTGGCCGAGGTGATAGGTTCCGCTGCCGGGATGCTGCACTCGAACTATCTGGAGGATCTGTCCCACGTGACATTTCCTATCTCCGGGCCCCTATATCCTGAGGGAGGGAGATATTGTTATCGGCTCAGGGCGAGCGGACGCTGCTAAATATGATTAACGGAGAGCCCCTGACGTACATAGACGGGGACTAGTACATCAAGCCGACTTTCCTCTTTGGCGACATGATTGACAAACAGTCCCAGACGAAGCCTAAGAGAGAACCCTGGGTTTTCCCTGCCGAGAGTGTGGTCTTGTATCTGCCGACGATGCCGAGAGATTATCCCATCTCGGCTTTCTTCCATGCGACACATTTGAGGAGGATGTCGTGGACTCTGACTCCCGATCTTCACGGCAAGCCGGGGAAGATCTTTCATCTGAAAGGGGCTGACCAGGGGTCATTTGTCAGTCGCCCTTCCGGCGTTGTGACGGTATTCAGGGGACTGTGCCCGGGAAGCGTCCCGAGTGAAGACAGTTTTGTGATCCAGTCTGTCCAGTTGTCGACTTTCTGTAACGACTTCATTGGGCGAGGGGGGGTATACCCCAAGGAGAATCCTCGGTGTAATGGGTGGATCACCCCAACAAACCTCCGATGGACTTGCCTAGTTGACTGGGCCTTGAAGCATTTTCGGAGCGAGCTGGAGGTCATCGGGCTGTATGTTGCTGTGAGTGCGACGAGTGTTGGGTTGCCTCCTAACCCTAACCTGTTTTTGGCACTGATGGAGCGATACATTCCGCTCACTGGGACCTTCGCCACTCCACTGGGGGAGTTGGGGTTGGCCCTCCATGAGATGGCAGTGATCTCGAGACTGCCGATGGGGGATACCCCATATGAAGAGTATGTTCCCACCAACCGGGAGTTGGAGGACTCGGACCCCCGGGTTGTGGAGGTGTATTAGGAGCTGATGTGCCACTACTTCGCGTGCACTGCTTTTTATAATGAGCCTTCTGACTTGGCTCACACCACTAAGTGATGTCCTACCTCTTCTTTCATCAGGCCAGGGCCGCCACGTCGGGGAAAGTTTTGGGGGGCAAGAATGAGCCCGTGAATTATTTGGGCGCGCTTAGTGCCCAGGTCGTCGAGGATCTTATGGAGGATGCTAAAGCCCCCGATCAGATTCTCCATGATGGGGTAGGAAACTACCCTGAAGGCACTAAGGCCTATAGTTACTTGAGGCGCTGCCGCAGGCCTCTGTCTAAGGAAGCCAGGCTGGCTGGCTTTCTCTCTATATGGCTACGCCGAGTTGTGGTGCCTGGCATCGCGTCCGCGGATCGCATCCACCGGAATGTCCTGTGGCCTACCGTTCGTCTGGTGTTAAGGGCAAGTCTGGGCTTGCTCCCTGCCATGGTGTGTCATATTTAGGCTGGCTTGAGGGCCATGACTGATGGGCTGCTCGTCGATGAAGCTCGGCGTGATAGCTTTCCTCGGGTAGAATTACCATACCTGTACTTGATGGGATGGTTGATTCTCCACAATCCCCGGGTGATGTCTTCCGGCCCTGGCAGTAGTTCAGTGGGTAGTTTCTTGCTAAACTACAAGGACTCTCCCTGGAACATGAACACAGTTTTAGACTGTCGGCTGGCGTTAAACCTCAGCTACGGGTGAAGATAAGACCAATCTTTCTCCGGTCGAGGATTAGGCTTGAGGACTTAGGTCAAGATAAGACCAATCTTTCTCCGGAAGCCTTTAATTGGTTGGTTTGTATTAGACCCTCCTATTTGTTGTACAGAAGTGAAGATCATTGCTTCTTCGAGCCCTACTTGCCTAGTCGGTTCGCCAGCCAGTTTAGGTACGATCAGTTGTACGTAGGCAATGCCGTCACCAGCTTCAGGTCCAGGAGCGGACTCATTGACGGAGCCAGAGGATGGCGGTATTTTATTATGGGTTGTACGAGAGCCATCTTTATCGTGCCGGTTGTTACAACCTCCACGGAGCTGCACATCCTCCATTCTTACGCCCAGTTCTACGTGGCGATCAACACCTTCCTTCGCGATTTTGACATGCATGGAAGCTTTAGGGTGCCTTCTCCCAAGCCTGGGGGAAGAGTCGAAGTCCCCTCGGTTTCTTCTGACGAGGGTGAGGAGTTTGATACTCCGGATGAGCCTCTGGTGTCGGTGCCGAGGTGTGAAGTGCCTTTGCTTGCGGGGACTTTGGTAGTCCCTGGGAAGCGGAGGGCACCTGTTTCCAAGGAGGCTTCTCTTCGTAAGAGGAGGAAGGAGGCGATTGCTCATCCTTTCCGCGTTCTTGGTATTGAGGCTCCTGGGAGTGGGCCTGTATCTCCCCATATCAGGGATGATTCTTTGGTTGGAGGCTCCTCGCCTTTTAGAGAAGGACCTTCTACAGTTCCGACTGGCGGCACCGGAGAGTCTTCGCTGAAGGCTGTTGTTGCCGCTACTGCTCCAGGTAGTGGAACGAGGTCGCCTGCGTGGCCAACGTGAATGGGGGAATCTTTCCCTAGACCGGCAATGGATAAAATTCCTGCCACGCCTGTGCGCATGCCTAGCGAGAGTCCAGCTGACGAACCTCGACTGCGTCTTGGTGAAGGCTTGGTAGGGCACCTGGCGATGTCGGTTGGCCCACCTCCTTCTCCAGGTATGATAGTTCGTATCGCGTTATTAAGGCGTGATATAGCTACATCGGCTGTAGACGCGGCATATATACCGTTGGCTACGGGTAAAGGTCATCTTTTTATGTTTCCTCTTTTAGAAAGATTACCATCATACTGATATCAACTTTCTTATCCTCTTTTCAGGGGACGGCGCCCACGATGAGCATAGTGTTGAAGCGCCTTCTGGCTCTGCTTCGGTTCCTAGTAATGCTATGGAGGCGTTCAACTTCGAGGAGGAAATACCTTCGGGGGCCAGCTCGCCCGGAGTGGTTTCGTCCTCTCGAGAGGAGGACGAATCCGTCATCGTGACCTCGCCTCTCGCGAGTGTGCCGATGACTTCGACCATCGTCGTTGCACCTCCTTCGGTCGCACCACCCGTCGAGGCGGCGGCTGTGGCCACCTCGTCTGCAGTCATTCCTGGCGAGGGACTCGCCAATTTCGCGGCCACTCCTAGCGTTCAATCGGATCTGGTTGCGCTGACCGAGCAACATACCAGCCTCTTTTACACCGGTTTGAAAACGATGATATCAATGGTATTGGCGAAGAATCTAGACTTCGAGTGTCTAAAGAAGGCTTCTCAGTTTTTGATCGGGGCTGTCAGGGAGTTCGGCGATTCTGGGGTAGTTGACGCCCTGGAGGCGATGGTTAATGGTTTGGAGCAACCTATTAACGAATACTTGCAGCTGACTGGCGGCAGCCTTGAAGCTGAGATCCAAGTCAGGTATGACCTCATGACCAAGCGGCTCACTAAACAGCTGGAAAGCCTGGATGACTCCATCAAAGCACATAAGCTGGAGATGGATGAAAGAAAAGCATTCGTGGAGGAGGCTCTTGCCCTTCAGACGAAGTGCCAATCCGAGCATGAAGGGAACGTCGTGAGGGCTCGCAAGTTGAAGGAAAAGCTCGCTCTGGCAGAGGAGTGGGCTTTTCAGTCGTTGGCGGGTCTAGATGTAGCGACTGGTCGACTGAGCGCAGCACGACGGGATCTGGAGCGCACAGAAGCTGCCCGTGCTGGCTCTCTTCGGGCAAGGGCCGAGCTGTCCTTTACGAACAATCCCGAGGCACGGCTGGAGCGGGCCAGCGCTGATGCCTTGGTTTTCAGAGATGAGAGGATAGCTACACTGGTGCGGCTGATTCGCGATCTGACCGCTCCCCCATAATGATGTACCCTTTCTTCTTTTCGCTTCTCCGATGTAATTCTGCTCTTTTCGAGAATAAATAAAGCGAATCTTTTCTGACTTTGTGGACCCATCATTTCGGAATGTAAATGATAGGTTTAGGCGAGAGTGATATCAGAGGTAGTATGGACGTGATAGACTCTCGATAAACTTCTAGCAGGATGTATCTATTCAGAGGTCATACGGACATGATAGGATATGACCCAACTAGTTTTTGTTTTGGAAGTAGTTTTGTCAGAATTGAGATTCTCGCCGTATTCCACTTGAGCAGAGGAGTTTAAGCATAGTACCTTTTCAGAAATTTACCGTTGATAGGAGCCATTAACAGGTCTCCATTAGGCTGGGCTAACCTGTATGCGCCGTTTGAGAACGTTGTCTCAATCACATAAGGGCCTTCCCACTTGGGCTAGAATTTGCCTTTGCTCCTGTTAGTAAGGATCATCGGCCTTCTTACGGCTAGAACTAGCTCACCGACTTTGAACACTCTTTCCTTTACTTTATGATTAAAAGCTTTGGAAATGCGTGCTTTGTAGAGCGCGATGTGCTGTTGAGCTTGGAGGCGTTTCTCGTCTAATCCTTCTAGCTCTTGAAGCCTTAACAGGTTTTTTTTTCTTGCGTCAGCTCATTAGTCACGGCTATCCTGAGTGACGGGATCTGGATTTTAATGTGGAGAACTGCTTCGCTCCCGTAGACCAGTGAGAATGGGGTACAACCTGTCGGTGTTCGTACCGTTGTGCGGTATACCCAGAGACATTCGCCCAGCTTCTTATTCCAATCTCTCTTGTTTGAAGAGACGAACTTCTTTAAGAGTTTGATAATGGTCTTGTTGAAAGCTTTCGCCAAACCATTAGCGGCTGGATAATATGCCGTAGAGGCAATATTGTGTATCCGATTTTTATCGCAAAATCGATAAAATGCTTGGCTGATGAACTGAGGCCCATTGTCATGGATTATCCTTCAGGGAATCCCAAAGCGATAAATGACGTGATGCTTGATGAAGCTGATCATATTAGATGCCTTTACCTCAGCAAGAGGGATCACTTTCGCCCATTTGGAGAAGTAATCCGTGATGGCCAGTATGAACCGGTGACCTTTGGAAGAAGACGGGTGAATAGGACCAATGATATCCATACCCCATGCTTCGAAAGGCCATGACGCAACCGTAGGATGTAGATATTCAGACGGTTGATGTATGAAGTCGGCATAAACCTGACAGGCTCTGCATTGTCTTGCATAATTGATCGCGTCTGTGATCATAGTGGGCCAGTAATAGCCCATTCTCCTGATACGATCTTGTAGCTTAGGACCGGGCTGATGTACTCCGTATACGCCGTCGTGAGCTTCCCGAATAATCTGCTGTGCTTCGTCGTTAGATAGACATCTCAATAGCAGTCCGTCGTAGGTCCGGCAATATAGGCATTGTGAAGATGCGTCGAAGTAGAAGCGTAACGACCGTCTTTTGACGGATACTAATTCTTTGTGGTCCTCCGACAAGATTCTGTATGCGACGAAATCTATGAAGGGACTTCTACAGTCTCTTCTAGGGGGATCTGTGTTCACAGCGTAGCTGCGTTCTATGTGAAAGTTGTTCTTCACAAAGAATAAATCTCTGTTAAGAAGGATTATCGAATCCTGCCTTCTTATAGGAGTGGCTAAATCCGCAGTTAGACTGGCTAGGGCATCAGCTTCCAGATTCTGAGATCGAGGTACATGCTCTAGGAAGAACCCTTTGAATGTTATGGCTATCTCGACCGTTGCTTGGTGATAAGGGATGAGGTCTGGATTTCGGACTTTATATATTCCTCTGACTTGATTGACGATAAGCAGAGAATCACCGAAAGCTTCCAGGGACTCGACCCCCAGCTCTTTGGCGACTTGGAGCCCGATTAGCAGAGCGTTGTACTCTGCCATATTGTTGGAGTATGGCTCGCTAAGAGAATATGCTCGATAGATGATGAGTTTATCAGGAGTGACCAGGACGATTCCTACCCCTGAAACCACGTTTCCCTTGGGACCAGTCCTGGAGGCGCTGTCGAAGAACAGTTGCCATGCGTCACTTTCCATTATGGAATTACATTATGCAACTTCGTCGGGAATGTCCTCGTATAATTTGGAGGCCTCCGGGATAGGATGAGCAGCTAGGAAGTCAGCCAGCGCTTGGCCCTTGATGGACTTCTGCGGGACGTATACCATGTCATATGGTGTTAACAGCATCGCCCAAGTCGCGAGTCGGGAATTAAGAGCACTGGGCTTGCTCATCAGTACTCGAAGAGGGTTGATCCTGGAGATGATATGGATAGTCTGGCCGACGACATAGTGCCACATCTTCTGGATAGCGAATATCAGAGCCAAGCATTCTTTCTCTATTGGGTTGTACCGATGTTCGGCTCCGACCATCATCCTGCTGAGGTAGTAGATAGCCTGTTCATGACCCATATCGTTCTTCTGTGCGAGAAGAGCTCCTAGCCAATGATCCATCGCTCGAACGTACAGCAAGAATGGTCTCCCCATGATGGGAGGCACCAGAACTGGCGGACTGGTGAGGTAACCTTTGATATCTCCGAACGCTTGCTGACAGGTTTCGTCCCATACGAAGGATACACCTTTCTTCATGAGATACGAAAAGGGCTGACATCTTCCCGAGAGGTTGGATATAAATCTCCGGATATATGCCAGACGGCCTTGAAATCCCCAGAGTTCCCTCAGATTGTGGGGCGGTCGCATTTCTACGATGGCCTGGACTTTGTCAGGGTCCACCTGGATGCCTTTGGCGGTGATGACAAATCCCAGGAACTTGCCACTGGATACACCCAGAAAGGACTTCGTAGGGTTCATCTTGAGTTGATGTTGGCGCATTAACTCGAATACCGTTCTCAAGTCTTGAATGTGATCATCTTTGAGGCGGCTCTTGACGGCTATGTCGTCCACGTAACATTCTACTATTTTGCATAAATGCTCGTGGAATATGTTACTCATAGCCCGTTGGTATATTGTCCCAGCGTTCTTCAATCCGAAGAAAATGACCGTATAGCAATATACCCCCAACGGCGTCCGGAAGGAAGTGTGCTTCTCGTCTTCGGGATGCATCTTGATCTGATTGTATCTTGAGAACCCGTCCATGAAAGACATGCGTTCAAAACCGCAGGTGTTGTCGATCATGATGTCCGTGATGGGAATAGGGAACTCATCCTTGGGGCAGGCTGCGTTCAGATTACGGTAATCGATGCAAATACGTATTTTTCCAGTCTTCTTCATGACTGGGACAACGTTGGCGACCCAGTCGGGATGTTGTTCTTCCCGGATAAAACTGTAGGCTATCAACTTCTTGACTTCAGCTTCAATGGCATCCATCATATCCGGGCGGAACCGGCGTTGGTGCTGCTTCACAGGTTTCGTGTCGATAAATATGTTGAGTTTGTGAGTAGCCATCTTTGGGTCAAGGCCTAGCATATCCTCATAATCCCATGCGAAGACGTCGATATACTCTTTTATCAGCTGGGTAACTTCTTCCTTTTCAGCCGGGGAAAGATTGTTACTGATAAATATCGGTTTTGGCGAAAGTTCACCCCCAACATCAACCTGGATAACTTCGTCTTTGGTGGGAGGTTTCCTTTGCTCGAAGCAGAATTCCCACTGCGTATCCATTTCTTGGGCCCAAAATTCATTCTCAAATGGCCCAGAATCCTGTTCGTCTGCTTCAAAGGGATCTGTCACTACCATATACACTGATAATGTCTGTTTGAGAGCGTCAGGTGAGTCGGAGGGAGACGAGCCATTCTGAAAAGAGGAAAAGATGTCCTCGTCTGACTTGGAAGTCGTAAGGGAGGTGGCATACCCTAACCCGAAATGAGTTTGTCGATAGCGGGGGTCACCGCACGGCGGCGTTCATCTGCCTCTTCCGTAGTTGAGGCATAGCTTCCGCTTCAAGTCGTAGCCCATGTTTTGCATGATCCTCAGCGCTTGCGGGCTGTATCGGTGAACTTGCATTTTCCCAGTATCGTCATCGAAAGGATCTTCCTGGACAGTCGGTTGATTGCGCATGCGGCCGAAGAATATTGGACGCTGACTGCTGCAGGTAGGCGGGACAATGAAGATAGAATCCTCCTGTGGTCCATATGTCATGACGACGTTGGATGATGGCGCGACTTCCCAGGTATACGGACAGTAGGAGTTCATAACTTCCAAGAATTCTTGTGCTATGGTTTCTACCTCGTCATGGGGAGCGGATTCCTACTTTGGAATGTGAGTGCCAATATACTAAAAAAGAGGATGTTTATTATCATCTGAAACTTTCTTCCTGGTTGTGTTTACATCAGACGGCTACTTGTTGCGTCGCAGGTTGATGACCAAAGGTGGAGGCTTCTGGTTTAAAGTGATCACTAGAGGATCACTCCCTTTTCCTGACCTGGTCTTGTTCAGGTGAATAGCCATAGGCTCCTTGGCTTTTGGACGAGTGGTTCGTCCTTTCACTCTGATTGACAGTGGTAGTGTCGCAGGGGGTTGTTTTGGCTCCCGGTGGGATTCCTTCTCCGCCTTGCTTGACACTTCTTCCGTGTGGTCTTGAGAATACAATACGATATCGGAATAGTAGGATTCTACTCCTTTAAACGGGTTTAGGTCAGCAACCTCTGTTTGTACTGTCCCTTGGGGGTCTACATATTTCAGACATTGATGTAGAGTTGAAGGAACGATGTTGTGGTCGTGGATCCATGGTCTTCCCAGCAAAATGTTGTAGGACACCTCTGAATCGAAGACGTAACATGTGGCCACCGATCTGAGGTTGCCAATCTGGATCCTCAGGCAAATTTTCCCCAACGGCTTACTTCTTCCGGCATTGAACCCCACGATTGTAGTGGAGGTGTAAGCCAATTCGCTGGTAGGAATCCTCAACGGTCTGAGCAGACTGTGAGGGATGATGCTGATCGACGACCCCGAATCTATGTGAATCCGATCGACCTCTATGGAACCGACGTACCCGGTGTAATAGAGGGGCCTGTCATGCCTGTTATGTTTTAACAGCATGTCGTCTTGAGTGAAAGTGATATTTGGGACGACTTCCATTATACTGTGGCATTGAGGACACGCCACCGGTTCCTCGTCGGGGGACTTGAGCTAGGTCAAGCATGCCTCCGTCTGTATCAGTGCTTCGCTCAGGGCTAGCCGAGTGTCAGGGGAGAGCCTGAGTAGCTCGAAGATGAACAGCCTGGCTGGCGTATTAGCCAGTTGGGCCAGGATGTCGAAGTTGTACGGCTTCCCTAAACCTTTGCTTGAAATATTTTTCACAGGTTTATCAAAGCGCACTTCTTTTTGTTTCTCCTTGTCCGCCGGAGTTGGTTTTGAAGGACCGGCATCTGGTATGACGGGGTCTAGTCATGAAGGTTTGGCAGCTGAAGCGTCTGCCGGTGCATCTTTCTGACATGCTCCATAGTCGTTGAGGTAGGCTTTCCCTGAACGGGTTGCAGCACATACCTCATCTTCGTCTGATGGCGAAGAAGTTGCGACCATATGGCATGGCTTGTATTTGGAGCTCTTTCTAGACGTAGCCATAGTAGCTTTAGTCTCCTCCCCGAGCTCTGACACCAAATCCGGATGCACCCACATGATCTCGCCCTGCCGGGTGGTTAGGGGTACCAGGTCATGATTTTGACCCCTAGCTGGCGGTAGATTGACGATGTTCATCGTGGTCCAGGAAATGGGGGTGACACCGTCCGAGACTTTGTGGGAAGGCAGATTGCCAAACCACAGAGAGATCATGTTGGCCGTGACCATCTTCTCGGTGTTGTGTAGAGTGATAGCTTTGGCATCGATTAACCCCTGGATCTTCCTTTTCAATATGTAACACGTCTTTGTCGGGTGGTGTACGTATCTGTGGAAGATGCAGTATTTGGGGTCGTTAGTACTGCCGACTTCTTGGGGCCTTCTTAGCTCCGGAAGGGTGATCTTGCCAATCTTGACGAGACACTCGAATATACTTGGGATATCGTCGTCGTCGAAAGAGTAGACTTCGACGGGCCTGGAGGTCCGGGGTCTCGCTTGTGCGGTTGCCGCAGTCTTTTGTCTGGCCGTATTGATCGTCAGAGCTTCTTTTCCCTTGGATCTGCGAGGATAGTCGCTGCTGGGAGATGACCTTTTGCCTCTGTCAGGGGCGGAGATCATAATGCCATTGTCGCGCGCCTTACGACTGTTGTCTTCGGTGGCTACTGCCGAGATGATGAACGAGGGCCAATCATGGAACTGATATGGTCCTGTAAACACCGAGACTATGGGAAGGAGGTTCTTCCTGCAAATGTCTATTAACGTAGAGTCTGGAACTCCTGGAGGCATCTGTAAGGTGGCCTGACGGAAACGTTCGATGAAGGTACGAACTTCCTCTTTCTCCCTCTGCTTGACTTCGATGAGAGAGGACATAGACATGTCCATTCCCCCCTCGTAGAATCGCGCGATGAATAAAGCTTTAAAGTCCTCGAAGGAGGTAATGCAGTTATCCGCCAAGCTACGGTACCACTGATAGGCTAGCCCTAAGAGGCAGCCTTTGAACACCCGAGTGAGGAGAGCGTCGTTCCCTTATAGAAACACCGTCATCATACTAAAATAGTTCATGTACTGACTTGGTGATGTTTTTCCCTCGAACAGAGCCATAGTCTGAGGTTTGTACCTCGGAGGGAAAGGGACCTCTTCCCAGATAGTTGGGTAAGGCTGGTTGATTCCCAGTTTCTTGAGTTGATCTTTGTGCTTCAAGGCGTCAAACGGGGCTTTCAACTCCCGTACTTCCTGCATCAGATTTTCAGTCCGAAGCGAGACTATGGTGTAGTGCGGAGTTGGTTGTATCGTAACTCCAACGGGAGGTAAGGCATTCTCTGAGTGAGGAAGCGGAGGAACTACTGATTCTTGATCTAGAGCAGGCTCTTGGCTCGGGTTGGATGGTGGTAAGTCCACCCCCACACGTATCTAAGTTGGCGGGATTGATGCTTGAGCCATGGCAGTTGCGTGCTGGGTTAGCATCATCTGGTATATGTTCTCCATTATGGATTGCATTTGTTTCAGAGATGTCTCCAGCGTAGTGATGCGTTGTTCCGTGTTTCCTGACGGCGAAGCTTCGTCGCGATCATCTTCAACGGCATAAACTCCCGTTTCCCTGGGCGTCATTGAAAGATTAGTATAAGTCACTGCAGAAGTTGACTCTATACTCTCGACATCTGATCTGGGAGACTGGCGACCCCCAGCGTCTGAATCAGATGAGTACGACGCTGGTTGCTGTGACCTTGCACGGGTGTTTTGGAATACCCCAGCTTCAGCGTTCCTGACGAGGTCGTTGAATCTCCTTCGGCTCGGAGGCCAAGAGGGATGATGTCTTGAGCTCGACCCTCCTCTAGGCGCGTGTGATGCCATGTTCACGGATGCATGTGCGGGCTCTTCTTCCTGAGAAGACTGAGAGTAGCTCAACCGGTCGAAAACTGATCATTTTGCCTTAGGACAGCAGTAGTTAATCACAATCTTATGACTATTACAACAGTGCTCAACAGGAGGCGTAATAGACATGTTGGAAGGTCCCCTCTCCCTACGCTTCTGGATTAGATATTTGCACAGGTCAGGGAAAGTTGCAGAAGAAGGAGATGACGGCTTGTTCCTTCTGTTCCCACTGGTGGGCGTACGGAAGGCCTTCCTTATGCCGCCCGTATACAACAGATTGGCCATCCGGGTAGTGGATAACCCCCTGGGAGGGTGTCTTCCCGCAACCTGAGATTGTTTTACGCCAAAGGACTTTTCCTGGCGTAACTTGGAGATTTGCTCAGACTGGCGTAAAGCTGAAGAGGTCCTCAGTCCGCCATCGGCTTCTCGCGTAATCCGGAGGGTAGACAGATTGTTCTCTTGTCAGCGTAAAGGCCGAGAAGTCAAGTATTCTGCCGCTTGCTTTCCCTTGCGGAGATCACAGCGCTCATCTGGTTCACCATAGAGGTCAGATGTTGTCTTGCGCGTAGAGCATAATTTGTACTTCTAATTTGGCGCTGAGGCATCATCAGAGTTTTGGTCTGTACCGCGCGTAGCGGGAGACTGGTTTCTACGCGTAGAGCGCAGTAGGTACTTCTGGGTTAGCGCTGAGGCTTTGCCCGAAGTTTCGTCTGTACCGCACGTAGTGGGAGACTGATTTCTACGCGTAAAGCGCAGTAGGTACTTCTGTGTTAGAGTTGAGGCTTTGCCCTAAGTTTCGTCTGTACCGCGCGTAATGGGAGACTGAATTTTACGTGCAGAGCACGGATGGAGCAAGGCTACAACCTAATTGGTCGGAGAGGTCGAAGAGATCGGAGAGATCAAAGAGTCCACAGGAATGGTAGAGGATGTCTTGGGCATCCAGACTTTGCGCAGCTTCCTGTTGTCTTGGACGGAGAGAGGATGAGAGCTACCCCCGATTCGAAGCATGTCTTCGTAGGCAGACAAGTCGAATTGGACGACCAGTGTCTTCTTCACGGTTCCTACAGATACCGTATCATGTTGAGCAATTACTTCCTCATCAGAAGAGAAAGACGTTCCCAGCAGAGTCATCATCTTGTTTGTGGTGTTTAAACGAAAGAACGGAGATATGTATAGTACGGGGTTTGAACGAAACCCGCCTTCTTTTGTTTACAAACAAACTTGTACAATTTAATCCTATACGAGGATGTGGGAGTACAATTTATTTAATCTGGGTATAAATTGCTATAGGTGTCTGATCTGCAGTCGATCACTTTAGCCCTTGGACCATACGATGTTGAAGAAGTGCCGTGGAAGACAGGTAGCAGCTTCGAAGGTTGCAGAAGAGGGTGGATGCACGATGCTAAAGTCGTCGATCCCTGCTCTTTGCCTGAGCTCCGAACTCTCTCTCTCTCTCTCTCTCTCTCTCTCTCTCTCTTGACCTCCGGTTCGATCTTTCTTGGAAGTTCGACCTTGTTCGATCTTAAAATCTCCTCCTTTTGATCTGATATTGGTTTTCTTGACCAATTCTCCCGACCTTCCAATTTGTCGACCCTTTTTCCCCATTGATAGGGGTCTCTATTTATAGAGTTTTGGTGACAGTGACCACTCCGTCGGTGTAGAAACCGAGGAGTGAAAAGTATAGCACCCTTTTACACAATGGTTAAAATAACCAATGCCTGCGTATAGATGACCTTTTGAGTGAGCATGTGACGCGTGTCCAACTAAGGGGACAAAACGCGTATATCTGCTATGAAGATCACGACGTAGAAGCCACGTAGTTAGGTATCCCTCGTGTAGAAGAGGTTGGCGTAGAAGCCAAATATCTGTCACCATGGCATAGAAGCCAAATAGTTATAAAATCGACATAGAAGCTGAATAGGCGTAGAACCCGAATAGGCGTAGAAGCCGAACATGCGTAGAAGCCGAGTGGTCGTAGAGGCCGGGTGGGCGTAGAAGCCGAATGAGCACAGAAGCTGAGAGGGCATAGAAGCCGAGTGAGCACAGATCCTGAATGGGCTAGAAGCCACTGCGTACCGTGCCAGAGTGCTGATGTGGACGTCTTTAGCCGAAATTACGGCTTTTGTAGATATAATCAAATCTCTTGCAGAGATTTGCCACCATCCTGTGCATTAAATGCGGAGGCATGTTTTGAAGGTCTGCAGCCCTTCTGTGCATCCGTCGCAGAGACGTGCTTTGAGAGAAACTGTCACCGCTCTGTTCAATTTAGACGTAGAGACATACCTCGAGCCCCGTACGAGGTCCAGCTTTTTGACGTGCCAGGCGGTTTGTCTACTGCAGAGCGTAAACAGCTCATATTTGCCTGTGTAAAACAAGGCAGCGTATCCCCTTGTACGCGAAAGAGCAGTTCATGCTGAGGGGATGTCCGTAAACGACGGTTCGGTGATATTTAACCAAATCCTCTGCATTAAATACAGAGATCCGCCATCATACTGTGGGATGCGTCCCGAGAGGTCTGCCAACGTTTCCAGCCGTCGTCTGGGTAGTCGTGCAGCACTTTTCTGTCAGGAGTCAGAGGTCAGGTTTACTGCATGACTTGACAGGTTCATTTCGGGAAAGACGAAGCGTTCCTCGTACGCTTTAACGCTGCTTTAAAAGTGGAAGAGTTTTACGCCATGGAGGCGATGAAGAACCCTGTCTACGCTGAAGCGGCTTGGACGTACTGCACTTACGAGGATGGTCCTTTGAGCCTTATACTTCACGCTGTGTTTTAGCAGAGAAAGCTCTATTTGCACGCTTGAGGGCTCTGAAGGCCTCTGTTTACGCTGCTCTGCATCAATATACTGCGTAGAGTTTCCCAGCGTATTTTTCATGCTTCTACAAAGAACAGATAGGAATAAACTACTCTACGTGATTTGAAATACCTTGTTGACATGTGAACAACTAAGGGTAAAATCTGGCAAACCATACGTGTCGTGCATTGCTGCTATTATTCTAGTAAGAACATGGGATAAAAAGGGTAGTTCATACGTCCACTAAGTGTTTCCCCTCCCCACAAGTACAATGTTGATTCCGAACCAGTCACAAAGAAATAACAATAATCCAAAACAGTCACGTATCTCACAACAAGAATCCATCATACTAATCCATGTTACAAGTGTCAAGAATCAAATAATTACTACTAAGCATACATTATAGAGACTATCAAGTACTAAAAGTAATCATAGAAATGTACTCGCATGTGGCCCTTATCTATGGTTGGATCAGGTCCCAATTCAGAGTCCAAATTCTACGTATAATATGTTACCATATCAAGAGATAATTTATTTTAATTTATTTTAATTTATTTAATTCTTTAATAATTATTCTAAAATCCTATTTTAATCTTATTATTTTGATTTTTAGGTTAGTTCCAAATTTTGTCCAATGAAACCAAATTTTATCAACTCGAGACTCATGGCAAGCAAATCGAGGCAATTTGTTGACCAAAAAGTCAAACGATAAAAACATTAATTTTATACATGATTTCCTATATATTTCAGTATCACAAATATTCTAGAATTTATGAATCATCCAGATTCAAATTTGTTTGAAAATTATTGCACATACAAAATTGTATTGTACAATAGTGGTTAATTGCTAACCTAGAAGTTCTACAGAATTTATAGTATAGAAATATTTCGAATTAAATTTTAGTAAAAAAATATGTCAATGGACTCGATGTTAGCTTTACAAAACTTTAAATAGTTCATAATTCGGATCCATGGTTTTCCTGGAATCGCGAAAACACCAAAATGTATCAATTTTTGAACAAGCTGTACTCTACGAATTTTTTAGAATTTAATACTCTGAATTTCATAAAATATTCAAATAACTAACCTTAATACAGTTCTAACGCAAGAAACTAGGTTACATTTGGAGTCCAGAGCTATCCACAATGGCTTCTGGAAGGTTAAGGAAACCCTAGATGACAACTCCTCAAAATCGGCTAGAAGAAAATCCTAAAAATTATAACCTCTCCATAATATATATAGAGAAGAGAAAGAGCAGTGGCTCAGAGCGTGCCACATGGTAGCAATACACTATTGTCCGCTCTGATCGGACGACCAGGTTTCAACTCGGTTTGGCTCGAGTTCGAGTTCGACTCAGATCTGGGCGGCTCGGCTCGAGGTTGGCTCGAGGACCCGGCTCGACTCACACCGTCCCCCCCTCTCTCACTAACCGCTGGGCGCCACTATCTGGACCACTGTAGCTGGCATGCTGGCCCGGCTGGCTGCTGACTGGATAGGTTAGTTTTATTAGGGTTTTTTTTCAAAAAATAGTTTTTAATTCAGTTTTGCATAATTAACTCAAAATAAATGCTAAAACTAATCAAAAAATTCTCAAAAAATTCTAGAAAATATATTTGATTATTTAGAACCTAAAATAAAAGTTTGGGATATTTTAAATTATGTTTGTCACTAAAATAAATTCTTGAAAGTTATAAAAAATTAGTGTTAGTAGTTTTTAATTAACAAAAAATTATGGAAAAATCCTAATATCCCTAAATTAACCTAATAAAAATATTTATGCTAGAATTTTAGGATACGGAGGTTACAAGTCTACCCTACTAAAAAAAATTTGTACTCAAAATTTAAGGCAGAACAATACAAGAAGGCAAATTACCTCATGGTACAAAAAGATAGGGGTAATGCTCTCGCATCTCATCTTCTCGCTCCCAAGTGGATTCGTTGGGAGAGTGATGCCTCCAAGCGACGCTAACCAAGGGAATTACTTGGTTATGAAGCACTTTCTCCCTCTGATCTAGGATCTCCACAGGCGGCTCCGGATAACAGAGGCTTGGTCCAACCTCAAGCTTCGAATGATCTAATGCACGGCTAGGATCTGCCAAGTATCACCTCAGCTAGGACACATGGAACACGTTGTGTACTCCTTCCAATATAGGCGGTAAGGCTAGACGATAGGCTACTACCCCGACCTTCTCCAGAATATTGAAAGGTCCGATGAATCTTGGACTAAGCTTTCCACCTCCACTGAAATGAATCGTACCACATGTCGAAGATATTGTGAAGAACACTAAGTCGCCTACCTATGCCGAAGTAGGAACTTAACGCATAATCTAAGAACATAATCGATATTTAAATAAGTAAATTGATACCACAAACTCTAGCGGACTCCAGTAGCTATCGGCCCACTGCTTCTGTCTGTCCCGAGCCACACAAAGTCTCTCTCTAATATGCTTCACTTTTTTTACAGCATCAACTACCATCTCTGGTTCCAATAGTACTCTCTCGCCTATGTCGTCCCAAGATAATAGTGTCTAATATCTTCTACCATACATATCCTCTAAAGTAGACATCTCGATACTGGTCTGATAGTTATTTTTGTATGCAAACTCTACTAGTTGAAGATGATCCTTCCATGAGCCACCAAAATCTAGTACACATGTCCGAAGCATATCCTCGAGTGTCTGAATAGTCCTCTCTGACTGCCCATCCATCTAAGAGTGGTAAGTAGTGTTAAATTTGAGTTGGGTACCTAAGCTATCCTGTAAAGTCCCCCAAAAGTGGGACGTAAATCTGCTATCCCAATCGGAGATAATGCTCACTAGAACTCTATGTTGCCTGACTATCTGTCTCACATATAAATCGACGAGCTTCTTATTTCCACTCAGGAATCGGTAGTGGCTGTAACAATCCTCCTAGTCTTTGCCTCTCGGCTTTGACCTGCTGGCACACTAAACATCTGGAGACAAAACATACTACCTTTTGCTTCATCCCATACCACCACACGTGTTCCCTCAGATCCTTATACATCTTGTTAGCCCCCGGATATATAGAATATTGGAAACGATGAGCCTCCTGCATGATCTCTTCTCGCAGGTCCCTACTAGGCATACAAAACCTTGTCCCGTGCCTTAGTGAACCATCCTCAGTAATAGTGAAGTCCTTCATCAATCCTGCCTGCACCTGAGCTCTGAGGCTTCGCATGCTCTCATCCTGGTATTGTGTTTCTTGGATCTTCTCCATCAACTCTGATTCAATCTGTAGGCCCATCATCTGCCTCTCCACTCTTGGAATGATAACCTCGATGCCTAGGCTATCCAAGTTTGATAATAAGTGACGATCTGTTCTCAAGTACATCGTTACTAGATATCTTCTCAAGGCATCGACAACTACGTTAGCCTTCCCTGGATTATACTATAGTAAAATATTGAAATCCTTTATCAGTTCTAGCCACCTGTGCTGCCTCATATTCAGCTTTTTTTACGTAAAGACGTACTTCAAGCTCTTGTGGTCAGTGGATATTTTTACACGCTCTCCGTACAGATAATGTCTCTATAGATTTAGAGCGAAGATCACCGCTGTTAATTCCAAGTCGTGAGTGGAATAGTTTTTCTTATATGGCCGCAACTGTCTAGAAGCATATGCCACCTCCTCTTTGTTCTGCTCTAGAATGCATCCTAAGCTCTTCCCCGAAGCATCATTATAAATGACAAATCCACCCGTCCCTAATGGAACCGTCAAAACATGCACTGTAGTCAACCTCTTTTTTAGCTCATTAAATGCAGCCTATCATTCTTTAGTCCAAAGGAACTACATATCCTTCCAAGTGAGTCTAATCAATGGCTCTGCGATCCGAGAAAAATCCTTCATAAATTTTCTGTAATACCTGGCCAATCCTAAAAAAGATTATGATCTCTGCAACAGAACTCGGAGTAGTCCAAGACTCTACAACAGCATTCTTCTTTGGATCCACCGATATCCTGTCTCCAGTCACCACATGCCCAAGGAACACTACCTTATCTAGGAAGCACTCATATTTTGAGATTTTCCTATAGAGCTTCTCCGTCCGAAGGGTCTCTAGCATAATCTTTAGATGCTTCTCGTACTCTTCCGGTGTCTTCAATTAGACTAGAATATCATCTATTAATGCTACTACGAACTTGTCAAGGTACTGGTGGAATACCTTATTCATCAAGTTCATGAAGACTGCTGGGGCATTAGTCAACACAAATGGCATGAACATAAACTCATATTGGCCATATCTTATTCGAAATACAGTTTTCAGAACATCTTCCTTCTTTACCTTCAACTGATGATAGCCAGACCTCAAATCAATCTTCGAAAATACCCTCGTACCACTCAACTGATCGAAATGATCGTCTATCCTTGGTAGCAGGTATTTATTTTTATGGTGAGGTTGTCCAGAGCCTTGGAATCAATGCACATTCGTACCGACCCATCTTTCTACGGTACAAATAAGACCGGGGCTCCCCAAGGCGAGGAACTCGATCTAATAAAACCCTTATCTAGCAATTCATCAACCTGCTTCTTCAGTTCTGCCACCTCGCTATTGTTGATCCTGTAGACCTGTTGCGACATCGGCTCTGCCATAGGCACTAAGTCAATAAAAAATTTAAGATCTCTATCCTGAGACAATCCTGGTAGATCCTCAGAAAAAATATCTAAAAACTCTACAATAATAGGGTTTGGTAAGTCCTTCTCTACTATCATGACTCCATAAATAATCCCATCACTCTGCTCAGCTCCTCCCTTAAGAAACTCAAATTTTTGCTCTCCTGGAAGGCGGAATAGTATACGTCCTCCACGACAGTCTATGCTAGCATGGTGCATACTCGAACAATCCATTCCGAGGATAACGTCAAATCTCGGAAGTTGTATTACGAGTAAACTAGCATCCAAATCATGGCCTCCCAAGGTAACATGATGCCCCTTGCAAGTATCACTGACTAGGATAATTCTTCTACCAGTCATGATCTTGCAACTCCTACTCAAGAGTTCCATTACTAAACTATGCTTATGTACAAAGGATACAGATATGAAGCTATGCGATGCACCAAAATCAAATAAGGCAATAACGGGAATATAATTGAGAATAATAGAATATGCTATCATATCACCAGTCGGCTCAGCTTCTTCTACGATCATAGAAAAATCTCTGTCTGTCGAGTTACTCCCCTCTGCTGGTGCTGGGCAAACTGTTGTTGTTGCATAGAAAGTGGGGTCCTCTTGGCTGCGGGGCCACTGGTGGTCCAAATGGTCCTCTCTGGGTTGAGGCTCCCCCTATAGCAGATGCGATAGGACATTATCTCATCTGATGCATAGACGATCCACAGAATAATCACAGCCTAATCTCTTTCGGCAGATCTCGTATGAATGCCATGGCTTCTTGCAATAGTTGTATAGGGGAGCTTATTGCACTTGTCTTTGTGGCTGTTGCTGCAATTGCTGGACTGGGGCTCTGACTAGGGTACAATACTGTTGCTATTGCGAAAAGGTCCTTGGCTAAAACTGTGGATGCTTTGCTTGCCCCTGACTACTACCACTGCCGATAGCATCCATGTTCCTCTTGGTCCGAAGGCCCATATCCACCTCGACCCATTGAGCCTCTTCCAATATGTCAGCAAAAGTCGTATGAGCCAAAGAAATGTGGACCTTGACCTCTTAGTTCAAGCCCTCTCTGAATTGTCTAGCTCTATCCTCCGAGTCCCTCACCATGTTCTCTGCGAATGGCTCAGCCTACCGAATTCTGCAGCATACTCATCCACGGTCATCCCGTTTTGCTCCAAGTTCTGGAATTGCTTCTCCATAACCCCTTTGGCTACTGTAGAAAAGAATTTTCTCTTAAAGAGGTAATTGAACTTCTCCCAAGTCAGGTTTGTATATGCAATCCTAAGTTCATTTATGAACCAAGTACGAGTAATGTCATGAAGCTACAAGCCAACAGCCTAAATCTTCAGGTCCTCGGAAAGCCGAAAAACTCTCATGATCCGCTCGATATCCTCGAGCCAATCATCAGCTTATAGGATTCCCTCTGTCCCCTTGAATGTCTGAGGCTCCATCTTCTCATAATTATGGATGTTACCTACCTTCGGTTGAGCGGCCTGCTATAGTGGTTGCTGGGCAACCCTATACATGGCTGCTAGGGTAACATGTTAGACATTTTTTATTCCTACCCTCAGCATTTCTGTCTGCTGTCTCTGGGCCTCTGCCTGAGTTTTTTGATCCTCTATCATGCTTCTAAAGAGCTTGTGTAATGGCTAAGGAGAAGGAGGAGGGCTCCCCGATCCAGCTGATGAGGCCTCCTACGATATGAATAGTGTGGGGATAGCACCATTGGCTCTAGAATCACGTGCTCTAGTCTTGGATGGCATTTTGAAAGGTTGGAAACAATAATGAATTCAATTGATATGGCATACGATAAGGTAGTATTCAAGAAGGACAATCAACTATAAAAGAGGTCTGATTGTTCAAAAGGAATTAATAAGGGTTATCAAGTTGAGTATATGGGATCCCTAATTATGATTGAGTATTTTCCTATTCCTAGTATATATATCCTATGGCAGGCTCACAATGGTACATCTAACTTGAGTACCACTACGAGTTCGCAACCTTGTGTGAAACCTGACCTGCGTGGGTAACCATAAAAAGTGTCACTACCTGCACCCTGGATTTAGGCACGACTCATAAGTACGTCCAGCCTACGCCGTAGTATCAGCGGTAGAATGTTGTACAATAAGCCACAAGTATAATCTACAACTCACAACATATATACATCTTCACACTATACTCAATCACATGCACTAATTTAAATGAATATACCATAGATAATAATAAAATAATAGTCTCAATGCGGGTCCAAGAAGTCTCCCAAAAAATACTAAATATCCAAAGAATAATATTTAAAATATTCTAAAAAAAGCCAACTACTCTTCTAAACTACTCCATTGTAGACGGTATCTGAGCTGCTAACTCTTCCTGATCCTCCTGAATGGCAAGATCAGGCTCAACTATGTCGCTACCATACGGTCCATAATGCGTATGGATCGCATCCTCATTATAGTCACCTAAAATATGGTTATCCAGTCAGGAAAGGAACGAGTACATCACAGTAAAAATGGTTCCAACACATGGTAGAAGCTATAAGACAATAAATAGTAAAGAATATATGATAGTAAGAAAACTGAAATCATAATAAGGCAACAAGAATAACTAAATGCTGAAGTCCTGTCATGGCAAAGATGTAGTACAATATATCTAAGCAACATAGAAAATAACTACAATGTATGGAAGAACATATAGGAACCAACTACTCTACGTGATTTGAATACCTTGTTGCATGTAAACGACTAAGAATAAAATCTGGCAAACTACTTGTGTCATGCATGGCTGCTATTATTCCAGTAAGACCATGGGATGGAAAGGCTAGTTCACATGTCCACTAAGTATTTCTCCTCCCCACAAGTACAACATGGATTCCAAACCAGTTACAAAGAAATAACAATAATCCAGAACAGTCACGTATCTCACAACAAGAATCCATCAAACTAATCCTTGTAATAAGTGTCAAAAATCAAATAATCAATACTAAGCATGCATTATAGAGACTATCAAGTACTAAAAGTATTAACAAAAATGTACTCACCTGTGATCCTTAGCTGTGGTTGGATCATGTCCCAATTCAGAATCCAAATCCTACGTATGATATATTTCCATATCAAGAGATAATTCGAATAATTACTCTAAAATCTTATTTTAATCTTATTATTCAAATTTTTAGGTTAATTCCTAAATTTTGTCCAAAGAAACCAAAATTTATCAACTCGAGACTCATAGCACGCAAATTGAGGCAATCTGTTGACCGAAAAGTCAGCCGATATAAACTTAAATTTTGTACATAATTTTCTATAGATTTCAGCATCACAAACATGCTAGAATTTATAGCTCATCTAGATTCAAATTCGTTTGGAAATTATTGCACATACAAAATTATATTGTGCAACTGTGGTTAATTGCTACCTAGAAGTTCTACAGAATTTACAATACAGAAATAATTCAAAGTAAATTTTAGGAAAACCATATGTCTATGTTCTCAATGTTATCTTTCTGAAACTTTAAACGGTTGGAGTACGTTTGGTGTCTGGAGCTATCCATAATAGCTTCTGGAAATGAAGGAAACCGTAGATGATAACTCCTCAAAATTGGCTTGAAGAAAAATCCTAAAAATTATGACCTCTCCACAATATATATAGAGGAGAGAGAATGAGCCGTTGTCACGCCCCAGTCCCAAAATACGTAGGACAAGGACATGTAAGCATGCCAGCCATATGGATATGGCAACTCCAATATATGGAAACCAAAATCCACACGTACGCTGTAATAGGAATATCAAATCCACAAGTGGTATAACATATGTCACAAGTCACAGGATATAATCTAAATTTCATCCATAAAAATCAAATATAATTAAATAACCAACATCTATGAAACTAGATCTCAATAAGAAGTATCTAAGGATGATAGTTGGATGGAAATAAATCCACTACTAACTCGAATGGAAAGTACAACACAATAAACACAATATAAGAATACCAGCTAACGAACATGGGCTCAAAGAGAAGATATCCTCGAAACATATGTAACCATCCAAATCTGCGCTCCTACGAATACGCAAGAACAAATACACCTGGAAGGGCCAGGTCCTCAGAGGGACATAACAAGATACATAAAAGCATGCCAATAAAGTACTAAAATAAATATCCAATGGTCGCCTAACCGTCTAAGTGAATGCAGTTAAGAATAACTTTCCCCACAAGTGAGCTATCTGGCTGAAAACTGGGATTGGCATGACTCTCTCGGAGAATCAGGGGCCTCAAAGGTACATCGTCTTTTGAACGGCGGAGGCCTGCCAAGTAGTATAAGGATCATCACCACCCGTATCTCCAGTGGAGAATCCGGGCGCACAGAATAAAAGTACAAGGAGCTCAAATGCGGTACTTGTTGTTCTCCCCACCCCATGCTCTAAGCATGTCACATCCATGACAAAATTTGGTTCATAGCCTATTTTTAGTACCCTAGCCCAATCCTGCAACCAAACAAGGACAAGGATGGGGCCACTGTACTACAATAGGCTATGTCTATAGACCTCTAATAACTGCTAAGTCTACTAGCTTGTAAAGTTTCTAACAGCAGTTATTCCTAACGCACGGCCCACACGTACAGGAGGCCAAACCCTGCATGCAAGTCCGTGATCTACATGAGACTCATAACTCGTGTAATAACTATGTCACGACCAATGAACCTAATAATGCTATATGATAATTGGGTAGTCTCATAAACAAGATCAATGCAAATACATAAATAAAAATATACCACAACGACACCGTCGCGCGCATTAATATAATAGTTAAAATATATGAACTAAAGACAAAAAATAAAGATGCATGCAACATATGGAATATGAATAATAGTACAATAGCAAGGTATACTTGCCTACTCTAAAAAAGGATGAAGTCACAACTCAAGGCGTCGTCCGATCTACCCGTCACATAAATTATACAAGTTAGGTTACAAAAGTGGGTGAATAGGTTCCTCCATTTTAATTAATTTTTAATTATAAATAAATAACCTAAAATAGTATGTTAATCTTATTATAATCTGATTTTATTGTTAAATCCTAATTTTGGTCCAATAAAAGTCAACTTTACGGATTTGTGATCTGTGGCACAAAAATCAAGGCGATCCGTTGACCAAAAAGTCAACAAACTCAAATCCTAGATTTATATGTTGAATCCTATAGATTTTAATGCTACATGAACGCTAGAATTGATAGTTTTAAAAAATCACAAGTCAGTAAGGAGTTATGGCCACAAGGGCGCACAGATGACAGTTTTCGGTGGTTTTCTATTTACGTCTACGTTGCACGAATTTTACAGTAGAATAAAATTATATTTTAAATTTTGGAAAAATACTTTTCTGGAAGTTCATCATGTTATCTTTTCGAAACTTTAAACGGTTCATAATTTCGAGTTCGAGATCTCCCAAAATCTTAAAAATACCAAAATATGTCTGATTTTGGACAGCTGGCACTTTCGGAATATTCTGAAAAAATAGGTTCTAAAATTACTGAAATAATTTATATATTCAGAAAACTAACCTTGATATGATTCTAAAAAAAAAACTGGAGCGCGTTTGGAGTCCGGAGCTAGGAGATATCGTCTTTTTAAGTCGTCATAACTACTAGAAAATGAGGCTGAATTTATGATAAATTTTGACTATTTTTGGACGAAAAAGAGAGGAGTTTGGGGATAAAAAATATGAAAGATGAGTTTATTCCATAAGTCTAATAGGTAATTATAATGGTGAAGATTGTTTAATTGAATAAGACTAGGATTGGCTAATTTGGATATGATTAGGATCAGTTTAAATAAGGATAAGATATGCATGAAGTTATTTTCCTAGTAGGCTCAGGATTTGAATTAATTTAAAATAGAGTTTGAGTTCATGTCAATAATTTATAATCATAAATAGAATTAAAGATAATACAAATAATTTATATATAATCTTATTAATATCTATTAACACTAAAATAGCCCTATCTAATATTAAGACTTTATATATCCAAATAAATCCTCAATAATTCCAAAAATCCAATAATTACTTAAAATTCTAAATAAATTACAAAAAATATATTTAAATATTTTAACTATAAAATAAATGTTTGGTAGTAACAACATTCAAGTATGTTCTCATAGTAAATCGTGGAAGTCCTAAAAATTTATGTTTCCTAAGTTTTAATTACCAAAAATTCTAGAAAATCTCTAAAATATAAAATAATTCTAAATAAATATTTATATAAGTAAATATATCAAGAAATTTATTTTTTAATTAACTAAGAGAATACTCTAAAGAAATTTAACATCTATAATAAATATAATAATATAAAATACACACAAAATACCTATTTTGGGTGAAGGGGTTTACAGCCGTGGTTTAGAGCGTTCCATGTGGCAAAAATTCGCTGCAGCCTGCTGAGATCGGACGACCAGGGTTCAGCCCGGCATGGCTCGAGTCCGAGTTCGAATCAGATTTGGGCAGCTCGGCTCGCGGTTGGCTCGAGGACCTGGCTCGACTCACACCTCCCTCCATCTCTCACTAACCGCTGGGCCCTACTGTCTAGGCCACTGAAGCTGATACGTGGGCCCGGCTGGCTGCTGACTGTGCAGGTTAGTTTTATTAGGATTTTTTTTTTATGAAAATAGTTTTTAATTAAATTTTGCATAATTAACTCAAAATAAATGCTAAAAATAATCAAAAAATTCTCAAAAAATTCTAGAAATTATATTTGATTATTTAGAACCTAAAATAAATGTTTGGGATATTTTTAATTATGTTTGAAACTAAAATAAATTCTTGAAAGCCCTAGAAAATTATTGTTACTAGTTTTTAATTAACCAAAAATTGTGAAAAAATATCAATAGACCCAAATTAACCTAATAACAACATTTAAGCTAGAATTTTAGGATACAGAGGTTAAAAGCCTCGAGAAAGATAAACTGGAGGAGTGCTTGGCTGCTCATGCTAACGTCCCTTCTCTCGAAGATGTAATCCCCGAAGAGAAGTTACCCTATTTTATTAATAAAGGATTATCTTTGAACAACTTTGAACTTGCACATATAAGCACCTTGTATGCCATGGAGCATGGTCTGAGCCTTCATTTGCAAACACAGGTGACTACTACCTATGCAATAAACAAGATCTTCCCTAGTCAAGGTTCCTACTTCATGGTTCCAACAAGTAGGAGGGGAGACAAGCCCATCATCATCGGCAGGGTTGAATGCCCTCGGTCCTTCATCTCGGAGGATCAAGAGCCTTAATCCGACACCAAAAAAATATAACTCTACTATTTCAGTATTCAAGATAAACATATCATTCATAAGATGGGTTATGAGATTAAAAATAATTGAGGGTTAAACTACGACAAGGGCCGACGGCTGCCCCTGAGTCTACCTGCTCCCACAGGTAAGTCTGAGGATTACTATCATAAAACCAAGCATGGCTTAGGGTACGTAACACCTGCCATAACCCATGAAGGTTCAGATGAAGAAGATGAGGTTCACTCTCACTCTTCTTAATCTTTTACTTGGGACTCCGAAGTCAGTATCGGGGAGATGCTCAAGCAAACGTTGTCTGCCAATATTGTGTCAACCAACCCTAAGGAAGACGACGATGATAGATAGAAACTCCTTGAAGTAGAACTATGGGCCCAATAGCTAGATGCACATGAGGAGATGCGGTTCGAACAATGAGAATCTTCTATTGTGGACAAAGTCATACAATTCAATCCGGGCGATGAATCCTCCCCCAAACCTATCTTAATCAACAAAAGTTTGTCCGAAGAAGACCGGAAATCCCTACTACAGCTCGTCAGGGAACATATTAATGTATTTTCTTGGAGCTACGAAGATATGCCAGGACTAGATCCCCAAATCGTGGTCCACAACCTCAATATCTTGCCAAACCCTAAGCATGTCTAACAACAGCAATGGTGGTTCCCTTCTAATGTCATGAAAGCCATCGAAGCTGAAGTCAACAAACTGATTGATAGTGGCTTCGTTCGTGAGGAACAATATCTATATTGGGTGGCCAACATCATGCCCGTCGTCAAAAAGAACTGAAGATTCGAATCTACATCGACTTTCGTAATCTAAATTTGGCATGCCCTAAGGACGAGTTTCCTCTCCCAAACACCAATATTATAATCGACAAAACTTGTGGCTTTGAGCGCATGTCCTTCATGGACAGATTCTCTGGCTATAATTAAATTAAGATGTCTCCTGAAGAATATAATGCTACACCATTATGCCCTTCGACCTAAAGAAAGCAGGCGCTACATACCATCGAACTATGAGCACCATTTTTCATGAATATCTGCGTGAGATAGTGGAATGTTACATTGATGACATCTTTGTCAAGAACTGCTCCATAGATAATCATCTCAGGGACTTGAAGAATATGTTCGACCTCATGCGTACGCACCAGCTCAAGATAAACCCTACCAAATCCTTCCGGGGAGTATCCAGCGACAAATTCCTGGGCTTTATCATCACTTCTAGGGGTATTCACGTTGACCCTGACAAAACTAGAGAAATCTTAGAGATGAAGCCGCCAAAGAACCTCCGGGAACTCCGTGGCTTGCAAGGAAGATTGGTATAAACCCCATACTAAAAAATTAGTTATTTTAATTTAGTATAATATTTAAAATTATTTTTTATTATTTAGGATTAAGTAAAAAATGTATCCTTTAAAAACATGTTTTGTAGGTTTGATTTTTAGGAGCACAATATTAGCCATTATCTCCAAAAAAAATTATATGCATGATCTAGACGATCCCACCTTTATTTATGATTATCATATCCCTTCAAACGCATCTTCTTGTGCTCTATTTTTAATATAAAATATTTGGATCAAAAACTCAACTACTAGTACCTACAGTGCAACCGTTGACCATTCTAATTTAAATTGGATATCCAATTTTGACCAATTATTTCGACCTAATGCATGGTCATAATCTAAATAAGGTCTAAAAAATACATGATACATGTATCCCACTCTATTGGACCTCTATTTGCTACCTACCCTCAATAGTCACAAATGACCTATTTTTTAGTCAATCGGACCAACCTAGTCAAACTAAACCGCAACTACCAGAACTTGACCCAACTGAAAGTAGTAGAACTTAATCTACGTTTATTAAGCAAGGTTTGACCATCTATATTAAATATTATTTTAGTTTTGGATAGCCATTGGTTTATTAAATCATTAGGGTGGAATGTGAAAGGGATGGGGTTATAACTTGTGACCTTTTCTTACCCCATCGGTAACTCCTCATCATCAAAGCCTTAAACCTCCACTTAATATCTCTCTCACCATTATTTCTCCAGCCATCATTCACTACTATAACTATTTCCCTCCCCACTAGGCTGTCTATAACCCCCATCTCATCTCCTCCCCCATTCAAACCACCTAAAGAACACTTCTTCCTAACTCTCTTTATCACATTTTTTATTCATAAACCATCTCCAAATTTCTTTTCTATCTTCCTTCACACCTCCATCTATCCAACCCTACCCAGGCTGAATCAGATTTCAGCAATACCCCACCATTTTGGCCATATATTCCTCCGCAGTAAGTATATTTCTTACAAATTTAGTATGCTTCTTCCTCTCTCTATCCTTAATTCCTTGTATTCACAAACCTTCTATCAATACTCAATCTAAGTTCCTCAAAATAACCCCTCTATCAGAGGTATCTAGGCTGAATCTGAATTCAGCATATCTCTTTCTCATGCTACTCCACTACCTTTACATCCTCCAAACCACCACCAAAGCACCCAAATATTATTTCCCTACCTCTCCTTAATAAGTTTCCTTAACAAATCAGCACCTAAATTATCCCACAACTCTCCCAAATATACCCTACAAACTGAAGATATCCTGCTGAATCCACTAAAAATAGCACAACTTTAACACCTTGTTGCCACCACTTTCAGTACCAAAACTACTTCAAAAAATACCCTATCCTTATCCTCTACCTCTCCCCTAATCTATCTATGTCCTACAATACTTGGAAAAATGTTATGAAGTCCTGGACAACAGCTACGAGCCGAAGTATCCAAATCTGGACATATTTGTGCAAGCAGTGCACAATCCTCTTTTTCTTCCTATTTTACTTTGGTAAGAGCTCAAACTCTAATTAGTCAACCCTATCTACATTTACTTCATATACCTCTTTAATTTTATCAACTTTTTATTCATATTTTTAGGATATTACACCAAGAACACTTAATACTTCTCTTGTCGAGACTTGAATGTTATTTATGCACTTGTTGTCCTATTCACTTTGCCATGATCTAAAATCTAAGCAACCACTTGGAAAATATGATTATTACTCCAATTTTTACTAAATTTCAGAATATATAAGTTTTTTTTAGTGTTATATATAAATAAATGCATGGTTGAGATATGATTAAATATTGTGTAACTAGTAGTGCACTTTGCCTAGGTTTTGTTCTAGCTAGTTTTATTGTTTATAAACACTACATTATAATGTAGAATATGCCATGCTAGGGTTGTGAACTAGTTTTATTTGTGTTTTCACACATATTTTATGACAAATTCAAATTAAGAATGAGGTATATGCCATGATCTTATTATAAATTCAAATTTGACTTATCATTGTATACTTAATATTTTGTAGTACAAAGAGAGTTGTATATAGTTGGATGAATGGATATACTTAAGGAATAGACTATGTGATTGTTTATGATGACCCTAAATTGACCTATTGTTAATGCTCATATGTTCATATTTTAATAGACAAAATAAACCCTAGGTTAGCTAACATAGTATGACACTTAGTGAATAGCAAGATTGATGATATATTATATATGAAAACCGAGTATGAGGACACCTAGTACCTACAGGAACCTTCGTTATAACCATATTTATGTTATATGAGAAGTTATACATTTAGAGGACATGAGGATGTTTTGTGACTAGTAGGCTTGGTATTTACACACTTTCTTGGTCCTTGACTAGTGAACCTTAGCCAACCTACTTAGTTAGAAACCCTAATTAATTTAGACTCTAAATAACTAATGGCATTGTGTAATTTGTACCCTTGATTAATTTAGACCATAATTGCCTAATAATTAATGATGTAGAGTAGTTATACTCTTGTGCATGCTTAGCAAACCATGTCATAGTGACGATGTGATATTACTATATAAAAATAGGATCTTGGGATTGTTCAGATTTGGATGCCAGAATAAGTTATTTCCATTGTAGCTTGGAGTTCTGGGCAAGATAACTTGCAACCTTATTTTAGTGTACAAATTTAATTATTTGAATTATAAGATTCTTCTCTAGATAATATAGTATATGTATGAGCATCTGAGTATGACTCGGGTGCAGTCGACGAATGGGTCGATGAGTAGATAATGCATAAACCTTGACATAGTGACATTACCAAAGTTTTGGGAGTTATTCAGATATTTCCCTAAGACCCTGATACATTTTACTTATGACATATTCATGTTGATGCATGTTATCGTATCCGACAGGCTATCGGTGCGTTCGACATGTATGTTGGTACCGTACATAGTTTTGGTATTATAATAATTGACTGGCATGGTAGTTACGTGATGTTCACATTGTGTATACGACTTGGACATATGCATTAGGCAGGGAGGACAACTAGTAGGCATATGGGACACACAACATCGATAGTTGTAGTGTTTATGGATCAACAGAGATTGATGACTACCCTTTATCAGATACCGCTTCCGACGGGAAGTTAGGCTTGTTTATATATATATATATATATATATATATATATATATATATATATATCTTCGGAGCATCGGGGTTTATTTAGCAGAAACCGCGTTCGTCGGGACGTTATGGCCATTATCTATGCCTACGCTTACCCATATGTACCAAAGTTGTCCTCAAATTATATTTACATAGATAGTTAGGTTACCCTATTTTTTTTGCAAAATATTTATATTTCGGCATGTACCATTTGTATCTTGTTACGTCCCACTAACGACCTGGTCCCCTGCCAGGTTAGCTGAGTTGGACACAGAGATCTTTGTTGGACGGTTGATGAGTGCTCATTTCCTTACAAGTAGTATCCTTTCGTGTATATGTATATGCTTCATCCTGTTATTTGTATCTGCTTAGTTTTTGTAGACTTATACTATTTACTTTGAGTCTATTCGGAAAGGATGATTATTAGGCTGTAGACTAATAGTCATATTTACCTTTCATTTTATTTGTCATATGGATTGAGAGATAGATAGAGTATAGATATAGATAATTAGCTTGATCACTTGACCATAGACAGCGTAAGTGCACTTCGTTAGGTCCATTAAATTGGATAGCCCTACAGAGTCATACAAGCTGGCCATTGCCACGTGTCTGGTCCCGCATATTTTAGGACTGGAACATGACATAGTTTTAGTAGTGGCCCATGTAGGTCAGAGCATATCGTTTCGGTTATGATACTGTACCGAACAAGCCTGCGAGTTAGGATTAATATTGAATAAGATCTCAATCCATAACTAATTTTAAAAAATCCTCTTGTATTCGCTTGTCGCCCTTGTACTTTATAATTGCATTCTTTTATTCCCCTCTATATCATTATAATTTTTTCTCATCTCCCCCTATTTCGGATAGATGGATGTTTGTGCGCGGAGATTCCCTCCAGAAGTAGATCCTCGTCAAGGCGAAATAAGGCATGCTTGATATAAAGTTTTGAGAAGATGGTTACCCATAGTAGAGAAGGTTAATAGATTTTTCCTAGATGTTAGAGCTAGTATTGATTGGTTGGCATACGAATTAGACGTAGAAGTAAAGGCCTAGAACTAATCTTACCCATTGCTTAAGGTAGCAGTAATTTGGAAGTATTAGAAATTAGAAAGATGGTTTGGTTTTAATGCTCTGGAATACTTTATGGAATACATAGCTAGATGCTAGGGAATAGTTGTGGCATATGGTGGTAATACAAGAAATGATATTATGACCTTAAGAAAATAAAACTTTTTGTGGCAAGCCATAGTGGTTAAATATCGAGTTTTCTTATAACTGTTAGCTAGATCTTACTACCCCCTTAAATTATTGATGACTTTAGGGCTGGACTAAATATATAGGTAGATTGCTTGACCTAATAATTGAATAATTAGATAACTTGAGTACTATAGTATCGTTTTCAAAAATCAAGTTAGATGTACATGACTTATTTGGATTGCCAGTGTTAATTGGACTCGTGAGTTTTACCATTGATAACTTAGGTAGATAAGCTAGTATCTGTAATAGAGCCAATATGTTGAAGGATGAGAGTTTTGATAGAGGTTATAGTCTTGAGTTAGATATAGTGAAATACCTATAATGGATGGCAAGTTATAACCAGATGGTACCAGTATAGTTTTGGATGTAGGTATATATAAAATAAACTAGAAGAAACCTCAAGTTCAAGGTGAAGAAGGTAGAATGGTAACAAGAAGAGATTCACGAGAACTACCTGATATTGAGCATTTTAAATTAAGAGAATGATCTAGAAAGAACTAAAAATTTAATCTCTTGGTAGTTTCCTAGAAGGTCTATACTACAAAGCGAAAAGTACAGGGCCATGATTGACGAAGCTTATAGTGGAAAACAAGATTAACATACTAGAAGGATATGAATGATATAAAGATGTGTAGAAAATAAATGATAAGGAAAAGATATTATGGTCGCATAATCCAAGGAGAAGGAATTATGATATGAATTTGAGGGATAATAATTTTAGTAATTATGAATTATAATTCTTTTAGAATTTTAAGGATTTAGTGCAAGTATAAATTGTTGATCTGTTTCGAAGTGATACGACTTTCAAGAAACTAAACACAGGTTCATATCACATACTGACTCATTGGTCATTTTGTAGAGGATTACTACAAGACCCTTAGATTATAGATTACATAGGTAGGGGAGAGTAATTAGAAGAAGAAGTCTAATAGAAATTGTAGCTGAATATTATGGGTTTATACATAAACTGCTTAGGGCCAAGAATTTAGATTTTTTTACTAATAGGGTATGAGCTTGCTGGACTTAATCCTTAGTAGTAGGTGATGATATGTGCACCTATTTCCAATTTACCCTAGCCGATGTATTTTTATATTTTAGAAATCTTATTCTTATTATTGTATTGGTTATATTTTTATCTAGAGTATTTAGAATGATTGAATAGATATCCATTGCATAATTTTTATATTTTTTTATTTTGTACTATGTATTTCAATAGAGTATTATGTTGTATTTCATTATATGTATTTCTCTTTGGAATTGATTTGAGTTGAGATTTTAGACTATGTATGATTGACAGGTTAAATTGGACTTATTGCTGCTAAGAGCGATTATACGAAATTATGCTGAAAGATTTCATTATGGATAATATAGGTCAATAAAGATATACCCAGGAAAGAATGTCAAGATAGTAACCATCTTAGCTGCACAATAAGGGATTTAGATACTACATAGGTGGCCTTGAGGATTTTATGCTTATATAATTTTAGTACCTAACCCATGCACACCTTTGTGTTGCGACCTCCTTAAGTAATGTAGGTTTATATGTGGTAATTTTCTAGATGATGATTAGCATAATAACAATGATATAGAAATACTTGGATGGAAAAATGGGATTAGAGGACCAAATTCCTTAGATGATTAAAATGTATGTATATGAAAGTTTAAGATTAAGAGAGTGGGCAGGGATAAGTACCAAGTGTCACTACCACATTTTCTAGGAAAGAATATTTTAGTCATTTGATAATTAATTAAATATTATGCATGCTAAATTTAATTTATTGTATTATTTATTTATTATTAGCGTGTTAGATTTATTTTTGGACTTGTGTTAGTGGACCTAACTAGTTTAGTTTAGACTCATGGACCAACATGTATTAATTGTTAGAATTGAGCCCAACTAGAAAGCCCACTGATTAGGAGGATGATTAAATTAATTAAACCATTAGACTAGAAGCTTCCCTCCTTAATTAATTTTTTCATGAGAGGCCCTAAGGGGTATTTTAGCCTTTACATAGTAGCTTGAGAGAGAGGGGCAAGTGAGGCCTATATAAAGGGTATGAAAACTTTCTCTCTCTTTATTTTTCATTCCAAATATAGATCTAGAAAATTTTCTCAATAAAATTCCTACCAAATTTTTATCCAATTATTTCCCAAATCACCATTGGAGGCTATTAGAGTATGGATCTATAAGAAGATGTAAACCCCCTGATTTTTCAGAAATTTTTAAATGAATTTTTCACAATTTTTCTATAATTTTCTGGAATTTTTATTAATTTAAATCAAGGTATTTTATAATTAAATGATTTTATAAAAGTTGTTAAATAATATTAAAATATTATGAAAATAATATTTTCTGGTGTAAAATAGAAAACTAGACATAGGATAATTTTTCGGGAATTTATTGGACCCCGAAAGCATTTTTAAAACCCTAAAAACTATATTTTAATTAAACCGAATTAAACCCTAGAAATAAACCCGGTTTATTTCAAATAAACCAAACCGGACCGGACTGTGCTAAACCGAACCGAATCCAAATCCTTAACGGGTCGGGTTAGATCCGAACTGAACCTGACCCGGACCCGTTAATCCGCTGCAAACCCTAACCCCCAACTTCTCCTCTTTCTGACTCCTCTCCTCCCCGACGGCCGTTTCCGCCGCCATGGTAGCCGGCGACCCGTCGGTTCGCCTCCGCTCAACCTCCGCCATCGCTTCCCCTTCATCTCCCTCAACCTCCGGCCATCCGCCTTCCTCCCTCGCCTCTATTTAAACCCGAGCTCCGGCAGCCCTGAACCCCACTCCACCGTCGTCGTCCCCGACTTTGACGAACCCCCGCATCTTCGTCTCCCCGCCTCTGCCAGCCTCCAGCACCTCCGCCATGGCCTTCCCCGATCCGCAGCCTCCTCCTCCTTCTCTCTCCGCCTCCGTTCTCTTTCCCGTCCCAGCCGCCGTCGTCCCCGCGAGCCGCCCAGCCTTGTCTCCTCTCCCTGGCCTCCTCCACCATCTCCAGCGCCGCCCTCCGCCACCCAGGACGATGACCCCGCCTCCCTCAGAGCTCCGCCTCCCCTCCTGTGCAGCACCCGAGCGCCGCCTCGAGCCACCGGCGCCGTTCCCGAGCGTCCTGCAGCCTCGCCTGAGCAGTCCCCGGCCGTCTCCGCCCTCCTCCGGCGAGTCTCCGGCGAATTCGAGCAGAAAACCTAGCCTGTGTCGAGTCGCGTCGTGTCGACTCGCGGACACGAGAAACCCGATTTTCGAAGCCCTATTCAGGTAATCCGTTCTCTCTCCTCGTTGCTCTATTTTTCATTCCGTCAGTTATGACGCGAACCCTGCATGACCCTCTCGATGTCCGTACAAACCGCTCGGTGCATCGTGTTCTGTGGCGATCGCGAATCACGATCCAAAAATAGGAAAATAACAACCTGTTTTCCTCCGGAACTGAGTACGTCCCGCCAAACGGGACTTGGTCGCATGCGGTCTTCACCAAAGCGTGAGCGCCGTTGATACGGACGTGTAGAATTTCGCAGAAGTTGATTTGGATGTGCGTGCACACCGGAATCAACGCGTATCCGCCGACAACGTCCCGTATCCGCCTGTTCTGAATCTTGCTGTAACTTTGTGTACACACGTCGGATCGAAACGAAACTTACGCCATCAGACTCATAGCAATATGCTGGTCCTGTGACCCAAGTTTGGTTCGATTCTGAGAACGTTGAAAAAATTGCGTATTGTGGGCCCCACGGCTCCACTTGACGGGCGATTTTGTGATCGGCTCATCGGATTCCAATTCTGGAAGTTCCGTTGGGTTCATATCAACGTTATGGACCTGTTGACACTAAGTTTGATAGATTTGATGACCTTTGTCCCTGACATATTTTTCGGTGCAAAGCGGCCCATATGTGGACCCCGCTTTGACCTAAAAATGTCATTTTTACCCCTGTGTCCAAATTGGACTCAAGGACAGGCGTTTCTAGCTATTTGATATTTTTTGAATCTGATGGTGATGTTTATTTCAGCAACCAGAGGAGTCCCTGCAATTTCCACTGAAGTCAGAGCTACAGTTGGAGCCAGAACCCCAGGCAAGTGTACCTTGCCAAAGAATGCAGTTTTTGCTACTTATTTCTTTGACTTATTTATACATTATTGTTGTACATGGTTAACCTAGGACCGTGTGACTTACTTAGCGTTCGATTAATAGTCGGGTGCCAACACCGTACGCGGAGTTGTGTAATATCACCTAGACAAGGATATCGAGACACTTTACATTCTCGTACTTGCCTTATCAAGTACGTTATAACCCAGGACACCTGACACTATTCATGAGACAGAATCTTCCTGAGATATTCATGGTAATTCTGTATAGGATACAGGTTTCATGACATATTCTTTATATAGATGCTTAGATCTTATTATGACTTGTTGCATTAGATATGATCTTACGTGTCATGGACATGAGACGTGTGATTACATTGGGTGGGGAGAGACACACAGGCTACAGGCTAATTTATATATATATTTATTGTGAGGCCTTAGACTCTACATTAGAGCTAGGCACTCTACTAGTGATATCACTGCTACCGGCTCCCCGACATAGAGCTTGTAGTGGTTTCAGCCTGAGTTTTAGTGTTGCTCTCATCGTGCATTTCACTTAGCCTGGTTATATAGTTTACCCTATTATTTTATGTATTACTGCACTATATTTATTTTGGCA